>JALPQD010000338.1:2134683-2699762 GCA_023101885.1 Typhlomys cinereus | reverse complement strand
GTGTTCCTCACCTTTGCCTCTGCTTCACACTCTCACACGTGGTTTTTACAAGTTTCATGTTTACCATCAAGACAGCAGTTCCCACTGCACTGGAATGTTGCTCTTCTAAGACAAACACTGTTAACATGTTCAGTGCTATTACCTCATCAGGCTGGCAGCTATTTTTCTATTTTGGAAGGATTCCTTTGTTTTGCGTCTATGCTCGGCTATGTCACCATCCCCATAAGACTGGAACCAAAGGACCTCAAGGGACACACACACAGTGAACAATGAAAATCATTTCCCCTCCATGAACTCACAGGGACTCCAGTCAGTGTCCCATCCCACAAAAGAATTCTTGTTCTGCTCCTTCAGCCAGATAAATAGTGGTTCGAAGTAGTTGAGCAATGGCTTTACATCCATATTCCTGGATCCTACCACATTTTCCAATGCTAAAGTCCAAGGTTCTGATTTTCCCAGTCTCAACATATTGCTGTATTGAAAAAAAAAAAAAAGAGGCATTTCAGGTTTTTCTTTTGGGAGGGGGGATTCCAAAGGTATAGACAATTGCATCTGTGACCTATATATACTTCTTTTCTTTGACTTGGATAGATTTTTCTCCTGGGAGGTTAGAAAAATAAGACATAATATCAGATTCAACCCTCAATCTCTCTTTCCTTCCAACTTCTCCAAAGATACAGAGGCAGGAGGTAGCCCATCCAGCTATCTTAGGGTCTAGGTTCCTGTCTAATTCAAATGAAACAGTTATTTCGTGATTGGGAACATTTCAAAGTTAAGTTTCAAGTTTCCCTTGGGAGATTAATAAATCAAATTAAACGATAGGCATGGAAATGAACAACGTTGAATATTAGAAGAGATGGCTCAGGGGTTAAGACTGCCTCACAAGCAGAAGGTCCTGAGTTTGGATCACAGGTCCCAAGTAAAAAAATGCCAGGCAGATACGGTGGCCCCCTGCACCTTCAACCCTGGTCAGTGGAGCCTGGGAAATCCCCAGGTGAAGCAAAAAGGAGGTAGAAACAATCCAGGATGAATTCCCAAAATCACTCTTGGCCTTCACAAGAATACACAGTGCTCTCTCTCTCTCTCTCTCTCTCTCTCACACACACACACACACACACATACATACACACACACATTCATACACACAAAATAAATGAATGAATAAATAGAGGAGATGCAACATTTTAAGAACATTGCTTACAGCAACTTTTGCCCTGCTTCAGTAGAATTTGAGATATCACATTTATGCAGTGGGCCATCATGTTTAGCTGCTTGACAGAGAGCTTCCTGAAACTGAAATTGGTAAATGGTCCTTGTGTAATATCTGTACAAGAGACAAAGAAAAAAGAAAACCCGTGCTTGGTTACTGTGGTGCAGTCATGGATTGGGACATACATTTAAACTCTAATTCAAATAACTCCAGAGACTAGTCAAAACTCTTTCTCCAGCAAGATAAATCATGAAATCTTCAGATTCATCATACTTTATTTTCATTTATGTAACAACTAGTAAAGAGAGCAGTTAAGTGTCACAGATATAAGACTTTTCCTATAAATGATATCATTGGCCCTTGTACCAGGTCAGCAATATTCCACTTTGAAAATGCATGAAGTGAAGGCTACACACACTTGAATCCCAGCATTCAGGAGAAGGATGACCAGATAGAGGTTGACTTGGGATAAATAATAAGCCCCTGTCTCACACAAAGAAACAAACAAAATATAACAAAAAATTCGTTCTCAAAATGGTCCTACTGATTACTTAATGATCTCTTCTAAGTTTATTTAACCCAATAAAACATGGTTGAATTAAAATGAATTGAAATTCATTGCATCATTGAGTCTGGGGTGGGAAGTAAAGAGAAAGAAAAAATTGCAGTTATCATTTCGTTGTGCTCTATTTTTATCACCAGCATGACTATCTATAAACCCTACAAGTTAGGTAGAGAAAAAAAAATTGTCACTTACCTGATGAACGAATAATCATTAGAAACATGGAAGAGAGATGCAGGGTCACAATATGTTTCGTCATGAGGCAAAGGTTCCACTACCCCAACAATCTCACGCCTTTGGGAATAAAAAGGAAACATACATTAGTTGGGGATCAATCATCATGAGACAGGAGGATTGGGTCAACTAGAGCAATTTCATCAGTCCGTACTATTTATATTTGAATTGGTAAAATAAAAACAATGTAAAAACAAGAAAGTAAAACTCTTGTATATTTCTCTCTTACATTTCGCCTCAATCAAAATTTATCATTGGAAATTAGTGCATCGGTGCATTAAATTACAAAAATTCCTTGTACATTGTATGATCACAGATGATTAGTGAAAGTCTAGTGATTCTTCTCAAGCACCACACTTTTTATGGTCATGTCAGAGATGATTTTGTGAAACTTCCTCTTCAAGGCTGGGTCCAATCCTGCTCCTCTGCGAAGTCAACAGGACTATCATACACCTTCTAACACAGTTAGCAACCAAGACTTCCTTAGCCTTTTTACTGTGTCTCCCTTGCCATTTCTTTCCCCATGTTTCTAAGAATTCTTACTTCCTGCCCTGGAGACTTGAGCTCTGAGAGGATGGGACTGTATCTTAGCCACTTTAATAGCTCCAGTGCCAAGCATTGTGCCTAACACCGAGGAAAGACTTCATTTCTGTTTGCTAAATGATGAAAACAACAACTAATGCCTTAATGAAGTACTATAAAAGTCCAGTTCCATGTTCATTTAAATAAACTTAAAAGGATCTAAAAAAATGAGTCTAGTCCAAAAAAAAAATAATGTAGAAAAGCCATGGAGTAAGCACCATGTTGAAAGAATATTCTTTTGTCCCTTATTATCATGAGATCTTTGCTGTCAGCTTCAGTAATAGATCATTGTGAACAGCTTCAGTGATATTCAAAAACCCTGGAAATAATCCCTGGTTGATTACACCTTCCTTTCTCTAGCTCACTTCTCAGCATAACACTCCTAAGACAATGATCCCAGGAAACATCAACAAAGGAGCAAGGAGGTGAGAAAGAGAAGCAGTGCCTACATCCAAAATGTATAACCCAGCAAGTCACTGCTGTAAGTAATCTGAGCTTATTCCCCCCAGGAGCTCATCACAAAATTGTTCCACTCAAGTTGAGGGGAACTGACATATTTATTCACTACATATCCCATCAGGCATTGGGTAAAGGTAGATAGTAGTTCTGGTAGCCTTGGAAAGCCCTCAATCAGTGAAATACAGATATGCACATGTGTATGTGCACGCACACACCAGGTAAATGCTTTTAAATAACAGTAAATACCCAAGAAAACATTGCATGGATTATATATTCATCGACTTACTTCATCTCCCACCACTTTTTCATCCACTGATTTTCGGGAATTTCACCCTTAAAGGCCATCCATCTCCACTTCTCTAACATGTAAGTAAATGGTAGAGTCCCAACAATTGTCAGCGCTTGTTTGAGTAGGAAGTTTATATCTGTTTCTGAAAGAAAAATGGAAATAGGAAACTATTAAGATGAAGATGAAAGTAGAAGTTTTGTGATAAAAAAAAAGCTTTTCTAGTTTCAAGCTATTTCTAGCCTTAAGCTAGTCTCAAGCTATTTTTTCCTCAAGACAGACTTACTACAGAATTGATTACATGAGAAATCTTGACAGTGAACATTATCATATGTATATACTCATCTTCTCAGCTGATAGATTTGAAATAAGGTAAATAAATCCCTGGAACAGAACAGGTAAGTAAAAAATCCACAAGTAAACCATAGTCCTTACTTTTTACTAGTTTCAATTGCCTTCTTTAAATATCCCCTTATCAGAGTTAATTAGGGCAATTTCGTCTACTTTTCCAATCACACTGTTTATTCTTGAGAGCTCTCAGTGACTTTATACCTAGTCCAGTGTCTGTTACATAATGCTCTCTGTGAGTCCTCAGTAAATAAGCAAACACGAAACAGATGTGACAAAAAGCCTATAAACCAGGGAGGGGAAATTTAAAACTATTATGCCACTGCATAGTAGCTTGATTGTATAGACCACAGTAACATATTGTATGTTTCAAAGAGTTAGAAGAAGTCTAGGGTGTAGTGCAATGATGAAATGCTTGCTAATCGCGTCAGATGCCCTGGATTCCAACCTTACCACTGAGCAAGAAAAAAACTAGAAGGAAGAATTCTGAAAATTTTCATCATGACAAAATGTTTGTAGAGGTAACTATGCATATATGTTTACTGTTCTTTAAATATTGCTTGATGTATATATGAGTAAAACATCATGCTGCTCCAATAACATGTACAAGTTTCATATTTTATGGTTTTATTACATATTTCGTAGAGTCTTAAAACCATTCATTTTAGTTACTTCTTTTAGCCTTTGTTCAAAAATACAAAAACCACAAGCTGGCATGCTCTGATATGTATTTAAAGTTTTAGCCATGGCAATTTCTACAAATATACCTTTGGTGACAAAAATTAAAAAGAGTATTTCCTACACCTGATAATGGATGCCTTTCCCCAAACAAACCATGGGGAAAATGTACCTTTATCTTCCTGAAAATTGGGTGGCAGAAGACCGATGGATTTCAGATGTTCAGGTGTAGCTGCAGAAAGAGACATGATTTCCCCAACAGCCTCATGAAATCCTTCATTGGCTCCATTTCTTAGCAGGTAAGGTTGTGTGGCATATGCCATATCATATTGGATGTGTCCCATCTCGTGATGGGCAGTTAGGTAGTTGTCCATTGTCACCTTGGTGCACATCTTGATTCTGCATAAAAAATAGGCAAGATTAAAATGATCTCAGCAAGTTTCCTTTAATCACTATAGTACAGCTGTATGGCAGTAGTGACAGCAAGAATTCTCTCTCCAAGATTTATTCATTATTCAATATTAAGTACCTACCCATTTATGTCCTCAGAGATCTGTTGTTTGATGTTAAGCAATGGGCAAGGTTGAATCCTAGTCTCCTGTTCACACATTAATAGGAACAGCAACAAGCACAGTTCTCTGCTACAAAACTCTGAGATTACTGCTATGTAAGTGATCAAGTTCAAAATAATGACTGAATACAGGCAGTCTTCTAGAAGAACCACAAAGGGCATAGCTGAGGAGACTGAGCCATCTGGACCTTGATAGACATGAAGTTTGCCAGGGAGATTGATCTTCTCAGAAGTGTTCAATGGTAAATGGTTTTAAAAAATGGCATTCAGGATACTACCAACAGTTTAGGATAGTCAGCATAGAGAAACAGTAGAAGGGACTGATAATCGAGACTTGGGAATCATTAGAATATAAGACAGGGTAGATGTGATAGCCCATAAAGTAGGAATACAGTGTCAAGAAAAAGGTTCAAAGACATAAGGTCCCAGGACATAAGGGATTAGGAAGGAAGACTCAAGGAGACAGTGAAAGTATAATCAGAGGCATCAAAAGAGTCTGGAAGACAAGGCAGAAGTCAGCAAGAAATGGCATTTGAAAGATGCCAAGTACATATTGTCTAACACTGCTGTGACTAAGAGGAGGACTGTATTTAGCAATTAAACCATAGTCTTTCCCACTGAACAAGAGCTTGCTCATTCCAGTATGTGTAGTTATCATATTTTAACAGACTGCCAAATTAGTTTTCCTGCTATTCAGATCACGCACCTTCACTGATGTCACTAATCCAAACCTTTAGAAAATCCCCACTGCTCTAGAATAAGCTGTTTCCTTTATCTACACCCAGTATGACTACAGCCTGCTTTTGTAACTTAGTTTCTGTCTGTTCTTTCTTTTTGAGATAAATACAAGAGCTATTATATATTTACTATTGCACTGAATGCAGGATTCCTGGCTAGAAAGCTTACATATAATTTCTCATTAAGCCTTACTCTAATACTGAGGTTGGTAAAGTATGGCCTGTTCTCTCTCTCTCTCTCTCTCTCTCTCTCTCTCTCTCTCTCTCTCTCTCTCTCTCTCTCTCTCTCTTTCTCTCTCTCTCTCTCTGTAAATTGTAAATAAAGCATACCTGCCACACAACCACGCCCATTTGTTAATGGATCTTCTATAGCTGTTTTCGATCTACAAGTGAAGATTCGACTAATTGTAACAGAGATCCTTGAAGCTCACACTCCATTGTCTAGCCTTTTGCAGACTGAGTGACAGCTACTACGGACCAGCCTCTTCTTTCTTCTTTATTTCTTGGGCCCATAGGAGGTGCCTCAAGAAGAGATTATGTATCTCCATACTTTAAGGTGATCCACAGCCAATGGATGATTAATAGAATGGACTAATTGAGGGTATTAAAAGTCAGTTCCTTGTCTCCGGATGTGCATAAGCCTAATTCAAACCAAGTTCCAAAGAGGTTCATGGGATCAGGTTAAGAGCAGATCTCTAACACACACCTCATACTTACTTTCCTCCTCTCTCATCCCACCTGGTTCCCTGACTCCCCTTTGCCTGAGAGCTGTCCATCAAGCTCCACTTGAGGAAAATCCTCCAGTTCAAGCTAGGGAACCCAACATGAATATGAACCTGCAAAGTACGAATTACTGCTTGCTCTTTCTGACAGATAAGGAAAACCGAAACCCAAGATTACCTCATCTGAGGTTGCCTAATCACTGGGTGGCATACCTTGGATTCCAAAGCCTGTGCTCATTGTGCCACATCCTGGACAATGCTGCATATACAGTTCTTTGTTCTAGCCGAACTTGCTGACTTTAGCATAAACACCAGGTGCTGCCTTTCTGTACTTGATTCTTCTCTTCTTCCAACCTGCTGTCCTCCTCCCAGGTGTCTGTCCAACTTCTTGCATTTTAAGTCTATTTCCAATGTCACCCACAAGGCCCTGTGGGATCCCATTTCTCATCCTGGGACTGGCTAGTTCTCTTTCAGTCCCGCGTCTCTCTGTGGCATGTACCACTTTCCCTCTTTAATTCCAGGCTTGTTACTGACTTATCCTGTCTCACTTCCAAGTACAAAGCACAGAGCAGAATATCATCTCAAATCATACTCAGCATAATTCTTTGACCTAGTTTCTGATTATTTCTTAGGTTAATTCCCTAGAGTCAGCATTATGGAGACAAAGATTATAGACTTTCCTAATATGGGCACCATGCTCTCTGTGACCATGTGATGCTAATGGACATGTAAAGTTACAAATGAGGTAAGATGTAACATCTTTCACATTGTAACATCTTACAAATAAGACAATGAGGTATATTGTCTTAAGGTGCAACTTAGCATCTGTGGGCAATCTTTTGTGATTCTTTGGATTCCCAGTCTTGGTCTAAGGGACATTAACTTGTATGTTGCAGAGAGTAACTACCTGCCTTCATTGTACTCCCATTTAGTTTCTGTGCAGTAATTATGAGCCCAAATACCTGAAGTCACCCTTTCCCAGGTCCCAAGCTGTGGGGTGGCAGACCACTTTCCGACCATCTCCTGGCTCAGTTAGCATGGAGTTTGCCCAGAATCCTGGAGTCATATGAGGAAGGCCAACAGACACAAAGAACTTCTCTGCCTCTTTGAATATCCTTTCAGCATCCCAGCCCTGGGAGAAGGAAAGAGAGAACAGTATTTAATCCCAGCATGAAAATGACAGCATTTTCTTTCTGTTGGAGATATACATTAGCATAGCTTTTTCCAAAAGACAGTTGGGCAACGTGTATGGGAAGGTTTAGAAAGTCTATAATCTTTGTCTCCATAATGCTGCCTCTGGGGAATTAACCTAAGAAATAATCAGAAACTAGGTCAAAGAATTATGCTGAGTATTATTTTTAATGGGCAAAGCAGAAAGAATCTTTGGAATAGTTAAGCAACGATGACTTTGGAGAATGGAAGTTGTGCAGTCACCCAAATTCTATTTCAATAATTTTTTATATTGTATCATAGAATGAAGTAGTAAATGAAAGTAAAATATGCAAACCCCTCAGATTTTATGGTATTAGTCATAATGAAGAGATGTATGAAAATGTTAACAATAGAGTGAGATTATATGTGATAATTCTGTCCTTATTCTTGGATTTTGGGTGCTGTGGGGGTTTTTTCAGTGTTGGAAATCAGTTCCAGGACTTTGAACATGCCAGAGAAGCATTCCGTCATTGAACTATACTGCCACCCACTTTTCTTTACATTCCAAACACAGACAAAAATGATTTTCTATTTACTGAAGATTATTTAACCTGAATCAGCAGTCATTGATTGATCACCTTTACTGGTTAAGAACCCTACATTAGGCTTTATGGAAGGAACAAACAGCATAGATATGAAATGTGGGCCTTGGCATCTAATTGGCCAGATGTAGTCTAGAAGTGAATAATATTTGGGCTCCATGATGTATATGTCATTTGAAGTCTCTAACTGCTTTCCAACTCAACAGTGACTGCCATAAACATGTGCCATTTAACACATTCTTCTTCAAATCAAAGTCCCAGGAGACAACCAAGCTTACCTTGGGTGTAGGTCCACCCCCACTGGGCAAACTAAGTATGAATCTTTGGCACATAGTGTCATGAATCATTTTTAGAAACAGAAGCAGCAGAAGAAAAGTTCTGATCTTGAGCATAAGTCACGTTTAGTTTTCCACCTCTGCCAAATCTTGTAAAGACTTAATGCCCACTGGTTGGTATTGAAGACTACTGCATCCTCTTAATTTGAATTAAATTTACTGATATATGAAAATATAAAAGTCACACATGTTCTGGATACAGTGCAATGCTTTTATACAAGTATATTATATATAATGTTGGAGTTAGGCCAACTAATTTCTAAAATACTCATAATTTCCAATGGAAAATAATTCAACTTCTTTCTTTGAGCTTTCCAAAATGTAGATTATATATCATGATGTATTATCACTATACTGTACAATAGCACACTGGAAATTCTTACCCTTTTATAATGATAATTCAACTCCCTTCTTCTCCTCCCTCATACACTCATCACCTAGTAGCCACCACTCTACTCTCAACTTCTGTGAAATCAGCATGATAACTCTCACATATGAGTGAGGTCATTTAGCACTTGTTCTTCAGTTCATCCATGTTGTCACAAATGTGTATGGGACTTCATTCTTTTATGGATGAATAGCATCCCACTGTGTTCAGATGCCACGTTTTCTTCAACCATTCATCCACTGATTGACATTTATATTATTCCTCTTTCTTGGGTATTGTTAGTAGTGCTGTAATAAACATGGCATTGAATTTGCCTCTCCAGCATATTTATTTCATTTCTTTTGGATATACACCCAGAAGTGGGGTTTCTAAATCATATGGTACAGTTTTTAGCTTGTGGAGAAAGTATATGTTGTTTTCCATAGTGAATGTACTAATGGAACTCCCAAGGTAGTGTGGAAGGGCTCTTTGCTAATATTTGATATTTATTGGCTTTTGATAATAGCTATTGTTACTGAAGAAAAGTTAAAACATGTTTTGATCATTCGTTGTGTCTTCTTTTAATAAATTTCTTTTTGGATAGATTGTTCACATTGTATGATATTTTGCTACGGAGTTCCCTATGTATTCTAGATATTGATGATTGCCATATGTATAGCCTCCAAATATTTTCTCATTTTATGTGTTGTGCCTCTCATTATGTTGACTGCTTTCTTTACTGTCCAGTTTTTGGTTGTTTTGTTTTGTTTTGTTTTGTTTTTTTACTTTCATGTAATTCTATTTGTCTGTCTTTGCATTTGCTTCCTGTGTTTTTGGTATCTCATCCAAAACTTGCTTATCTATTCCAGTGTTTAATTTTTCCCCTCAATTTCATAGTTTCAGATATCAAACTAGAACTTTAACCCATTCCGAGTCGATTTTTGGAGCTGGTGAGAGAAAATGGTCTGCTTTCATTCTTCTGCACATGGACACCCAGTTTTCCTAACACTGCTTACTGAATAGACTACCCTTAGTCCAAGGTATGTTCTTAGCCCCTTGGTTGAGAATCAGTTGAGAATACATGCATGGGTTTGCTTCTAGTTTCTTTTTTCTTTTTTTATAACATTTTTTATTCTTATTTCCGCTCATACAAACTTAGTAGGTACACCGGTTCCCTCCCTCCCTCCTCCTCCCCCCGATCCCCCTGCTCCCCCTCCCCCTCATCCCTCCCTCCCCATCCCCAGAGAATCCCCCAGTGCCCCCACAATCCCCAGAGAATCCTTTAATGTGCATGCCAGACTCTCCTCTGGGCCCTCCTCTCCGATGACATACAAGGACCCAGTGGCATTTCCCTGAACCCTTTCCTGTGTTCCACTTAAGCATAGGAACACTACTGTGGCTTAGTTTCTTTTTTCTGTGCCAAAGGTCTTTGTGTCTATTTTATGCCAGTATCATACTGTTTTGATTGTTATAGCTCTGCAGCATGTTTTGTAACATGATGTCTCTTGCTTTTTATTTTCAAGATTATTTCGATTACTTAGGGGGGGAGTTGTGGTATCATATAAATTTCAAGGCTGTTTTAAATCTGTTATTCTTAAACAGAATGAACAAAACAGTATAGACTAGTAAGCATGGTTAACATTGTTGAATGAAGAATGAGCCACTGAGAAAATTTGTAAGTTCTGAGTTCATTTGTTAATTTCCATGGACTATCTTTGTGATTCAGACAAATCGTAAATATGAGCCCATTTTTTATGAACAACATGGAACCATCCTGTTATCTGTCTTGATAATTTCAGAGATTGTATTGGAGATGTAGTGACTTGAAGTCACTTTTGGAGGTAGCTAGGCTCAGCACTATACCAGCAGTACACTACATGCAGTCACTTTGGAAAGGCTGAGAATTGGCATAAAGATGGCCATCTACTGCTACTCATATGCAAAATGGACCTAGAATAGCTGTGGAGCCTGTGGAACATTGAGACTTTATTCTGTTGAAAGCTTTTCCAAGAAGTATGTGAGGCAAGTGAAGATGGTCATTGCATTACTCCTTACAGATGTAAAATGATTAATGAGCAAAGGTGAATCAGACACACATAGTTAATTATCATTTGACCATCTGAAAAAATTTTAGAGGTGAATGAGGGTATGATAATTCACTCTCCACAAAAATATACAGTGTGAAGAAAGAAAGAAAGCTGCCTAGCTATCTATGTTGTAATTTCATCAATACAATTTAAACAATTCAACCTGGATGGTGAAAAAGTTGCAGGGGTGATTCAAAGAATTCTTGAAATATTTCAAGAATAAAAATTTTAAATAGGATATTATTTGTTACTATTCATAGAGATTATTGGCAGATTGCTAAGCAATAATTAAGTCTGTAAAGTATGATAATGATCAACTAATAATTTCACAACTTACTGCTTAAAGGAAAAATAGGTCATCTCCATTTTAAATACCTTCAACAAGATAAACAGCATAGCATTCATTCCAGGTAATTAAGGTCACTGACATTCTAGACTATTTTTTTCACATGAAAATACACTAGAAATAAATTTAAGTTAGCTTGAAGTTTTTCTAATACAGCTTCACACATGAAAGATAAGAACAAAAAAATGGGAATTTGGCACATTTTTAAGATCTCCTTTGCTTACCTGCTGAAGCATTGCATCAGTAACATCTATGTTTGGTTTCTCTCGAAAGGGCACTGTCAAGGAGTACAGATTCGTCCAAAATCTACCCCACATGTCACCTATTCAGAGGGAAAAAAATGCACTGATATATGACAAAGGCAGCAAGAATTCAGATCTGAGATTGGCTTGGTATTTCTAAATGTTCTAGTTTCTGTGCTTCCATTTCACTACTTTTTTTGGTTTTTCCCTTCTCTTATTTTAATTTTCCACATCTTCCTTTTACCTCTCCCATAGTAGACTAAAATGGCAAAAATTTACAGGATTAGGTAAAGTTTGCTAAGGAAAATTTTGTTGCAGTTACTCTGCATGTTGCCCATAAATTCACAACCAAAGTGTTTAAGGGAACAAAGGATTTCATTCTGGGTTACAATTGTCTGGTTTACAGTTCCTTGTCCAGTTTGACAGGTGATCCCACACCAACACCAGGGGTTGAGGAAAATCACCACACCAAATTCACAAGACTGATGAGAGGAACAATCCTCCCTTGCCTGACCAGCATGTCTGGTCAAAAATACAGAAGGATGTCAACTTCAACTAGCTCCCTTCATCTTATTCACCTGTCCAGGAACTAGTCCCACCCACCATGCACTGGGCTTTCTCCATCAACTGAACAATCTTTTGCAGACTTGCTCAGTGCCCAATTCAACCTCTAATTCTTTACAAACATGCCCAGAGCTGGAACCTTTGATTGTCAAGTTGACACCTATATTTAACTATGACAGGAATTTTTCCAGTTTCTCCTATTTTGAATGACTATTAGAAGGAACAGTGTAAGCTGCATGTGGTGATACATGCCTGTAACTCTGGCATTTATGGGGCGGAGACAGGAAGAGCTCAAGTTCAATGCCAGACTGGGCTGTACAGAAAATTCCAGGTCAGCCTGGACTACATAGTGAGAACCTGTTTCAAACAAACAAACGAACACTCCAAAACATATACAGAATCAGAAGTACTATAGATAAGATTTAGAAAATCTACCATTCATGGATGAAATGGTACAAATTGAACTATTACTCCTAAATTCATATTTCTAAATTGAAAAAATTGTATTAACTTCTAACTAAATTTTAGTTTTATTGTCATAGTAATATACACATTATTATGTATATTAATATATAATTATGTATAATTATAATATACTAAACATATTATCATATTTTAATAATATATTATTATATATATACATAGTAATATATTTAACCAGGTAACTTTTCATGAATCTTCAACAACCTCAAATTGGATTCCAAGGCCAGAGACCCTGAAATGGAAATTGGAGCTAGAAAAATTCAATGTAGATCAGAATCATAGTACCAGAGAAGAGGGGATAACATAACTATATGATTAACACTCTAGTTCATTTATTTGTTAAAACATTTAATTATGTGAAGATAAATGTCAATTCCTACACTTAAACTAAGAAAGTGCCTGCCATAGAAATGTAATACAATAGCAAACCAAAGTCCACTACAAATAAAAGACCAAATATGGCCCAACAAACAGTTAGTAAAAGGTTGTAAACCACAAATATAACCTTCACCTGAACTGATAAAATTGTAGTATTTACAGCAAAGACAGATATGCTACCAATTTTTTTCTCCATGGAGGTGAAACTTCATCTAGACCAAGTGTTTATGTCTGAGGAGTACAATAGAAAAGAGACACAGATCATGGGTAGCCAATGGAGAACAATTATGAGACTGGGATTTCAGGAGTAGGAGAAAGTCTGCTGAGGTTATTTAACCTAGAAAAAGGAAAATATGTGTGATGATGACCATACTATCACTAAAATGTAGTGAGAACATATTTTTGTACCAAATCTTGTATGATGGCTATGTACACGTCTGGAAAGTCGTCTTGGAATTGGCATGTTCTGAGAAACCTCATAGCATAGGTATCATAGTGATGAATAGAAGGCATTAGAAGATTGTTGATTCAGCTCCACATAAAACCAAAGTTTCTCATAACTGGTACCATGTAGCAACAAGTTAGCCTATCTTGGATAGAAGAAAGAGTCTACTATGTCAGACAGGTTTAAACAACATTTAATCACTGATTGATGTCTGCCAAAGACATTGTAGAGTGAAAAGACTTGAAAGTGAAAAGTTTCCAAAGGTTTTTTTTTTTTTTGCTTGGATTCTTCCTGCTGGTGGATGTTTGATCTGGGCTTTATCTGTGAAGGAGGCTAAGTATTCATTGGAAGAAATTTTTAGATATTTCTAACTTTGTGCGTGTGCGTGTTGTGTGTGTGTGTGTGTGTGTGTGTGTGTGTGTGTGTGTGTGTGTGTGTCCCAAGGTGATTTCAGGAATCATTGTGGATTGCTTCTACTTCCTTCTTGTTTGGCTCTGGGATTTCCCAGACTCTGCCCACCAGGGCCAGAAGTGCAGGCTTCCACCTGGCATTTTTTAGGTGAAACCTGGAATCTGAACTCAGGACCTTCTGCTTGCGAGGCACAGTCTAACCTCTGAACCATGTCTCCAGCCTCATTTTTAGATATTTCTATTGTATTAGGCCTTGGCTGCTGGAGTGTAAGAAAAAGGACCATGGTTATTCTCCTCCATGTGATTCCCAACAAAGTACTTTTCCACAAAATTTATTGTCATAATTCAGAAATCCACTACCTGAGGTAAAGTTAGGGATTTCAGAAAAAAGTTTTGTGGTTTTCTAGGATAAGGAGATATGGTCTGGGTGAAAGCTTTCAGTTCATTTTGGATTGTGGCAATAAATCTTGTGGAAAAGTACTCTGTTTAGAAGCATATGTATATATAAGGTAATGCAATAAAGGATGATTTCAAGCGGACATTCCTGTTGAAGAATATGCTTTCAGAATGTGAATTCTATATGATAGTAACATCATTCACAGAATTCATAAAAAGCATTATATTGATCCTCACTCCAAAAGATAGCTTAATTCATAGAAATAACTGAAATGACAAAGAACACAAAGGATTCCTAGAATTTCTTTTGTGAAAATGTTTTGCATCCACATATTGTCTGCACTTGCTCAGAGGGTGGGATGGGGGATGTGCCATGGTACACAAGTGGAGATCAGAGGACAACTTGGTTTACTCTTTCCTCCATGTAGGTTCCAGGGCTCAAACTGAGATCATTAGGTTGGTGACAAGTACCTTCACTCACTGGTCCTTCCTGAAGTTTGTTTGTTTGTTTGTTTGTTTATTCTTCTAGGTTTACCAGCATATGAGTACTTATCCCTCTTTCCCCCCTCCTTCCCATTCCCCCTCCCCTCCCTTCACCAATCCATCCCACTCCCTCTCACCCTCCTGCCTGTCTGCTTCTATAGGCCCCAGGGGTCCCACTGGCTTGTCTATTCTTGTGGGGGTTCAGGCCTCTGTGGCATATCAAGTGACCGCTTCTCAGGACACCCCATGATAGGGTTATTCCCCCTCACTCATCCAACCCTAGTACTCAAGGTTTCCACTACATGTAATTATCTCTCCTGAGATCCTCACTAGTCTATGGGGGCATGTTGGTATGTCAGTCATGGTGCAGCTCTAGTAAGGACAAGTCTCATTGCAATGAGTTCCTGGATGCAACAGCCCTGCCTTGAATGAAGTATCTTGTTCAGTGGTGGACCTTTGCATCTTTACGCTCTTATAATTTTACCTCCTTCTCTTCTACAAGGTTCCCTACTCTATAATCTTACCTCCCTCTCTTCAGCAAGGTTCCCTATTCCTGGAGTTTCTTACCAAGCAAATGAGCAGGGAGGCATCCAGTCGGACTGATATGGGAGGGATAGGTCTCCATCAACTTTGTTCTCACGTAGGCATGAAGATGTTCATATAACGGTTTAATCTTTAAAAAGGTCAGAAAACAAGTTTATCAGCAATAACAGCCAACTTTGGTTTCCATTTCCCAACTCTAGAAATAGAGCTTTTTTATACACATAGAATTTCCTTAAATGATTTCTTCTGCTTTGAAATATTCAGGAGATTTGGGGAGAATTTCTTGTTTCACAGATAGTGACCATGACTGGTCCCGTTGCATAAATCAACAGAAGTGCATTAAGGAATGGCAATTTTCCAAATAAAAGCTTATAGCAAAGCATTTTTCATTTTGAAAGGTATTATCCACTCCCTTATCATAGGGCTCTTTCCTCTACAACCTCCCTTAGTCAAAGGCTGCTGAAATCGTAGTATCGTCCCGAGGAAAGAAGAAAGTCTGTGGTTCTGCTAACAAAGAAAGACAGGAAAAGCTGCGGGGAACTCATGGTGGAAAAGCCCTGAAAACTTGTTGCTTCTTGGATTCCTCCTACTACTGACTGGAAAGTGAAAGAGGGAAACAGAGCAATTTGCGCTGGCCGATCTGTAGGGGTTACACTTATTTTCTTCTAATTTTTTTTCATGGGCTTACGACAGGGCTCTGTTGATAAGGTGCTTGCCTAGCAAGCAAAATACCTTGGGTTCCATCCCCGGCACCACATAAATGTGTCTGGTTGTGGTGCATGGTGTAATCCCAGCCCTTGGAAGATGAAGGCAAGTGGATCAGAAGTTCGAGATCATCCTTGGCTACATAGTGAGTTGGAAGCCAGTCTGGGCTACATGAGACCCTGTCTCAAAAAAAGAAATCTTTACAAGTTCTCATATTCCCTAATTCTGTGTGGGCTGAGAATGGTCCATTTACATGAGAGCTGAGAATGGACAATTTGTATTCTCAAAACAAAACAGAAAGTCTTTGGTCATTTTCCTTCCTTCCTGGGCACTGCTCAATTGCCCTGCTATTACCTCTGAGAAGGTGCGTTCCACGTCTTCTATCAACTGGGTACGATTATATTCATAGCCATCTGCTCCCTCTGTTTCATAGTCTCCTCTCCAGTAATCCCCATAATCTTCGTAATCTGTGTTTATTTTCAAAAGAGAAAGGGGAGAACATGAGGGATAGAAAAGAGATAAAATAGAGTTTACATAGACTAACCTTGCCAGAAAGATTGAAAGAAACCTAAAGGTTTATCACACTCTTATTACCTTTCCAGACACCAATTCAAAAGAATACAATTGAATAAAAAGACTGGTGAATTCTGCTAAGCACTTGTTCTGTGTCAGAATTTAAATGTGTTATATGGTTCAATAAGCACAAAAACCATACAAGATTTCAATAACTATAATGACAATTGTGCTGATTAACAAATAATTTATATTTGAAAACACGTTTTATGCATTTTATTATTTTTGAAATTTATTACTATCATCATTATTATGTGATGTGTGGGTATAAGTGCACATGTGGATCAGAGGAGACATTTTGCATTCAGTTCCCTCCGTTCACTTTTATGGGTTCCAGTTATCACATTCATATCCTCAGGCTGCATGACAAGTTGTTTTATCCTGCTGACCTTGTTCTGTGTTTAAGGTCATACAATGTGATTATATATATATAAGTGGAATAAATCAACATATTTCTTCTCTGGGTCAAAAGCAATGGTAATAATGTAGCAAATATCCTGAGTATACTAAACTAGTTTTTGGTATAATCTTCAAGTCATCTGCTTCTTGGAATCTTTTGGCTTATATTTCTCCATTTCTTCCCATCATATCTGATAGCCACGATTTTATAACTTTTTCTGTGTGGTTGATCTTTTACTTAAAGAGTCCATATACAAGAACTACATATATTATTTTCTCTTGTTGTTAAGCTCATTCACATAGTACAATGTTCTTAAGGTCCAACCATATTTTGATAAACGGAAATGTCTCAGTAAATGGCTGAATAATATTCTTAGATTCTCAATCATATTATATTTTATTGTTTTTATTACCTTATAGTATTATACATGTATTACAGAATTTTATTACACATGCACACACACACATACACATTCCATGGATTTTTGAATCCACTTGTCTACTGATAGATGCTTAGGTCATTTCCACATTTTAGCTATTGTTAATGATGCTGCATCTTCTAGTACATACCCAGAAGAGGAATTTCTAGATCAAAAAAGTAGTTCTACTCAGACCCCCCATGTCACTTTCTATACTGGTTTTACCAGTTTGTATTCCCACCAACAGCCTTTTCCTAGAACGTAAAACACTTGCCCCAAACTACACAGTTGATAACTCTTAATCTTAATTTCCAAAGCCTTGGTCCCTATCTTGCATCATTAGCTTAAAACATGCAATTATGTCCCTAAATTGTTAATCCTCATTTTGTTCAGGACCTTAAATTGTCAGATATGATCCCACTCATCTTAGATTCTATTACAATGGACTATGCTTGTTGCAAATCATGTACATAAATAGCACATCTCTGTGTGGTTCAACTGGTATCTAACCATCATGAAACAGGTTTACATTAAGGTATTTGCTAATAGTGTTTGCAAATTTATTTTACTGATTCTTATATTCGTAAGAACACTCTTAATGTACAAACAGCAAGCTGAGAGATATAAATATTTTAATGGTGGGATCTTATTAAAACTGATTATAAGTTGCTGCGTGAACCATACTTGCGGTTTGAGAATACAGGTTTAAGTGCAATGGAAGACATTAGAAACAGAAACAGGAAAAAATATTTTCCATATTCAACTCAAGGGTACAATGAATCACCAAAGCAAAGGGTTATTCACAAGACCATGACTTCAACTGATTAGACAGCATATTTCAAGAAATATGAAAATCCCTTCCTATATTACAATTTTATAACTACCTGATTTAAGTTACAAATGTGGAAAATAAAAGTTTTCCATTTAAAGTAATTGGACAGTGATTTTTTTGCTGTGAGTTAGCACCTTTGAGATATATACACAAATGGGCTTTGAAAATGAACTGAAACCAAATGAGACTTTAGGGAAAGATATCGTCTCTGTCTCTCATTCTGCCTGAAAAATAGGATTGCCATTCAATATCCACATTCCCTCAGAGAACTTTCAAGACCTGAGACCTCTATGGTCAATCTCTAATTTGTAAGTCCTCTTTAATTTATCCAATACCCTATAGCTGAATCTCAGCACTGAGCAGCTCCATTTATCATTATTAAACCTCCACTGTGACCTGATCTTGAAACAATAGCATTCCAACGCACTGATTTTATGGCCCACGGGTTTCTTCTTAAGACAAGTCACCTGAATTGCAAAGCAAATGATTGCTTATGTAGAAGCTTCCAGATACCATAGGGTAAGCTTGGTAATGCACAAGAAGCAATCCCATAGCTTCCCAGAGGATATTTGGACCCAAGCAGACCAGAGAACTTACTGTTGGCTCTTGCCATCTCATTTTTCAGGAGCACATACTCTTCATATAGTGGCCTCAGCTGCTTGCCGACTTCTGCCCTCCAGCCTTCCCAGGCCCAGAGCCTCTCACTGTAGTCTGTGCTATTTGCCATGATGTCATCCAAACCTGTTATTCCAGAGACCCACAGGAAAATCAGCATGCATGCAAAAAATTATTTGTAAATAATTATACAGACTTTAAAGAATTAAAACGAGGACTGGCAGACAAGGAGTTCACAGAGTTGTTGAAACACATAGTCGGGATGTTACCATCTTTGGATTGTCCACCTGCAAGGTATTATTACATCATTATCAAAAGTCAGTCTAAAATTGAGAAGGTAGCTCAATCAGTAAAGAGCTTGTCATGTAATCATGAAGACCTAGGTTCAATTCCCAGAAGTCTTATACAGTGCTGGGCATTGTGGTGCACACTTGTAATTTCAGCACTGGAGGGGTAGAGAGAGACAGATCCTTAGGGCTCACTGGTCAACTGGCCTAACCTACTTGAAGAGTTCCAGGCTAGTGAGAGACCCTACCTCAAAAGAAGAAAAAGGGGGATGGTGCCTGAGGTATGACATCCATGGTTTTCCTATGACCTGTGTGTGTGTACACCATATACACATGCACACGTGTATACACACATACACACACACACACACACACACACACACACACACACACACACACTTCATAATCGCTACTCAAAATCAGTAGCCTACCTGGCTCAAGCAATAAGCAATCCTGTGGATTGTTTGGGTTGCAAACTCTTCCAGTACTGTAGATGGTGCTCATATTGTTTAGAATTGTGTTCAGCTGCAAATGGAACAACAAACAATGGAAAATGGTCTAAAGGTGATGCCAATATACAGATAAGCTTTTGGTCCTGGGATCCTTAGATGGCTCAGAATCTAACAATTCATATTCTCTTTCACCAGTTTCATCCTGGATACAGGAAAGGAATGGCTCATGCAAGGGTCTCCACTGTCACATAGCACAAAGTCTTGTGAACATGTGAAAACACAAATCTACCAAGGCCCCAACAATGTCTCTCACATACATAATTCACAGAGTGCACTTTGGTTCATTTAGCATAATCCCCACTGTGTAACTCCCACTATGTCCCACCCTCTGAAGAGTTCTTAAATAAACAAGTCTCTGACTCTTAAAGCCATGGAACAATAAGGCACCAGTGAAATCATAAGCCAAGTATAGCAAACACTGTAACTCTCACCAAAGAGAGAGAGAGAGAGAGAGAGAGAGAGAGAGAGAGAGAGAGATGTGGCAGTGTTGGCTAGTGGGGATATGGAGAGAAAAGGGACATAAAAGCTTGAGATTTAGGGATGGCTTCGAAGAGGAGGGGCAGCTGGCTGCTGCTGAAGTCATAGCTGGTCAGCCAGAGCAGCCTAAAAGAGGTGTAAAACGTGGAATGAAAATGGAGCAGTGGCGTTTCCTGAAGGGGTGGGGACCATGACAATGGAGAGCTCAGCAGGATTCAGATCCCAAGAGGAAATCTATGCCATCATAAAGAGTTGAAACTTTACCCTGTGGGGAAGGGAGCAGAGCACTGATACCCAGAGTGCAGTCCATGGGTCAGTACAAGTCAGGAAAAAAAAATGTTTCCTTGTGATAAGTACAGGAGCTGAGACCATAAATGTCAACAGACTCACAGGATCTAAACACGTGGCCAATGAACTTTATCAGGTGCTGGGCTGTGATGGATTGGAAACAAAGGAAGAAAGGAGAGAGAAAAGAGAGAAGGAGGAATGAAAGGAGGCAGGGAGAGAGGAAAGAAGAGAAGAGGGAAGGACTGGTTCTCATTAAATATTAGATGAAGGTCTTATTTTCCTTTCTTGTGATACCCTTGGCTATTATTCTTGCACTGTGCCACAGAGTCGTTATTCTACAACATGAGATAGACCTCATGCTTAAAGCTTCCACAAGATCCATAGCCCAAGCCAACAAATCTACCTTGGTACAAATCCTGTAGTTGTCTCTTTTGCTACCTGCTACTTGAGTCTCTCCTCTTTCCTCTTCATGAAAGCTATGCATCCTGGAGTCTCCACTGTTCTCAAACATTTTAAACTCTTTACTCACATCTAAGTGGTTTTCAATCCTGGCTACACATTACAATTATTGGGGGATCTTTTAAAATGAGAAGGTTCAGATTCCACCTAAGTTATACTAGGCTGTGTAAATTCAAATAAGCAAGGTTTCTCACGGTGTTCTTGTGGAAAAACATGGAGAAATATGGACTAGGAAGATAAAGTAGATTAATAACTTAGTGGAAAATTTGACCCAAAGAATGCAGAATAATAAATATCAACTTTTAGAAACAAATGCCATATGGCTTTATCTCTGTGCTTATCATTCACTTTTATTTTTATAAATGCAGTTTGGGATATACAGAGTTCCCAAGGACAAATAACTGAGAAAGGAGACTTTGATGTGGAAGAACTGGATGTTTTAGATAAAAATATTTAAATAGGCTGCATCAGGGGAGTCTAAAAACGATGATCTACTGTGTATTTTTATAAAGCTTTGTTGGATAAGAGCCATATCCATTCATTTATGTATTATCTATGGCTGACTTCCTGTTCCAATGGCAGAGCTGATATCTTGCAACGCAGATGACACAGACTGTCTCTTTACGGCAAAAAAGTTTGCTGGCTTCTAGCATCCTGGGATGGGATGAAAGAGAGATTATTTTGACAGGGATAAATATAAGCATTCTTGAAATTATTTCGGAATAGGATTTTATGTAAGTGCCATTTTATAGCCATGTTGCTGCAAGAGATATGGGGCTTTGTTGACAGTGAGGTTGATGTGAACCAGCCATAGCATTTAGCAATGAAAAGCCTTTTAATATACTCCTAGACTGCCTTAGTAGTTGCAGATCACCACATGTAGAATGTCACATTCCTGCTCACCTCTTTCCCTGTCCAAAAGATTCTTGTTTCAATAATAAATTCTATGGTTACCTTACCTAGGCACAGAGCACTTGCTAATGTCAGCATTACTGTCTTTGCAAATAAGGGATGCATCTGTGGAGGGTATGAATGTTTATCGCCTATCCTTTCAACTCTTGAAGTCGGAACTCAAATGTTCACAAGCATACCCGTTTGGTCTTGTCCGCTGAGAGCACTGAAGACCCTCCCTGTTGAAGGGCCTGCAGTTGACGTTTGATGGTGAGATTCTGAATTTCTTGTAGCGAGAAGTTTTTGGCAAGCTTCGACTGTTCTTCATAAAAGGCAGACCACTTGGCCGCAGCCTCGCTCTGAAAAAATAAATAAAATAAAATTGAAGTTGGACAGAAGCTATAGTCCAAAGAACATCTGGTGAAACATCTACCATTTCCTGACTGGCTTAGTCCTTTACTTTGTAGAAGGTCAAGGTTTAGGTTCAAGTTAACCAGGCCACTCTTGGGCCACTTTCTTTCTGGCCCACTGCCTAGTTTTCCCAAGGGTCTTGTCCCCAGAACGGGAAGTGAATTCTCACAGATAATTCACACTGTGAGGCCCTGGAACTTATGTCCTTAGTACTGTGACGTGGGTGAGTTGGCTAATGATTCAGGGATACATGCTCTAAAAAGAGAACCTGAGGGAACTCAGGCTGGACATAGCAGGACTCCCATCCCATGTGAGATATGAGAAGCAGATCATAGTGAGCTCCTAGATGCCTGAGCACAGGGATTCTGGCCTGAAATTGCCATCTCAAAGGAAGGCTTCCCAGAGCAGGGTCACTTGGCAGGAGGCTGATCTTGCATCAGCAATACAAATCAATACCTAGGTGAGGCTTCTGAGATATGCCTGCTTCCTCTCCATCCCATCTTGAGATCTTCACCACGAATTCACTTTCACTGATTAAAGGCTCAAATGAGCAACTGCTTTGTACATTAGACTACAATGTACAGAGTCATACAAAAGCATATTAACTTCAAGACATAGCCTCTCTTAGCTATAATTATCTTAGGTGCAAAATAAGCATAATAGTAAGACTTGTGACTAAAGAGTTATTGCAAAGATTAGAAGAAATAATAATAAAGTCCTTACCAGCATGCCTGACATATCCTAAGAATTCAAGAAATGCCATTTTATTAATTAGAGATAAAATGTGTTTATCCTAGGAGCTGTTAAGGGAGTTCAGCAGTGAAGTGCCTGCTCACAAATGTGGTGATCTGATTTGATTTCTAGAAGCCTACATGATAGAAGGAGAGAAAATTACCCACCAACCTCCACATGTGTTCTCTCTCTCTCATAAATACATAATATATTTTAAATTGCTTGTCTTTAGGTTGTTTATAATATTATCAGATGGATAAGCTGCATCCTAAATACTTCCTCAAAGAAACATGAATATATAATGACATGAATTGTGAATAGATCCACCAGCTTCTGTCACAGGAAGGCAAAAATCCCCACAGGAGTCCAGATTTGACCAAGTGCTCAGAGAAGAAGTGAGACTTAAGTAAACTTGAAGTAGGTAGGCATTAGATGGATACAGAATGCTGTGCAAAGTAATTTACCTCAATTGAGCAAAAATCAGTGTGCCACCATTTTTTACATGTTTAGAAAGGAGTTTAGAGAGAAAGAGGAGCAGGAAGTAAACCACCACCATAATCCTGGAGGCTATGGTAGCAGGTTATATGATGAGTAAGAATAGACCAAGGACATGGAGTGGAAATGACAGGGCACATATATTCACCTCACATAAGAATGGAATTTTTATCTTGTTAGTAGTCTCTCTCCCTTGCTGACTGTGACACAACCAAAAGCCATGTTATGGGCTATCCTGTGCAAAGGGCCACATGGTCAGAATTCGAGGATGGTCTCTGACTAACATCTTGCAATAAACCAAGAAACTTCAGTTCAGTGGTGTACAAAGATCTGAATACTAACTCTAGCAGCACTCGCAGAGAGGTGCGACTGGAGCCATCTCTAGCGAATATACAGATGGAACTGTCAAGTGACATGGTAGAAATGGTACATCAAACGTCAGTCATGGACCAGACATGAGATGAAGAAAAAAAAATAGTGGAGCCAGTGGGTAAGTTCACAAACCTGGGACCTGAGTTCAATCCTCGGAAGTCCATGTGGTACATTTCTCTCTCTCTCTCTCTCTCTCTCTCTCTCTCTCTCTCTCTCTCTCTCTCTCTCTCTCTCTCTCTTTCTGTCTCATAAATAAAAATATTTGAAATAAAATAAAAAATAGTGTCAGTGAAAATGGAAAAGATTTCTCTCTTTATAGAGTTCTCTCAAGTCCTAAGAAGCTGTCCCCCCACACCCTTCATCTCTCATAAGGAAACTTTGGAGGAAATAATCATCATCTTTGTTTCAAAAATGAGGGAAATGACATACACAATTAATTTGTTTGTTTTGGGCCAAGCAGCTAGTCATTGGAGACACCAGGGCATCCGAGAAGGTGTGTTTCCCTCCACAGCTGATGCTCTGAGTCCACTGGCCTGGAGACCCACCCTAGTCTCTCTGGCATGAACGGGAAGGACAAGCGAGCAAGGGAAAAAGGAGTTTGCTTCATCTGTGCCTCTGTTCCCTTGTCTTCCTGCAGCCCAGAGAAACTTATTATAACGTGAAATTCCAGGTAAAGCAGAGATAGCAAAAATTAATTTGTTGCCCAGCTATTTTGGAAACAACTCACAATCCCCAAAACATCTTGGTCTTTGGCATTTTTCTTATACTGCATGCTTGAATTTCGAGGCCTTCTGATTTGATTCTTCTACCACTGCCACCAAAAAATTGTTTTATGTTGATTTGCATTTTGAGTCATTCCTTCTAATATTATTTGCAATCCATCCCACATCCTCCCCTAAATAAAAGAGACAGCTTTACGGTTATGCAGAGAATCAAAATCAGCTCATCTATACCAATTAGATTGCTTACACAATGGTTGATAGCTACACGTAGTTTTTTGACCTGATCAACACATTAAATGAAATATATGCAGCAGTTTACATAGCTCCTAATCTTAAAAAAACCAAGTCCTACTAAAACAAATGCCCTTCCATACTTGTGCAACAGCAGGCAAGAATTAACTAAGTTGGCAAAATTTTCTATAGCTGTTCATGTAGCTTGGAGAATAAAAGATACTATTAAGGACGACCACAAGGGATTCAAACACTCTGGCTTCCATCTGCAACTGCAGTGACTCCAGTCCTGTGGGAATTCTTTGTACCTCCAAGAACTAGAAGTGCAAAGTACTAATTATGTTTTTGCACCTTCAAAAATATATTCTAACTATATATATGTAAGTTAGACTCAATATTCCAGTCATGGCTTTAGATATTTTCACATGAGTTTTGCTTAATATAGTTGTAGTGGTTGCTACCCAGATTGTAATAATGTTATTTAAATGTAAACAATTAGAATATTGTAGTCAAATATAACATTTTTTTCTTATGAGGAACCATAATGGAGTAATCTTCTCTCTCTCAATCTCTCCCTTTAATCCCCTCCGTGTGTGTGTGTGTGTGTGTGTGTGTGTGTGTGTGTGTGTGTATGTGTGTGAAAATTAGAAAGGGGACCATAAGAGGGGGAAAGGAGATAAGGCAGGAGGGAGAGAGAATAAAAAAAGAGGAAAGAGAAAAAGATATAGAGGGCAACAGATTATACAGGACAAGGAAGCAGGAGGGCTTTGGGAGGAGGAATGGGAGCAGCAAGAAGTGGGCAGTGAAAGAGGGGAGGCAGAGCAGTGGTGAGGGTACATAATGACAAATTATTTATGTAAATCTCATAATGAATCCCATCACTTTGCATGCTACCTTTAAATTTTTAGTTTAAAAGATAGTAAATAGAAACCAATATTCTAGAGTAAAGCAAAAAACAAACAACATTATTTTCCATGCTTCGTATTATGCAACTGTTCACATTATTAAGATAATTACATAGAACTAACATTGCATAAACTTACCTCCTAGGCAAATCTTTATGAGCTATATGTATTTTTTCAAAGTTGTGGTTTGGGGTTCATTCTTTAATCAGGGTTGACAAACTACAGATGGTCAAATTTGGCCATCACCTGTTCTGCTTTTTTAAAGCTTCATTTATTATTATATTATTTTTGTGTGCATATATGGTGATATACGTGTGTGAGTACATGTGCCACTGGGTACAACATGAGCTCTGTGGATGAAGCTCTGGTCATCAGCCTTGTATGGCAAGTGCCTTTTCCCACTGAACCATCTGGCTGGTTTTTTCCTTGTGTGAGGTTTTATTAGAAAGCAGCACATCTATTAACATAGTGTCATCTATGGTTGCTTTGGTTGTAAGGCTGCAGAGTTTGGTAGTTATAAAGAAACCAATAGGCCTGCAAAGCCAAGATCTGCTGCTCAGCTATTGATTATAAAGTGTTTGGCCTCTCGGCCTTGGAGCCATCTTCCTTGAAACTCCTGCGGCTGGAGAGCGAAGTGGAGAAAGAAGCGAATGTGCAGGCCCAAACAGTCCCAGTGGGCCCTTTGCTCTGGGCCTGGGGCATTCTGGACTGGTTCTGTTCTCACTTGTGGCCAAGTGTACACATTTACAGTAAATCACCTCTTTGCAGTCTCAAAAAAAAAGTGTTTGAATCTCCACTTTGTTGGTTTTTAAATTTTAATTATTTTTAGTATGTGCATGCTTGTATGATATGGGGGAAGCACACACACCACAACATGCATGTGGAGGTTAAACTTTGCAGAGTCTTCCCAGCCCGAAATATTCTAAATGATTAGACATTTGTAAATACTTGCATTTTTACCTGAATTTTCTCTTAAGGAGAGAAGTGTTTATCTCTGCACTCCAGTATGATGACCTGCCCACACTGCTAATGCATAGATGGTACATATGGTGTGAGTATGGGATGGAACCATTAGACACAGAGATTAAATGACCATTCTTTCTTTGGATGTAGAAGGACAGTTTAGTTACCATTACCAGGGTCTCAAGTTCTCTAGAGACAAGAATAGGCTTGGGAGGGATGCATGCCCAATGAACCTATGGGCCCCCAGGAAAAAAACTGAAGAAAGCTTAGAGACCACCCAAAGAATAAGCATGGGCCTCCCTCTTTCTCTAAACATATTCTGATAACTGACCAAGTGATGGCTACAAGGCAGGCTTCAACACTCATTTCAGCTGCACGGACAGGAATTTGAGGTACTGGACCTAATTCCTGTCAAACACTGGGCCTAATTCCTGTCAAACACTGTTCACTTGCTCTCAAACTCAAGCATGCCCTTTCTGAAATTGCTATTAAGAGACCTCAATTTCTCCCTAAAGCATTAGGTTTATCTTGGTGTGAAGGAAGTAAGGATGAGGTTAGATTGACAGGATTTCAGGGGCTTTGGAAATAGTTCAGTTAGTAAAATCATGTCATGCAAACATGAGGACCTGAACTTGATCCCCAGAACCCGTGGGCAGAAACAGGAGGATCCCTTGAGCTCGCTAGCCAGCCAGCCTCCCTGAATCACTGGGTTACAGGTTCAGCAAGCCTAATGTTGGCCTGTTTCCACACACACATGTACACCTGCACACATCCATGCAGACACACAAGCAGGCATGAAAGGTTTTATTATCCTATTTGCCTCAGCTTTTATTTCCTTTTTCTTCTTCCCAGGTAGGGTTATTTTCTGTTTACTAATGTTCAGATTAACAAATTTGCTATTTGCTATGTTGTGCCCTTGAGGAAGATTTGCAAATGATCCCACTTCACAAAACAAAGCACAGTAAACTTACAAAGAAGGGGCAGCCCCTTAAAAATTATATAATTTATATAAAAAGTATATAATATATACATATAATTACAGTTCAATAGATGAATATTTCATCTACATTTTCTGTGAAGCAAGAGGCAGTTTATTGTGTAGCATATCATGAAAGTCGGTAATTAGTTTTCACTGAAATACTGAATTACCCGAAAACCTGTTTTTGCTTTGTCAAACAAAAGCTTTTCCATACTAATTACTTAGCCAAACTATTTGTACAGAAGCATAAGTACGGATAGAAAAATCACCTTTCCTGTTAACCATATGCAACTGTCCAGATGTTAAGTGTTAATGACCCTGTTTTACAGCTAAATTATATGTTAAATCATGTGCAATTGCTTATAGACCCATCTCGATTCTTCTCCAACATCTCCTGTTGGAATCACTGCTGATTTTATGATCTGTTTTCATCCAAATACACTGGGGAATGGGGTGATTCTGTTTTTGTTTCTAGGCCAAGAATTGCATAATCCTAAAAGTCTTACAAGAACACAAACTTATGAATGGAACTAACATCGCACCCCACGATGACAAAGAAAAATAGGTGGCTTTAGAAACATATTTTGGGGTGTTTTGAATGGAGTTTCTTTCTTACTTCTATATTCTGGTCCCTGCAACATTCTAGGCAGACACCTTTTTGACTTCATATAGATCACGTTTGGTGCCTTCTTTTTTCTTATGGCATACTCTCACAACTCTATCTAAAGATTACCATACTATGTCAGATCTATAAGGCTGACAAGTTCAGTATTCTGACTGCTGAAATTTACCTCAGGGGACAATATGGAAATAGCAGGTTGGTCCTCCATCCTGTTACCCTGATAGGATATAAGCTTGTAAATGTTTGATGTCTTATTTCCCTTCCTGTATCTGTTATCTATTGCTATAATACTATCTAAGAAACAATCAAAAGCCTCCATAGCATAGGTGTTTATTACCTATGTGCCTAAAATAACTGGGAGTTGGCACTCAGTTTTGTTACTCTTGGCTGGATTTGCTTACAACTCTGGAAGTTGGCTGTTGCTTGGGCAACTAGTCCTTGCCTCTTGTTTCTTAGTTGGCTAGTCCAGGCAGATTCTCTTGGCAAAGGCAAAGGTACAAAGGACAAGTCGCATTGTTTAAGGCTATTAGGCCTCTGCTTTCATCAGCCCTGCTAACACAAAGCAAGACATGATGACTGACACAGTGGCATAACCTGCAGTGGGAGGGCACCACAAAGTGACATGACCTGAGGCATTGCCATAGGAAAGGATGAAGGTCTGAGCCCATCAATGCAATCGACCATACTTCCTTAATGCACAGAGATCCTGCAGCCTGTGCATTTGCTTTGAATGCTTCCAAAACTGATTGGAGTTTTAACATCTCACATTTTTAGATTAAAGTTTTACAAGTCCTATCACTTGTCCCACTGGTGGTCTAAGCAGTGCTTCCTTCTATTTACTCTCAGCCTATCCCTGTTGAGCTTTCAGCTGTGTTGCTGTTCTGTCTAGAAAGGAGAATCACAAATTGAGACACGAGCAGGGAATGGGATTGAGGTGTAAGGAATGAAAACACAGAGACTCATTGTATTTCTATTTGAATATGTCAAAGAATAAAACAAGTGGACTACCACACCTCCCTTGAGGACTAGCAAAGGTTCATGATGGATGAGGGGGAAGGGGCGCAGCTCTCCTCGGTGGTGTGCCCACTAGTATATAAACTTGCTCCAGTAAGTACCGAGACACATGTCATTAACAGCCACCTAGATGGGACTTAGTAGGCCACATATACAGAAGGACATGAGAGCAGGAGGGAGACTGACAAGAAAGAGGAAAGTTTGTAATGGGAGAAAGTAGGCAATTGGAATTGGGTAACTGGGGATGAAAGTGGCACATACCCATGCAAAAAGCCTTAAAAGAATACAAACAGAGAAAAATTGGACGAGTGTAACTGTCGACACTCTGTCCTTTCTTGGTCTATATCACACCTTTTTTAAGTGAGGTTTTCTGAAACCCCCAACCCTCACGGTTCCCCTAAGTCATTCTGACTCTCCTTTTTGGAAGGATGGGGTCCATTTCTAAAATTCCTTCTTTGCATATGACGACCATCATTGTGTGCCTGGAAGTATGGAAGAATCGTTTCTCTTTTACTTCCAGATCATGGGCAATCCTCAATTACTTCTGGATCTTTTGATCCAATCAAAAAATGGTTTCTTATGGCTCATCAGCTCCTAGTAATAACAAACTAATATACAGCTTGGATTTTCCAAACCAGTTGCAGTTTATGTCATTTTACTATATATCATCTTTCACAACTTTTGTGGTCAACTTGTGCTTTCATTATCATTAAGATCATTTCCTTCAAGTACTTGCTTATGCACTAATGATTTTCAAAGACCTTCATTAGTCTCTAACAAATATTTACTTTATTAGTGAACTTGTTTCTAAATTTTGTAAAAAAATCTCTGGAGCAATAACTGTGTCACAAAACTAAGATTAGAAATACCTAATTGTCTTAAAATTATTGATGGTAATTTCAGATATTTTCCTTGCTTTTAGTTAAGAATCAGTTGTTGTTTAGCAAATATTAAATACTGGAAATTCCAAAGCTACTTATTTTCTTCAACCACTCAAAGATAAACCATATCATCAGATAGTCTCATTAAAACCAAAACCACAGTTTCTGATTATGATTAGGATCTAAAGTTGGTGCCTATCTTACAAGAACGAATGTTCCACAACCAAACATAGGGTAAAGTCAGTAGTATGTGACTTTATGGGAACAAACTCTCCCCTTTGGGCAGGAAAGACTTGCTGTGAAAACACACAAAGGTTGGTATTTCTTAATTCTTGACCTTGTATCCTTTGCTGACTGCAGGCCAAGGAGCAGACAAAAGAAGGAACATTAAGGCTGTTTCTGGGAACTGAGTTGCCCCTAAGTTCTTATCTTCCCAGCAGCTGTTCTGCGAATCCCAGAAGAGCCTCAGAGATGGGAGACTCTCGCCTTACCTCCATCAGACTTTTTCAAGGAAATCTTTACCCAGCACTACTTGTGGACCTCAACTCTAGTAGGCATGGAAAAGGCCCTGAGTTTGATTCCCAGTACTGTAAAAACGATAACAAAGAAAAAGAAAAGCTAGAGAGTCTCAGTTTACTTATTTGATTTTTGAAAAGGTACTATATTGAGATTATTAGAAATAATCATGCAATCCAATAAATAAAGTAAGTTTTGCAAGCTGAAAAAACGACAGCATAGACTGAGGGAGTTTGAATAATGTTAGTGGTGAAGAGAAGATTAAGGACCAGACACAGTAACTAACATCAAAATTACACACACACACACACACACACACACACACACACACACACACACACTAAACTCAGCATTCCCCTATAGTATATTATCATAATTATTATGATTATTATTATCATAATCTTCTTCAGTTTATAGTTGAGGCCAATGGATCTGAAGGAAGCTTTGACACTTGCCCAAGACCTTCAGCTTATAAAATTCAGAGAAGTATATGCATCCAAGCTGGTAGGCCTAACTCCACACTTAACTATATCAGATCCTTAAACATGATCACACTTCATATGCACTCACCACCTTCACAGTACAGCATATCTTGGCAACCTCAGTAATTTTTGTAGCACCTGTCACGCTGCCCAGTGCATTAGAAGATATGTGTGATCATATAATAGGAGTAGGAGCCATTTCCCTCCCCACCAATTGTTTCCCTCTAATAAGCAATCCCACACGGGTACACCGAGCACATTAATGCACCTTTTACCAATTCTTGATGAAGAAATATATTGGAGTCTTTGCTTGTTGGGGGCGTGCATTGAAATATTCTTATTTTTTCCTTTAAAGAGTGTATACTTTTCTCTAGTTTAACCACATTGGTTGTTTATATTTTTGATTTCTGGTCTTTGCTCTGAACACCCAGAACAATTAAAAAATGATAGCAAATTCCTTTACACTCTGCCATTGAGCTACCATCCCCAGTACTTTAATGATCCAGAGATGGTTTCAACAAATATCACTCCATTTTTTTTGATTTCATGACATATGCACATTTGGGATCTTAATGGAACTATTATACACCTCTTCAAAAATTCTTGTTAAAGACATGAAAAAACAAGAGGGGCACTTGAAAAGACGAAGGGATTTGATGGAAGAGAGATGGAATAAGGGAGGATAATGTGGGGCCATTAGATGGCTCAGCAGGTGAGGTACCTGCTTAAAAACCTGATGACCTGACATGCACAAGAAAGGACTCTCTGGGAATTGGGGCGGGAGGCACTGGGGGATGGGGAGGGAGAGGGATGGGGAGGAGGAGCAGGGGGTACGGGGGGAGGAGGAGGAAGGGAGGGAACTGGTGTACCTAATAAGTTTGTATGAGCTGAAATAAAAAAAAAAACCGATGACCTGAGTTCAATCTCTGGAAGCCAACATGGTGAAAGGAGAGAATCAACTTTCAAAGGTGGTCCTCTAACCTCTAGCTTTGTGCCATGGCAAGCATGAATGTTCTCTCTCTCTCTCTCTCTCTCTCTTTCTATCACAGTCTCTCTTTTAGACTTTCGCATTCTCTCTCCTCCTTTGATCTCTTCCTCTCTTTCTCAAATGAATAAATAAAAAGAGAGGATAATGGGGAGACTTAAATCAAATAATATATATAGAGAGAGATAGATATGCATACATATATATTTATGTGTGTATATGTGTATATGAAGTTGTGAAAATAAGATTTTTAAGACAAAAAATCCTAATGCCCTTTTATGCTAATGGCAATCATTTGCTAATGTTCTAGATTCACAGGAATTGAGTACTATCATCGTACTTAAGTGTACCTGATGAGGCATATATGGGTATTATTTTCTGTACAGATGAGAAGACTAAGACCCATACAGTCTCATTGATAGTCTGAAGTTCATTTAGCTAAATGGCAATGGAGCCAAGATTTGGGCTTCAAGAATCTGGCCCCAAAACTCTTAGTCATGGCGATAAAATCACTGTGAACCATGCAACTGAAGATGGAAACAAAGCAAACACTTTGGTCACTTCCAACTTAAATAAAAACTAAGGGGAAAAAGTCATAAAAAGAGGGAAGCAAGATGAAAATGTAAGATAACATAAAACATATCCTATGACAACATTTGACTGTCAAAGTCTCCTAAGCTGTCTTGAGCTTTAAAAAAAATTGAAAAATAGTATCTTGGGATTTCAATGAGGCAACGAATCTCAGCTTCAGTCTGTTCCATGAATGGCAGTAATGTAATCCAAAGCAACATTCGAATCCTTAGAAAAAATAAGCTGCGGCTTTGAAAATATGGCTTCACAAAGTACACGATGTCATTTCTGAAATAGTTGGTCAATTTCCCACCACTTAGATGTGTAAGGTTAATGCTTTAGGAATCTTTGAGAAAAAAATAATCTTAAATCCTTGCACTTGCAAGCAAAGTAGCTTGCTGTCCCAGTTTTCTGAGATTATTCAAAATCGGTTTAATTATAGTTTTTCTTGGAGGGCTCTTCTACGACCTTTGGAAAAATCTTAAGAACTCCGTGACAATGAGAGAAGGCATTTCCAAATGCAAGTTTCACCTAACTCATGGTTACCTTAATTGCTAGCTGCTGCTTACAGTGAATTTCCAGTTGCACTTTATGATTAACATGGCACTTGCAGTCTTTGAATATCCTTGTTAGTATCACAGGCTAGAGAAAATCGCTAAGTCAATTACTTGTGGCATTCCCATCAATGCTTTGATACACTGAGTGTATTGAGCATTATGCTGGTGACTTTATAAAGTACATGCACATGTTTCTGGAATCTGGACTGAGAACAGTGCATTATTTTGTAAGTATTTTCCCAACACACTCCAAGGTCCATTGAATATAGTCATCTGGGACTTCAGGAGCAGAGCTACAGAGACAATCAGCCAACCTTGTAGATCAGAGAGTGCTGTGCTTTCCCTGTGCAGTTTGATAGACAGTCATTTGACTGTCTTAAAAAGCCAGGAAAACCCCCATCTGTCACCGTGAGAACTCACCATCTTTTGGGCATTCTCCTCCGTAATATCGGTGTTGTAACTCCAAGAAGCAAGGGAACTTTGATAAGACAGATCTTCAGCTTGCTGGTTAAAGTTGTCTAAAAATGTCTTGGCCTCTTGCTCAATGGTGAACAGAGCAGCAGCAGTCACAGCAGCGAGGCTGAGCAGGAGCCAGGAGAAGTTGGACATCTTTCCCCATGCGCCAAGATCCCATCCACTGAACAAATTTCCCTGGAGTAAACTCTCCTCATGAGTTTTTTCCTCTCTTCAGCCTTTGAACTTGGGTTGGGCACTGAGGAGGGAAGGCAAAAAAAAAAAAAACCCAGAAGAAATAGAAGAGAACAGTAAACAAACTGCTGAACCAATATAAAGTTAATCCTGGAGGAGACAGATATGTAAACAGATTTTTCAGGATGATATTTTAAAGAAATCCAAATAAAGACATGTTATTCATTAATCCTAGAAAACCTTAGCTCTCCTAACATTTTATGGCCAAATCAAAACTTGGACATTTGGTTAATGTGTTAGTTAAACGCTGTTAAAGATAGATCAAGAGTTTTATGATGTTATAGTAACACGAAGGGATAGAATTAGGAATCATCAGAATAATATCAGTGCTTTAGAACTTTTCCTGATGATTTTATCAATAGCTCCTTTATTTCATTTCAAGTGAAATGTTCAGAAAGATTCACTTCTTAGATAACATTTTCCTTTCCACATAAATGAATTTGCCTTTGTCTCTATGGAATTCCTTTTCTCCAGTCAATTGTCATTTCAGAAATTATAAAACTCATCTCCAGTACACAACTTAATTTTCCTGATCTGTCCTTGGACACGTTCAAATCTCTCACTTTCTATTCCTTAAAAACCCATGTTAAACTCTGGTTCTGTGGCTGACTTCATCACGTCCCTCCTTCCCTTTCACTTACCTATTTGAAATCCAGTCGGAATGATGAGGAAATAATAACTCATGCCTCCACGTTATCAAATCCGAAGAGTGTCCATGTCACGTTGGTCATCCACAGGCATGGGATGATAGAAATGTGAAATAGGAGATTTAGCAGCTGGATCAGCGTCCTCATCCCCTGAATGTAAGCATGTCACAGATAAAAGACAGGAGTCACTTTAAATGGTAGGACTCCTGGGCCTGCTCAGTCGTGATTATGAAACCTTCACACAGAGAAAACATTTCTTCACCTAGAAAAACTAGTCTTCCAGGTTCAGATGAAATGGATAACCCCGTCTGAAAAAAAACTCCACTACTAACTTTATTCCAAAGTTGGACGTACTATTGTAGAATAGGAACAATCTGTAGCCACTCAAAAAGCTTTTGTGTTGCAATATTTTATTTAAGCCTCACGACGTACCTATAGGCAAATATTTTCATCATCATTTTATGAACTATAAAATTGAGCTTAGGTAGCTAAACCATACTGGACTAACAAGGAGTGGAGCCAGGACATGGATTCACACAGTCTGATTCCAGAGTAGAGGCCCTGAGATTAGATATAAACTACAAGCTGAGAACAATAATGGGGCCACAGGTAAACAACAGCAAAGGGACTTGTGTCTTTAGTGAAGGTGATGATTTGGTTTCACTACTTCATATGTGAGTCAAAAGTAATATAAAGTGGGGCTGGAGAGGTGGCTCAGAGGTTAAGCCTCTGCCTTGTAGGCAGAAGGTCCTGAGTTTGGATCCTAGACCCCACGTACAGACACCGGCGGAAGCGGGGGCGGCCTGCGTTTCTGGTCCTGGTAGGGCAGAGCCTGTGAATCCCAGGGCAGAGTAAACAAGGAGGAGGTGGAGGCGTCCATGGTGGTTCCGGAATTCGTCCATGGTTCTACACACACATACATACATACCCCCACATACATACACACACGCACACACATACATACACGCACAATTGAATAAATAATAAATAAAAAATAAAAAAAATTTTAAAAAGTAATATAAAGTTACCGACAAACTTAAATAATAATAAAATGGTCAAAAAGAATGAGATGGGAGAAAAATGGGGGCAGAAGTTGTCCAGCAAGGCCACTCCCACAAACAAGGAAATCTGAAATCTACTCATTTCATACTTGAGGAGAAAAAGGAGAATCCAAAGGTGAGAATAACACATGGGTCAAGTCTCTGAACAAGGACATCCCATGAACAAAAGAGGAAACAAGCCTCTGTTGAGATAACGTACTGAATGAAATACTTGGGGATAAGAGGTAGGAAAATGGAGTAATCCAAATTCAATTCATTGAGTCAGAAATAAGATGAACATGATTGAATTAAGATGAAGAAAGAAAGATATGAAAAAAAATCCAAGCTAAAAATAGAGGGGCAAGAAGTCTGAGATAGTGGTGGGGCAGGAAAATGTTGGAATCCAGGAAACCCTAAGAAGCAGAGGAAATGGTAGAATTGTTTGTTGTGATTCCATACAAAAACGAGCTCATGATAGCCAACAGCATGTACTTACTGAGTAGCTGAAATTTCTGTTCACTCTCCAGTGCAAAGTTGAGAGAAACACAGGAGAATATCCACAGGAAGGTAAGCTAATCGATAGATGTGAAATACTTTGATTTGAACAATCCTGATGTGCAAGAGAAGACTTGAGCAGAGTACTTTCTTCGGTTCTGGAATTGCCACTTAGAAATGTACTTAATAACATGGCAAGTTTACTCTGCCACTCATCAGCTGTGTGACTTTAAGCTGCTAATATTCTTCCTACACGTAAGTCGAGTATGTGAAGTTGATGGTAATATCACACCATCTCATAAGGATGCTGGATGTTATGAATTAATGCACTAGTACTAAAAACCTTCGCGTTACTATAAAATCATAAAAGCTATTAAAAAATGAAAGGTGCATTGCAGTAATTAATCAGCTTTCACACTGAAATGTTTATACAAACTATCTCCCAGGTCATCATCTCTCAAGGATACCATAACAGTGATTGGGTGAGAATTTGATTAGCAGTTTCATTTGGGCTATAGGATCTTGATCTGTGGAAGCTTGTCAACCTGGGCTAAATTCATAGGAGGGAAGAGCTCACCAACAGAAAAAGTGGGGTTATTTATGAAAAGAAACAAGTCCATGAGGAAGTTTGCTTGAGCCCAACTGGGGAAAATGAGTCAGATGCTCTGACAGCCAGGCTATGGTGAGATCCAGCTGGAAAGCCTCCTTTACAAAAAGAATATTGGAATCCATGACTCTAAACCTGAGGAAGAAGGAAATATCACAAATGCAATTGGCACCCTCCCAGTACTTATAGATACTGCTTTGCACGAGGCTCTACACACAAATTTGTGACCACAACATTTATAGGAAGGAATTGTGGGATTCATTTTATTTATTTATGCATTCATATATGTATTTATTTATTTATTTACTGTGTGTGTGTGTGTGTGTGTGTGTGTGTGTGTGTGTGTGTGTGTGTGTCAGAGGGCACTGTGTGTCCCTGGAAAGGAACAAGGGATTCTTCGGGAATCATCCTGGATTGCTTCTACCTACTTGCTTTGGGATTTCCCAGGCTCCTCCCACCACGACTAGAAGACGTGCAGGCTGCCAACATTTCTGCCTGGCATTTTTACGTGGGACCTGAGATCCGAACTCAGAACGTTCTGCTTGTGAGACAGAATCTTAACCCCTGAGCCATCTCTCCAGCCCATGGGATTCATTTTATAAGTAAGGAAGCAGAATATTCCAGTACTCCTATAATTGGCTTAAATTTCCACAACCAATAGGTAGTGGTGCTAGATTTGGATGCCAAGCTAAGAGATATCTTGGCTTCACAGAGTTATAGACTCAAGTATCTCCAAGTAGGACTAATAAGACCTCATCAATCTGTCACGTTCTGAGAATAAACTGGCCCACATCAGCAAAACTAAAATGTACTGTCTTGACTATACCAGTTTCTTTCAATCTATTGTACGTAGAAACATTTCTGAAATATATCCTGTCCTAATTAGATTGAATTTTAGTTTGTGTGTTTGCAGTTTTGTTTTCAGATGACTCAGTGTAGTCACAGTGAATATTACTTATTGTCTAGTCTATACCATGTGAATATCTTCAGGGCTTTATACTCAATGACTCCAAGTAGTTTTATTGCTGGTAATTCTGCTGTTTGTGCATGCTTAAGTTCATCGTCACTTCTTAGAGTATTTACTATTTGTAGCCCTGCCTATCACGAATCTCCTCCCTGCTTTTGATCTTCTGTCTGCTCAGATCTAAATGGAAAGCAGATAACCACTAGTTCTATCAGAAAGCTCCCTTTTCATAGGCTCACACCTGAGGGTGGGTCTTCACTCTGCTAGAACAAAGTGCACAGACTTTGAGATCCATATTTTCCTTACAGCTCAATTTTCTATGTGCTTCCCTAGGTCACGAATGGTAAGATTGCCAAACAGCTAGAGCAAAAATATTCCTCTAGTTCCCCATAGTGAAAACTTTGAGGAAGACAGGATAGTTTATACAAACTCTTATCTGAAAACTCATTGAGTAATGTTTCTGACAGGAAACAGAAAAGTATACCAGGAAAACGAAGCACAGAGAGAATTAAAGTTTAAATGGTCAGGAATTATTTACGCATAGTCCAGTTGATTTTTGGACCCACGGTGATCGCATAGAGTAACTTTACAAGTCCTTTAGAAAAACAAGTTGGCCTTGCTGCCTAAAAGAATAGCTCTTTCCTATTTACATATTAAGTTGCATAGTAGCCCATTCTTCTTACAGCTAGAACAAAGACATCTTCCCTTACCAACCTGACAAACATTTTCTAAAGAATTCAAATGTATTCAACTACACTGTGCATTCCAGGGAATTTACACTGATTGCAACTGCTCTGCATATATGATTCTGACATTATTTTTATAATTAGGTTCCAAAATATCACCTAGCCCTAGAGCAGGGAACTCACGAATGTGAATGTGAGTCTAAGATTTTAGAAGCCCTAAGTTTCTAAAGCCTTAAGTTTAGGAGCTTTAAGCTTCTAAAAATTTGAGGTTTTTATCCTGCAGGGATCAGGATCCACAGCAGGGTTTAAACAGAATAGTGATGTAGTCTCACATTTAAGAGGAATCGCTCTGTCTGCTGTATCTAAAGCAGACTGGATTCTACATGAGGCAAAATCATAGGCAGAGATCAGTAGGCAAGAGTACAGTATAATTCGACGGTAGTTTTGTCTTCTTGACATTTAAAAAGTTCTCCTTGGAGACCCCATTGTTCACCTTCCTCTTCATCTGGGGGCTTTGTCTGGTTGGAGTCATCCATGGGCATTCTTACTGACTCTGTTCCCAACTTGCCTGTCTTTCAGAGTTCCTCCTGCCAAGCTGGAAGTGAATACCTCACAGGATACCTAACAAAACAATATTCAGTGTGATGGTTAAGCTTCATGGGTAACGCAACTCTAATTGGAGTCAACTAGGAAACACCTCTGTGAATGTCTATGAAAGTGTTTTCAAGGAGACTTTTTTTTTGAGGATTAAGGCAGAGTTTATTAGATGAGAGAAAGAACCGAATTCATGTGGGGGCAAGAGAGCCCTAAGAACTCATGGACTCCAGGCATGGAATCCATGAGGGGTGAGAGAAAAGTCAGCTAGGAACACACGGACTCCAGACGTGGAGTACCATGAGGGGCAAGGGAGCCAAAGAGATTTTCAATGAAGACAAAAGCCCCACCATGAATGTGGGCAGAAGCATCCCATGCGATGACAACTTAAGTTGAACAAAATGGGGGGAAGATAGGAGGGAATATACCTGGATTGAGACTCAGAACTTCAACTGCCAAGCACTTCAGCTACTAGTATGTTTTCAGTTTTTGTTTCTACCAGTCTTGGAGAATCTTGAGTTCTTTGTTCTCCAAATGTTTACCTTTGACAACAGGGAGATATTAACCACTGTTGCAACATAGTTAGTTAGCACTGGCTTTTCTTCAAAGATAAAGGCATTTAAATTTTTTTGGAAAAGTGTGCCTCTCTCTCAGCTGTTTGTGTAGATATCACATGGCCAATTCTTTCTGCGGCTGATGGTGGTTGAACTCTGCTGCTGTGCTGAATCCTACACTGGAATACATTCCTTGTTTTGCTAAGTTTCACATGCATTCGGTCAATAGGAAGATGAAGCTACCATTCATCCAAATTTACCCCTTCTCCTGCAATAACTCTACATTGTTGCCGATAAGTTAATGGCAAAACAGCTTAAAGGAACCAAGAGTTCAATTTTATCTCATGATAGACTGGTTACAGTACTTAATACAACATGGCAGGAGAATCCACACCAACACCAATGACCCAGGGAACTGGTCACACCCTATCCACATATCCACAGGACTACTAAGAGGGCCAATCTTTACTTGCCAGATCAGCATGTCTGGCCAAATATACAGATGGATGCCAACTTCCTTAACCAGCCCCTTCCAACTTATTCACCTGCCCAGGAATTAGTTCTGCCCATTGTAGGCTGGGCCTTTCCCATCAACTAGATGATCTCCTGCAGGCTTGCTGGAGGCCTAACTCAACCACAATTTTTTTTTTTTTACAAATGTGCTAGAGCTCAAACCCATACCTGTATCTACATTACTTCTTATCAAGCATTTTATCACAATGAGAAAAGTAATTCCTGTATCTCCAGCTACTCAGAAAAGTGGATGACATCTTATTGAATGAAGGCATTCAATGTAAACTTAGTAATAAGGAAGCGGATGAAAGTAACTTAGCCATCAACTGTGTGTGTGTTATAATTGACTTTAATATTTCATTTATTATTTTATTTCTCTTTTCATATTCTTTCAGGGATTCATGCATGAGTACAATGAATTCATGTCATTTTCATCCCTTATTATCAAATTCCAACTCCCTTCCTTTTTCCACTGCAAATCTTCTTCTTCCTTAGCAATCTCCTTCCTGCCTTCCTGTCCTTGTATGTATGCAACCCACTCAGTTTCATCGGGGTTGCCAATAATGGCACGTGCCTGGGTGCTCCCCCATTGTAGTGCCTCTTGAAGTCTTTCCCCTTCCATGGTGATATGTTAATTGGCCAAATCTTGTATGTTTGGTTTTTGTTTAAAGAAGAGAGAAAACAAATGTGAACATGTGGAGATCAGAAAACAACTTTTTCAGAAATGGGTTCTCCTCTTCCACTCTGTGAGCTCCAAGGATGGAGGTCACCAGGTTTGCACCCAAGTGCATTTACCCTTGGCATCATTTCCTTCTCCTTTATAATTGGTTTTTAGGGCAGAGTTAAGACTCTGCCTTACAAGCAGAAAGTCCTGAGTTCGGATCTCAGGTCCCACATAAAAATGCCAGGCAGAATCGGCAATGGCCTGCACTTCCTGTCTGGAAGGCAGAGCCCGGGGTATCCCAGAGCGAACCAAAAAGGACATAGAAGCAATCCAGGATGATTCCCAAAGTCACCCTTGATCCCCCACAGGTACACACAGTGCCCTCTGACACAGACATACACACACACACACACACACACACACACACACACACACACACACACATGCACATGCTCTCTCACACACAAAATAACAAATAAAATTGGTTTCCAAAGCAGCAGACTCTCTGTTCATGGTTCAATCACAGGATGTGATGATAGAGCTCAGCAGTAGCTGAAAAAGTAGAAATATTTTCTGTACAATGATATTTGGAGCTAAGGCTTTAATTTTCATTCTAGGAAACATGAGAAGAAAATAACATTATTATTATGAACCAGTTATTGGACTAGATGTCTTAATGTGTTGTCATGGAATCTACCAAATAATCTTATAGGAAAAATTGTTACCACCTTTTGTAGATGAAGATGATGAGATTTATCTTTATCATGTTGCTTCTTTCCAGGTCATGCTATCAATTAGGAAATAGCAAGGTAAGTGTTGAATTATTGATCAGTCGTCTTTCTCCTCACTCAGATAAAAGCTCAGCCTACCATCAGTGCGTTAGGTAGCAACATAAGTGAAGACAGACACTTGAACATTGTATGAAATGAACCACATTTCCATAAAAATTGCAGGGGTGCAAAGCTCACTGAAGATTGTGAAACTGGGATGTCAAGGAATGACACGACATGGAAATCTTTCCAGTCTATTTCAATAATAGTCTGTTTTTAAAATTATTAAATGTATTCATCTATTTTACATTTTACTGCTGCATTAACTCTTCATTCCTAGTGCAAATTGTCCCAACTGTAGTCATAAACTACCCTTCATTTTCCCATTGTTGGTATCATTAGATATTGAGATGGAGGATATTTTTTCTAATAGGGATATCAAATGAAACAGTCTAGGAAATAGCATAATCATAGGATACAAGTGTAAAATAAATATTCTAGATGAAAAGTCAGAAGATAATTTAAAGACACTTTAAATTCAATCAGCAAAACATAAGTCTGGCAATTATGTTGCTGTTAATTTATTCCATCATTTGGGGATGCTCTGAAGTCAGAGGTTAGAATGACATCAGAATCCATACTGTAGAAATTGTTTTGTTTATAGAAATAGTTAAACAGAAAAAAATATGCTCTCACATATTTGTAGAAAACTACTAAGGCAATCGTGTGAAAGAACAGGACAGATTAGTGATCACAAGATTCAGGTTCCTAATATCATAACGTCAAAGTAGATCACAAGGCAAGGAATGAGGGTCAGAAAGCTCAAGGAGGAACACCAAAATGCTGAAGAGAGAAGTTATATTCACTTTGTTAACATGGTAAGTAATCTGTGATATATTTTAAATAACTAGAAGATGAAACACAAAAATGATTAATGTTTAAGGATATAGAAACTGTTATCACCACAATTTAATTATTACACATTGTATATTTGTTCTAAATTATCATACTGTACATCCATAAATATGTATAAACATTAAATCTTATATGTCTAAAATAAAGAGCCCTTTCCATTGTTGGTGATGCTCACAGTCAGCCATTAATGTTTGCATGATATGTAGTCGAATAAGTACAGCACAAAGAAGCTAGAACACTGGCTAAGTTGCAAAGTTTCTACAGCTATCTGAAATAGTAACAAAAATTCTGGTGTCAGAATGGGTATGCTTACTTCATAATAAGTTAGCGGACATCAATTATATAGAAGCATAGTTAGCACTGTGAATCACAGGATCTTTGGGATACTCTGGCACCTTATGACTCAGAACTCTGTTCTCTTTCATAACTCCATTTTTGTACTCTATGTGGTAATTATCTCATCTCAGCTTTTTATCTATCCCGTGGTTGAGTGTTCTACCCATATGGTGAATATAGTGAAAAGCTCAAAAATAAATTCAAGACACTTGAATGGTGTACGATATCACAATAAAAATATTCCTAAAGCTGTGTGTGTGTGTGTGTGTGTGTGTGTGTGTGTGTGTGAGAGAGAGAGAGAGAGAGAGAGAGAGAGAGAGAGAGAGAGAGAGAGAGAAGATATGGATAGTTACTGCAGAAGTATGGTTGGAATAAGGTGACAATGCCTCTGTGATGGGTAGAAGTCACTTTTACATGTACAACATCTTCTACCCACAATGTCTCAGACAAGGAAGCACTAGCAACAGCAGGGGTGAACCCCCAGCTTCGTGGCTGGGAATGTCTCCTTCCTTGGAGACCTCAGACCTCTGGAAAACATGTACAGCCAGGGTGAGGCTCAGAGTGAAACCTGCTGATCTGGTCTCAAGTACCAGGCAAGGAAGCCTAATTGTAGCTCCAAGATTTTCTTCCATATTAGCCTGTAAAACTGGTACTGTGCCTGAGGACACTCAGGTTTATGCAATCTTCTCTCTCTTTCCCTCTCCTCCCCCACCTCTCCCCTAAGCAAGAGGTAAAGATGTGAGGGGAAGTGTCAGAGCTTCTATCCCCAGCTCTTTCCGCAACTCATAGACGTGGAGAGAGGATAAAACACTTTGTAACTATTCAGGTTCCTAATACCATAAAGTCAAGGTAGATTACTCTGAAAGTCTTTCTCATAAGTACATGAATACCTGAACTTGGAATGTGGAGATGTTTCTGGAGCCTCAGAATTTATTTTCTTTTAAACTAAAATTTCAAAGTTATTTTACTATTTGGCAGATGTGATATCACCATTGAAATATATATATATATATATATATATATATATATATATAGTAACTTAAATAAGAGTTTTACTGTTCATTTTAATAGCCAAAACCCATCTATGATGAGCTATGTTAGACTGTTTTCAATCATAGCAAGAATCTTCTTTGACTAAGAAATGTGGTTAATGCCTAGAAATTAAACAGCATAAATTCCAAAGCATCAGATGACTTTTTTCTGAAGACAATCACACTAATCATATCAATGTCTTTTCTACTAGAAAGGAATCAGGGTCTTATGGTCTTGGAATGTGGATATTATTGTGCCACAAGATGCCATTTTTATATCTTAATGATTCATAGTATTTCAACATTAATTGAAAGGCAGATAAGGCTACATAGTAAGATCCCCACTTTGCAAACAAAAATTCTAAATAACAACACCCAGAATAAAGCAAGGCAACAAGTACCAAGATACTCATCAAAGAACATAAGACATTGTTGATCCAGCACCACAGGGTGGTGGGTATCTCACAGGACCTCTGACAGATGCAAAAAATCTTTGCACAAGCTGTCAACTGTGTAAAAGCGAGGTGTGGGGACATAGGGGTGTGGGAGCTCCAGAATGAATAAATTACTTAGCTTTTATTTGACAAAGATGAAAGATGGGAGGGAATGTATTCTAGGGTATGGTGTACAGGCCTAAATTACAATAGTTAATATTTATATGCTAGATTCTTGTGTGTGTGTGTGTGTGTGTGTGTGTGTGTGTGTGTGTGTGTGTGTGTGTGTATCAGAGAGCACTGTGTGTGCCTGTGGGGGTCCAAGGGTGACATGGGAATCATCCTGGATTGCTTCCACCTCCCATCTGATCTGGGTTTCCCAGGCTCTGCCTTCCAGGACCAGAAGTGCAGTCTGCCTCCATTTTCACAGGGCATTTTCACATAGGGTCCAGGATCCAAACTCAGGACCCTCTGCTTACAAGACAGAGGTCGCACTCCTCAGCCATCTCTCCAGCCCTATACTAGATTCTATGTGAAGCATTTTACAAATATGCTCACAGTCATTCTATAAATATTGAATCATAATGATTTCCATTTAGTGGGAGTACAAATGAAGATTTAAAGGGGTTAGCTAAAGAACAATTAACAAATGGAAATTCCCAGATGGGCAATGTAAGGCTAAAGTCTCTCCTCATTCATTATATATGATATGACAAGATAAGAGCACACGAGAGAGAAGGGACAGTTTCCCAAACAGGCCTCCCAATTTAAATATCAATGCACCCTATTTCATGAAACAGATGACAGAACATAAATCACATAGAACACATAGCTTCTATCCACTATATCCTGAGTTGTCAGGCAATTGAACTCAGCTGACGCAGATGAAATACGATGAGGGTGAACTCTGATCTGTCAGATTACAAAACCTGTCATGATCTCAGAGAAATAAGATACCAGAGAAAGACCAAGGCATCAAGTAGGTTTTCTGATGGAGACAAGAGTTGAATCACACAGACTGTACTACTGCTGATAATAGTAGTATCCAAACTCTGCTGAGTACTTCTCGTATACCAGACCACTTAACTGCTTTACTACCAAATGTACGACACCAGTAAATTTAAGTTTCCTTTCCTAAGTGCTCAAAACCATCTTTCTTCTTTTTTAAATGTTTGGTAAGGATAGTAGCTAGTCTGTCACCCTGACTTTAATGTATGGCTCACAATTCAATTTCTATCTCTCTCCATGGGAGGTGGTAAGAGGTCCCCCCCCAAAAAATATGATATGATTGTTGAAGGAGAAAGTAATGATGATCTTTAAAAATAGATGGAAATGATAGAGTGCTTGTGCCTTGAAGGTTATTGACATCAATGCTTCAACAACATTAAGACATTGCCCAGACAGTACTGAAGTGCTCCAGAAAGGGACAGAAGGAAGCGACAGAGAAGCTACTCACAAACTCCTGCTTAGTTCTAAGACAGGGTTCCTTGACAGTAGTAAAGACTGATACACACTACTTAAGGGTATTGCTCATTCTGATCTCTGGGGAGGTTCCAAAGGGGATGGCCCTTGGCTTGGAGGGTTTGAGGACAGCCCTGACCCAGGAGGCAGAGGCTGGTTGGTAACATGAAAGGCCAGAGCTATTGCTATAAACTCTGACTGCAGCCCACCTGAGACATCCCCCCTCTCCCACACCACTCGGATTCTTGCTGTTAAGACTCCAGTACCCTAGACAGCCAAGACTACCTCGTTATAGCTCTAACAGACTAACAGAAGTGAGGGGGCTCTCTCCTTTTTACTTCCAACCTCCCATGAGGTGAGTCTTTCTCAACCCTTCGCTTGTTCAGTTGTGAATGGTTTCAGTGAGGGTGGCAGACACTTGTATATTTGTTCTACTCTTCTTCAACTTTATTTCTTGTGTGCCCATTTTAATAATTAAAGTGGTAAAGGGTTTATAGGGGCTGAGAGTCAGGTGAGGAGGCCTTATCACCATGGAGATGATTGGGCTTCATCCCTGGGAGAAATAAGTAGGCAAAATTTAGGAAAGGGACTGACATAATCTCTTTTCTGCTTTAACAGGATGCATTAGGGTTTCCTTCCTCTAAACTGGCCAAGACAGGGAGAGTTGCAGGTTCTGGATGCATTTTTACCAGCACCTCTGAAGTGCACTCTGCTCTATGGATGAGGATTAGGGACATGATGGCTCAGTGGTTAAATCACGTGTCCCCAAAGCAAAAAGGCCAGAGTTCAGATCCTCACATCCCATATAAATTGGCAGGTAAGCATAGCAGCCCAATTGCAATCTAGCCTGAAAATCAGAGTCAAGATTTCTCAAAGCAAGAAGGCTACCAGGCTAGCCTTATTAGTGAGCTCTGGGTTTAACTAGAGACACAGCCTTAAAAGAATAAGATGGAGGAGTTGACCAAGGATATGTCCCTCTAGCAATCTCCAGACTCCACATGCAGGTGCACATAGTGCACATACACCCCATTCATACATGTGAAAATGGAAAAGAAAAGATTATCAAGAAGACAAAAGACTTCCATTAACTTACAGTGCAGAAATTATGGGCAAGCAGTTGTCCATAGTGCTTGGGAAATTCTAAAGCAAAACTATGAACCTGACTTTACATTTTTCCAGTTGTGGAATAAAAGTGCCCAAGATTCTAATTCTGCTCTATACTGTAGTCAGGGCTGTAGTTAGTGTGCACCACCAATCACCCTGGCAAGCTTCCCACACATTATTCAGTCCTCAGGATTCAGGCAATCCTGAATTCCACAGAGTACACACCCATCATGTTGAAGATGATATCCTCAAGTTATTCCAGGAAGAAGAGTTGCTGACAATGTGATTCTAGATGGGAATAAAATAAAGATAAACCAGAAACAAGGTTGAGCATGGTGACACATTCCTGTCATCGCAGAACTCTCAGGAAGTTGGGGGCAGGAAGACAAGGAATATAAGCCCAGCTTCAGCTACATATGAAATTTTGGCCACTTTGGACTACAGGAAACTTTGTCTCAAAATAAGATGTTCATGGGCCGGAGAGATGATGACTCAGGTGTTAAGACTGCCTTGCAAGCAGAAGGTCCTGAGTTCAGATATCAGGTCCCACATAAAAGCTCCAGAAAGAAAGGGCAGTGGCCTGCACTTCTGGCCCTGGTGGGTGGAGCCTGGGAAATCTCAAAGCGAAGCAAAAAGGAGGTAGAAGCAATCCAGGATGATTCCCGAAGTCACCCTTGGTCCTCCACAGGAACACACAATGCTTTCTCTCTCTTTCTCTCTCTCTCTCTCTCTCTCTCTCTCTCTCTCTCTCTCTCTCTCTCACACACACACACACACACAGATACAGACCCACATATGCTAAATAATATATACATGACATATATATATATGACATTCACTATGAATTATCCAAAACAATCTACAACCTATGAACACTTGTAAATTCTGTGTGATTTTGGCAAGGTTTTTAAAATCCAGTTAATCTCCATTTCTTCTTTTTTAAAGCAAAATAGGTAATAGTTTATCTAGTCAAAAAGCTGCTTTGTGAATAGAATGAAAGATTAAGAAAACCAGTAAAAACAAGTAAATGAATTAAAAACTGTGAATGAAATCATATAAAAAGTAAATTAAAACTGCTTAACTTAAATCCTCAAAATAAAGAAAAGAGCCTGGAGAGATGGCTCAGTGGTTAAAACCTCTGCCTCTCTCGAAAGCAGAAGGACTCGAGTTCAGATTCCAAATCTCAGGCAGAAATGGCAATAATCTGTACTTTCTGCTCTGGAAGGTGGAACTTGGGAAACCACAGAGCAAAAGAAAAAGGAAGAATCATCCATTCAGGGTGATTCTCAATGTCACCCTTGGGCCTTCACAGTCACACGCACTCAAGTACCCTCTGGCACACATATGTGCATGCACGTACACATGCATGCATGTGTGCACGGGTACACACATGCACAAGAAAAAGATAAAATGAAAAGGGTTTTTCCTCAGGGCACTGTGTTATGACACCTGGAGAGATGGAGGTCTGTAGGAAAACACAGATAGTCATCTCTTATACTTCTCAACATACGGAAAAAGAGAATTATGAAATCCTGAGGAAAAACTGTGAGCTAGGCTATTTGTTTACTTGCTGACCTATTGGAATGTGCTTTTTACAATCATTGCATTCTCCCATTCTCCCATTATACTTGTGCAAATGATGTCTAGCATGAAACAAAGTAACACAATAGGAGTTTAGCTCAATAAGACCCGATTATTCCAAATGACTGCAAAAACGTTAACAGTCACAATCTTTGACCACTTCTGAGTCGGTAGATTCTAGGGCCTCCATTCATTGGCTTACATTTTCTATAGCTCTTAACATGGCAAGTAAAGTTATCTGGAATCATCCCAAATGGAAGCCAAAGGGCTTATCATAGGAATAGATTCTTCCACTGCTGGAGCATGGACCTGTCCTCCCAGGGACCTTTGAGACCTTACTTATAGGAGGTACAAGCACTGGAGGAACAGGACAGGTGACTCATCCCAATGTACCTGGCAAGCAAGTCAGAGGCGCCAACACTCAATATAAAAGAGTCCAAGCGCCATTAGAATTTGACCTGATGTAACATGTTGTATATGAACTACTTAATCGCCAAGAGACCTGTCCATTCCCTAGATAAAGATTTTTTAAAACCTTTACTTATTTTTTATTTTGTGTGTGTGTGTGTGTGAGGGGGGGGGCACTGTGTGTCCCAGTGGAGGACCAAAAGTAACTTCAGGAATCATCCTGGATGGCTTCTACCTCTTTCTGCTTCGCTCAGGGATTTTCCAGGCTCTGCCCACCAGGGCCAGATGTGCAGGCTGCTGCTGTTTCCACCTGGCGCTTTTTTACATAGGATTTGGGATCCGAACTCAGGACCTTCTACTTTCGAAGCAGAGTCTTAGTTCCTGAGCCATCTCTACAGCCCCTCGATAAAGATTTTAACCAACATTAGTTGCAAAACCAGTTCATTCAATAAACGTCAAAATGGAATGATGATCATCTAGAGTCTATAGTCCTTGTCATAATCTTTTGGGTGTAGGAAACAATTGCTAGTTCCTTCTCAAAGATACAGGTGGTTTATATTAAATTTAGGACAAATTGTCTCACTGAATGTTTCCTCTTCATTTTTTTTTGAAATGCCGCTTACTTAGAGCCTCCAAATTAGAAAGTGTTAGCTTTAGCACTTACGCAGCACATATAATGCTACACATATATCATAAATTCATTCAAGTGCTGGGGAACCCGGGCAGCACCAAATACTTCAATATCTCTACATTCAAGACAATGATCTCATGAAGTACAATGAATGAAAACCGAGAAACATAACAGGATAAACAAGAAGTGTAGCCTTATATCTACTTAAGTCATGTATCCCTATCAAAGTGTTTCTCGAGTTTTGTTTGGTGGTAGTCCATCATGATTATGCAGTGATTACTTGGACACGTTTTCTTTCTTTCTTACTCTAAAGTCTCTCTGTGTAACCAACAAGTTGCTTGTGGCCAACAGAGAGAACATTAAGATTTTTTCCTAGTGTCTTCCTTACTCGTAAGATACCATTTTTTCACTGTGGAGAGCTCAAGAACAGCTTACCCATTGTGACTCACCTGTTCGCCTTTTCTTTTCTTTCACTTTTTCTATGACTTCCTTAGGAGTGGTCACAGAACAGCAAAGGACGAGGCCATATCACAAGAATCCAAGAAAGGACAATGCAGCAAGGAGAGACACAGGATGCCCAACACCATAAAAGGTTTCATGGAAATTCAGGAAGTTGAGGCTCAAGAAGCCATGACTGTAACAAATAAGACTTCAGTAGCCTTTGAAGGCACAATTTATTCCACATGAAAAATGGAAGCCCGCATGCAGAATTGAAGGACTGAGGGACAAGAGAATGGTAGCAAAGGAAAATGTAGAATCCCCCCACCACTGCCTCATCTTGCTATGCTGTCTAGACTGGTCTTGCACTCCTGGACTCAAGCAAGTCCTCTCACCTCAGTCTCCTCGGTAGCTGGGACCACAGGCACATATCTACTTTTTTGACTTACCAGGGTCCACACCAATTAAAGATCTTCATATTTTTCTGTGTTTATATTTCTTGAATCTAGGATGCCACCATAAACAGAACAATGGACATTTGACGAATTCATAAAGAAAGGAGGAAAAAAATAGCAAGAAAGAAAGTAGAACAGGAGGAAATGTCTATGCAATTGCTCATGAAAGTGAGGGAACTGGCGAGAGAATTAGGTATGCCAATATTTATTAAGAAAAACAAAACATGAAACACATATTATGTTAAGGAGCTTTGAAATAAAGCCTGATAGCTTGAACTCTGATTTTCATTTTATTCTTTTTGGTTCCAAACTTGTTTGCTCCTACATCTTGTTCCTTACTCAGAGTTGACAATAAATGTGCACATTTCACATTATCCATATCTGAAATGATAATTATCACTGTAAATGCATGAAGTCATTCCATTCTGTTATTGATTCTGTGTGCATGTGTGCACACATGTGTGTGTCTGTGTAGTACTAAGGATGGGCCACAAAGCTTCACACATGGTAGGCAAGCATTTGTCCACTATTTACATCTTTTCTATGAGAGTCTCTTCTGTAGGGACTTGGTTTTCAGGTGATTTTTTTCTTCTACTTTCATCTAATCATTTTTGCTGAGGACAGGCAGAGTGGAAGAGCAGCTATATTGTTTTGTTTCCAGTACATATCACCTTGCAATGTGTTCCCTCATGGCACATTACATGATCACAAAATTAAAAATGAGAAGTGTGGTTGATGATTGACTGTTCTCTAATTACCCAGAATGTTTGTCAAAGGCAGGAGGCATAAGATCCATTTTGCTGTTATAGCGACTATCAAGGTTAAGGCACAGCTCTGCTAGCAGGGAGGAAATAAAAACACTTTCCCCGACAAGGATGTTTAGTGGAAAAGACCTTTTCCAGAGACAGTGAGGGTGTCCAGATAGAATAGACAATAAAGAAAACTAGTTAGTGGTCGAAATGACTTCATCCTCTGCCTTCAAAGTAAGAACCACAATTCATATTGACATTGCTTAACCTTTTCCCCTAATTTAGATATCTATACCTTTTCCTCCCCATTAAAATTTTAATATCTCATATATACTATTTGTCTTCTATGTTCTATAATCCTTTGGATGGCCCAGATACTAATATATCATAGTCTGCCTTCTCACTAAGGATAAGATGTATTGAGAATGTCTATCTTGGTACTGCTTGCTAACACTGAATAAATTCTGATGATATTTCAGCAATTTAAAACTTGTACATGTAAGGCCACTCAAAAGGGTGTGAGATACAAAATTATTCATTAATAAGTCCTGCCAAAATATCAAATCTCACTCCTCTCCTAAAAATAATATAAAGTGTTCATCAGCATTTGATATAGATATATAGATATATATATAGATATATGATGGAATATTGTCCAACTTGTAAAAATTGAAATCCGCCATTTGTAACAACTTGAAAGAAAACAGTGGTCATTACATTAAGTGAAATTAGCCAGAACTAGTAAGACAGATGCCATGTGAGAGCTAGCATTCATATGTGGAAACTAAATATGTTGATCTCATTGAATTGGAGAGGAAAGGACTGGGGGTATAATTCAGCCGAGTGGGGCTTACCTAATGTATGCAAAGCTCTCAGTTCAATTCCTAATACCACACAAAAAGGAAGTTGAAAGTGAAATAATGGATACCAGAGCAGGAGGGAAGGAGGGGAGGAAAAAGTTTGATCAATGGGAACTAAGAAATAGTTAATAATCCTAAAAAGTTCTGATGTGCTATGCACAATAGAGTGACTAGAGATAAAAATAATGAGCTAAACATTTTTAAAAGTAAATTAAAAGAATTGAATGTTTTCACTATGAAGAAATGATAAATGGTTCCAGAGAAAGGTACTTTTAACCTATGGTAAACACTACATGATATATACAGATAACAAAACATCACACACTACATGTACTGCATTATTGTGCATGTATTATGTATATATATTATCATGTACAGGTATGAATATATAATGTATATGTGTTTGTTGTATATCAGATTAAAAGTTAATTTAAGTAAAATAATCAAATCTGAAGACAAAATAGTATCTGTAAAAAGAAAATACACAATTTAAAATATATATATAACCTGAATTATAGCTCAGATTAGACATAATTAATAAAATTAGACTCGCCATGCTCCACTGTGTGAAAATAAATAAAAACACAATGAGTCATACGGTCAAAAGGAGATGATCAGTACTTTATTAAATTAGCACAGGTAAGATTTATACAAGTTAAAAATAATAAACAAGTAAATCTTCCTTCCCTATTAGAAACTGATGTTCAGAAAATATACAAGTAACTATTGGTATGGATAGAGAATAAAATTCTTCCCTGTAAATTGACACTCCAATTTTTATCTATTTCATTTTTAATTTTTTTACTTCATCATATGTAAAGGAATATAAATAATATTCAAAAAGATCCATTTTCAATGATTGTTTTGCCTTGTTGTAGCTATTCTTTATTGCAAAATTTCTTTTTCCTTAGATTTTCAAAATGGAAAAATGCATACATATATATTCAATATATATTCCTGACTTTATAGAAATACTTAAATCAATAACTACAAACACCAAATGACTACACTTACACATTCTGTTGTCAGAAAAAAAATTCTAGAATATTTTGACTACTCAATACCTTATGATTTCAGTGGTATTTGTCAGTATAATTCATTGCTTGTCACTTTCAGGCACATTGAAAATTTCTTACAAAAAAGAATTATGAAATAAAACATGTAATCTACACTTGCTATTTCAGGATTCTTAACAACAACATGGAAACAATAGTTACCCTCAGAGAGGGGTGAGGCGCTCATCCTCTGTCAAGAAGACGTCATTGACATGTCCTCCCTTTGTGTCCAAGGGATCACAAGGGATGCCATTTTCTACTGTAATTGAGTTTTCACACTTATCTTCTGTGTTGTCCATCACAGGTGTTCCTTCATTGTTCCTAAAAGCATATGAAAGACAGTGATTCAGGTCAAGGATGAGAAAGCATGGCTACATATAATCTTCTGTACAAATGTGGAAAACAGAAAGAGCTATAAGAACCTTCAAACAATGAAATAATTGAGAATGTGCATTTTCAAGTAAATTTCAAAAACCACACACACACATACACACACAAAAGCACATGTGCACCCACACATGTGCACACAGAGAGAATGCACATTTGAGCATATACAACACACATTGTGTGTTGGTTCACAAGTAAATATTCTTGTCACACAACTTTGATGACCTGGATTCAATCTCTGGACCCATAAGATAGAAGGAGAGAAATTATTTCTGAAAGTTCTCCTCTGGCCTCCACACATGCACCATGGCACATGTCACATCTCTCTCTCTCTCTCTCTCTCTCTCTTTCTCTCTCTCTCTCTCTCTCTCTCTCTGTCTGTCTGTCTCTCTCTTACACACACATACACACACACACACACACACACACACACACACACACACACACACACACCTGTCCAGCTCTTGGAATTTCCCTCCAAAGTCATTTCTCATTGGGTTTGGAGTAAAAAATAATTTTCTATTACACTAGATTTTAAAGGGTTAACTCTTATCCTGGATTTTATGTATACAAATATAAAATCGAAATTACAAAAATCTTAGTGGATGGGAACATTCTGATATACATAGGAATGGAATGGTAGGCTGAGAAATAATGCCCAGTGTCTAGCTGCCATTGTCTTTAGTAAAATATGATTTCATGGAGTAAGAAGAATGGCAGAGAGCTTGAAATGTTCATATAAATGCAAAAGGATCCTTATCTCCCCCTCCCCAGTCACAAAGGAAGAATAATCAGGTATCACAATGAATGGGAAGAATTAAGAGGAAAATAAACAAAAGAAGGCACATTTCTTCTCTTTTTTCAAAGAGGAGTTGGCTGTTCAAAAAAATTCTAAGGGAAATCACCTTGCACAGTGTATCAAATTGAACTATTTCAGTGGCAAAATTGACATATCTCAGTGATTGTGACCTTAGATCCAGTTGTTCAGAGTCTCGGTACCATTGTGCTTCATGAAATGCAATGTCAGTTACCCTTCATAGACATGATAAGCAGCTCAAAGGTTATCTAACAATAATATAGCACTTTGTCACATTTCATAATGTGTGCTGTAATAAACTGATTCAGTGCCTATGCACTACTCTTCCTAAAGGCAATAAAACTTAACTGTCTTTCTGGAACAATCTGATTTGTTGTTCAGCTAAAAACATGAGTTCTTTTTCCTGAAAAATAAAATAGAGTGCTAATGACTTCTGACATTCGATGTCAGGAAGCTTAAGAAAAAGATGAGGAAAATATTGTGATTAAACTACCTTCTAGGAGAATCGAGCATGGATATCTCCAGTAAACTCATAGAGAAGAGGGACGGAGAAATCTCTGGTAGACTTTGGGCTACACCACAGCAGAACAGAATTTGCACTGGTTAGAGATAAAGAAGTAATGTAATGACTAAAAGCAGAAAGAATAGTTCTGTCTTTCTTCAAACAAAATAGGGCCAAAGAGCTCAAATCTAAGAATAGCCAGGTAGACAAATAAGGAGAGAGTAAACACATTTTTTTTCAAATAGAACAGAATTAGTCATTGGAAATACCCTTATAACCTGTGTAAATAATTTGTAGAGAAATGTCATTGTAGGAATGATTTGATTCACTGCAGCCCACAGGATAGATGGGCTTAAAGACCAAGATGAGTTTTAAAGTCTGTTGGCCCTGCAATTGGAATAAGGATGTGATAAGCATCTCTTACATTGCAGAACAAAGACCAAATTCTTTGTATGCACCGTCTATTGAATTCTTACCATTGTACTATAGTCTTGTTTTTCAAATGATGAAACTATTTTTCAAATATTTATAGAAACTTGTCTTTCAAAATGGAAAGGAGCTACCCTAGAACTCTGTTTCAATCTCACCAGCCTCCACCCAAAACACACACTATTTGGTATGTACATTTTAAAGTTTTTTTTATTAACATCTGCTCATTATATATTAAAATTGGTTTATTTTGATGGTTTTATACACGTATATGACATTTTCTTTTGGTGACCCAATAGGTTTAATTAGGGTTACTTACAGGAGCATGAGTGAGGGGTTATTTACAGGAGCATGGACACCTTACCAGTGGCTACACCACTGCAGAAAATGTCTCTCCCTTCCCTATCAATCACTAACTTCCTGTAGATCCTCAGGGAAGGGTATGGCCTTGTGACCTCCTCTTGGGTATGTTATTTAAACATAGCAAAGGAAAATAATACTGACAAAATTTCTCATTTTATTCACTTTTATATTTAGTACAACTCATATACTTAACACTTCATAAAAATGTGAAGTGTATTGACTTCTTATATGTGAAGCATTGACTGAACCACATGGTTTTGTAGGAAAAGCAAGATTTGTGGAAACTCAGATGATGCACTTCTATTTACTATGAACCTTACAGAAACAGAAGAATAACTTCAAGGCAACCAAGCAAATTTACTAATAATTCTGCTCCACTGTAAAATTAGTTATGCCTCTGTGTCTAGGTCCTTCACCTGGCTTTGTTACCAAGAACAAGATTATAATCTCTGTAGACAAGTATCATCCATATTATCTGTGTTTGTATCTTCTATGATATAAACCATAGCTCCAATTGCAGAATGGATGATCAATAAAGAAATATTTTTTAACCTCTCTAGATTTTGGTTTCTGGAAGATTGGGTTTAAATAATGATAAGGTCTGTTCCTAAGACCCAGTTGTAACTTTAACTCTAACTAAAGTCTAACATTCTAATAGACTATTTATATACTAGATTTATAAATTAACCCCATTATGAATATGTAAGTCCAAAAATGTTATGTCTGAGACTCTATACATCAAAAGGTCCAGAGTTATATAAATTATCACTTTGTACATAATTTCATAGTTAGGCAGTAACTTATTTTTATATAACACTCTCCCATATAAAGCATCTGTATATATTGCCTTGTTCTTTACATAATTGTTCTTTACATAATTATCTGAGAATGTACTATCATTTTCAATTTGCAATCTTCTCAAAGCCACTCAACCAATAAATGCAGTGTCAGAGACTATAACTTAAAAAGCAAGACTCTTGGCCAAATGTTTTCAGCATATTTAAATGTAGATCACATCATCAAATTCATCACCATGATTGTCTTAACAATCATCATCATCATTATCACCACTTCCAGTGCCCTCAGAAGGCTTACTAGATAACTAAGATATCTACAACTGAGGCAAAGATCTAGTACAGATTTCATTGTCAAGTATGTGCAGTTGACCATGGGAGACTTCCCACCTGTATACAATCCTATCTGTTATCCACTAGTAAAGTAAAAAACAAACAAAGAAAAAAATACTTTAAAAAATTTTGGCAATTGTCTCCTTTCCAAAAACTGCTTTTCTCAACTAGAGGTTAATAAACCAACATCCTGACATCATTTCAAGGAATGGTTTCCATTATAACGGTGCTAGAGCTGGCTAGTACAGGCTTGAAAAGGACACCAGTCAAACATTCAGAATTTTTTAGTCTTGATAAAACACTGGCAAATGCTACAGATGAGGAACTAGGATACTTCATGGGATGGTTTGCAATTTAAGGTATCTGTTTATTGACTATGATAGTGGCAACCGAACAGCCACTAAAACCAATGGAATAAAACAGAAAGCACAGAGACAAAGCCACAAAACTTGTGCTAAACTTATTTTCAACAAATGTGTCAAGAGCATATAAAGAGGAAAGTATATGCTCCTCTTCAATAAATAATATTGATCTTCAATGAATAATATTGGGAAACAACATCCAAATGCAGCAAAATGAAATTTGATCATAGTTTCCCACCAAGTACAAAAATCAACTTAAATGGCCTGGATTTTAATTTAGCATCTAAAATGGTGCAACTACTACAACAAAACATAGTAGGAATCTCCATGACATTTTCTTAGTCAACAATTTTTGATATACCTTCCAAAGCAGAGATAATAAAAGCAAAAATGGATATGTGGGGTTACATTGAAATAAAAAGGTTCTGTCAGCAATGTAAACAGTCAATAGTGTGAAAACAACCTGTGGAATGGAAGAAAATGTCTGCACTCCATACAACTGCTTGGAAGTTAATATCCAAATCATATAAGGAACTCAACTCAATAGCAAGAAAACAAGTTACCTAATTTAAAATTGGGCAAACAACTTGAATAGAAAACTTTCAAAAAAAAGTCACACAAATGACTACCAGGCATATGATAAAATGCTCAGGTATATGAGAAAATGCAAATTAAAACCATAGTGATATATCACCTCACATGTGTTAGAATGACTATTACTGAAAAGAAGAAAAGGCAGTAAGCATTACTGAGAATACAGAAAAAGGGAAATATTCACATAGTGTTGGTGGGGATGTAAACTACTACAATAATTATAGAATGTAACATAGAGACTTCCAAAAGATTAAAAATAGTGCTACCATATGATGTAGCAGTCCCATTTTGGGGTGTATATCAGGAATTGAAACCAGTATGTTGAAGTAACATCTGCAACATTATCCACAGTAATCAAAATAAGGAATCAACCTAACTTTCCACCAGTGGGTGAATGAGTGAAGAAAATATGACACATACTCACAATGAAATACTATGTAATACTTTGAACAGAAGAAAACTATGTCATGTTCATCATCAGTGAATCTAGAGAACATTGTGCTAAAATAAATAAGTCAAGCAGAGAATGACAGATACAGCATGATCTTATTTACATGTGGAATCTTTTTTTTTAAGTCAATTTCATGGAAACAGAAGCTGAGAGGGTAGGGCTAGGAGATGGAAAGATGTCAGTCAAGGGGAACAAAGTTTCAGTTAGAATGACCAAGTTTGGAGTATCTAATGTACATAATGGCAATTTAGTTAATAGTGATATTTACTTAAAAACTGCTATGAAAATAGACTTGATTGCTCTGACCACACAAAAAAACCCACTAAGCATGTGAGGTAATAGATATTTGAATTAGTTTGATTCAAATTACAATTCACAATGTGTACATGTATGAAAATATTATCTTGTAGACCACAATTTTATCTGTTAACTCCATCTTAATAGAATAAACAGGTGTTTATTAACTAATAAAATTACAAGCAATGATTCAATGAGCTGAGGAAATTTCTACAGTGTGATAATAATACCTGAGTGGGTAAAATTATCAGAGTAATTAGTTAAGCTAATAATGAATAACATTCACTATCATCCTGAGTACTTTAGATACATTTATGCCACTTAATCCTCATGTAAGCCCGAGGGGATACTGCCTCCTTATTGAAGTTGAGAAAATTGACACCCAGGGAAATTAGTTGACTTGATCAAGTTCATGTAGGCAAATGGCACTGTTGGTGTTTGAGTTTGCTAATTTGTATAGTTCATCCCACCTAGCAGTTTTGAATAATCAGCTTGATACTAGTGTTGACAAAATTAACAGAGACAAAGCCACAAAACTTTGATCTGAATTGTCAGATCTTTGCTTAGGACATTTCCTGCTTGGTACATTTCCTCAATAGTAAGCTTTCACATTCGTCCATCTTACATGACTTTAGCATAGTTCTCCATGGACCCAGAATAGCTACTTAGATGAGCATCTGGTCCTCCAGGCCTTCTAAGTTTACAACTCTGGAACATACAAACTATGCTCATTATTATCTAGCATATGGACTGGTTTGTTGAACATTTATTTAGCCATCTTTCTTAAGACTAAAGACTGTAAAGACAATCCTTATGTTTTCTGTGATTAGAAGGAATTTTTAGGTGAGGCATGGTTGCACACACCTATGATATTGGCACTTGGGAGTCTAAGGCAGAAGAATCCAGAGTATATACCCACCCTGGGCTACATGAAATATTATTGCTTTAAAAACATAGAAAAAGTTTTATAAAAATTTTCAGTGATCTCACCACTTTTAATTATATCCTTTCTTCATCTTTAAAGCAATATTTTGTCCAATGGAAACTCAGTGTAGATTGAATCAAAGTTAACATACACAATTTGGGCTGGAGAGGTGGCTCAGAGGTTAAGACTCTGTCTCACAAGCAGAAGGTTCCATGTAAAAAAATGCCAAGCAGGAGGTGGAAGCAATCCAGCATGATTCCCAAAGTCACCCTTGGTCCTCCACAGGGACACACAGTGCCCTCTGTTACACACAAATACACACACACTAAATAAATAAATAAATAAACAAACAAACAAACAAATAAATAAATAAATGGATAGATAGATAGATAAATAAATAGATAAATAGATAGATAGATAGATAGATAAAATATTAAAAACACACACAATTTACTTGTATGAGGTAACCATAATCCTTCTGTTTATGTTTGCTAATTATTGATGCTTTCCAGGTTCACACAAAAGATTTATCTGCTTCCTAATTTGAATGTGAAATGAATTTGTGAAGACAGAGTTGTAACAAGGCAGAGATGTAGCCTCTCATCTCCCAAGCAACAGATTATGATGCTGTGTAGCCAATTATATTACTGCAGAATCTGTTTAGGAGATAGTTGATCTCATCACAGACTAGCTAAAAGATCAGCAAATGGCAAGATAATAAAATAATAGTAACAGCTAACACTTACTGAGATTCACTGTGTGCCAGGTACCACTCAAAGCACTCTCCTGGACTAATGCTTTTATCCTATCAAGTTAATTATTTCCAGTACATCCAGCTTATCTCTTGGGAAAAAAAAGTTATCTACACACAGACAGTAAAGGTAAATTTAACCAGCATGACTCTAGTACTACAAAGCCATATTTTCTTAAACTTAGTTTCCCTGACTCATTGTTTGTACTTGCATTCAGTTAATGGGTTATGTACAAAAGCAGAATCTGAGAAATCAATAGGGTGAATCTAAGCAGTTTACTTCTAGAATCCATTCTTTTAACTCCTACATATATTGCACTCCTGAGGAAACTGAGAATCAGGCAGACAAAGTGAGTCCACAAAGATCTTAAACCATTTGAAACCACAGAATCATATCATGTCAGAATTAACACAAAATGTTAAAATGTTAAGTATGGGTATTCAAATATTGCTAGAGAACTGTGTTTTAATGTTCTAAAAACCAAAACCAAAAACCCACACACATTCAACAAGTCTCTGGGCATTACATATTAGGTCAAGATTGTCAAGAAAATCAAGTATACACAACTTGATTCTAACTTTGGGTTTAATTTGAGGTACAGAATGAAACATTAATTCCATAGCATTTTTCTTCTCATTACTGAAAATGTGTTAGTGTCTACTAATAACTAGGATAAAATGTAAAAAGTAGTAAATGTCAGTGGAAGCATTTAATTCAACACATACTTGGTCATACACATCTTAAAGGCTTCAGGAGAGTGCCAACCCATTCAAGAACCATGTCCCTGTGATTTCAGATTGCAGGTCTCTGCGAGTCTCACTGACTAGAATTTCTCTTACTCTGTATCAGAAAGGAAGGCTTAGAAGCATTAAAGCATTTGGTAAAGCACACTTGTGATTCTCCTCTCTGAATTAGAGGCACTTACTAACAAAAGGATTTTCTCCTTTAATCATACTAAGAAAGCTTGTTTCCTCCCCTTCTTGCTAGCTCAGCAACTCTCCCACTGGTCTGGCATTCCCTTCTGATGCAACATCGATAACTTAGATATCATGGTTTGAATGTAATAGAAACCAAGTAAATGAACTCAAGACATAGTATTATATATGTAAACTGTTAAACTAAAAGTCCTCAAACTAAATTAATTTGAATAAACCAGGTAATATCTCTTCAGTTTATAGGGAAGAGGGCTAGTAAACAGAGGTTGTGGGTGGAGGGGTGAAGTGTCAGTTTACATTATGTACTTATGTGAAATTGTCACAAACCAATTTAATTAATAAAATGGGGGAAATGCTCCTTCTTCATTGGGCTAATTTATTGTGAATCTGGGAGATGGTCAAGGAAACTATACTTTAAACAAGTGTTCCAGGTGATTGTGATGTGGGGAGCTGATTCAAAGGCTATCAGAAGCAAAGCTGATCTGTCACAGGTTTTCAAGGGATGAACAGCTAATAGCAGGAGGGTAAACAGATACATATCAGGGCATCTGAAACTAGACAGCAGCCTGTAGACTTAAGCAAAGGTGAGAAGACACTGAAAGATCTGTGGCACAACTGGCATCTAGACATGGATGACTGCCCACTCAAAGAGTCTCACCCAATCATAACTCAGATACTAAAATCAAGTCTGGCTATGAAATATTTTGCATAGTATAGAAGATAAGAAGCCAGTGATGGAATAATTCTCACTAAAGAAGAGACACTGGGCTCCAAAATGATGAAAAGAGGCTGAGATGGTTCAGCCGGGAAAGTGTTTGCCATGCAAGTGTGAGGACCTGAATTTCAGATCCCCAGAGCCCATATAAAGTTGGACATGGTAGCACCTATCTTTCCCACCCCTCCTACAACAAGATAAAAAATGGAAAGAGAATGCTCAGAAGCTCACGTGACAGCTAGCTGGGCATGCACTGTGATGAACCAGTCTCAAACACAGTAGAAGACGAGGACCAACACCCAAAGTTGTCCTCTAACCATCACGCATGTACTATGGCACACATGTATCCATGCTCACAAGCATGATCATTGACACACATGGAAAGATGAAAAACAAAAGCAACAGGCAAGGCACAATTCTGAGTTATTTTGAAAACCATGCACCTTCCAAGCTGAAAGGAACTGTCTTTAGCCTGTTGTAAGAAAATGGACAAATATCTCTCCAGCCAGTCCCGCTAAGTATCTGGCATGGTTTGAATGTGATTGAATCATCAATTGATGTTGGGAAGGTGGCAACATCAGGAAATGGAGTCTTGCTGGAGGAAAGTGCATCACAGGGGGCAGGCCTGGAGCTTGGTTAGCCCCACCCTGCTTCCTCCAGTAGTATGCTCTCATTCTGCATCTAGCTTGTGCTTGGTCTCCATGATAGATGTGACCTGAGCCACCTCCAACTTCTGCCAGCCAGCCATGCCATTTCTACCATAATGGACTGTATCTGCCCTCTGGAACCATAAATCAAATAAAGCTCCCTTTCTCCCTTTAAGTTGTGTATGAGTATTGGCTCATAGTAGCATGAATGGTAAAGGGTAACTGCCATGGCATCTTACCTTCTACGCTGTCGAATCCCTGCTAAAATCAGCAGAGTTATGGCGACTATGACGATGCAAAATATCACAGCAAATACAATAATCCAGATGGGCACCAATGGATCCATGGGTGGTGCAAAAGTAGAAGGAATTTTCAAAAATTCCAGAGTATGGTCGTTCAAAAAGAATGCATTGTTGATTCGGTTCCTATTCATTCTAAAAGGCAATGAACATTTAAAAGAACAAATGAAATGAACCATATGATAATAAAGTAAAAACAAAATACAAACCTGTCTATTCATGAATGTTAAGTCCTGAGCTTTGAGTTCTCCTCGCAATGCTTATTTCTTGAGAGGTATCATATAGATTACAATGCATGACAGAATTCTCTTTAAGGTGGCTTACCTAAATACCAACAGCTCCTCAAAGTAAGATTATATGTAAAAAGTGAGTGATATACATGGGCAGAAAAGACAACTGTGGCCAGAAAACACGAAATGCCTGGCACTGAATCCGCTAACATGGTTTTTTTCCCATTCAATCAATAATCATTTGCCAAAACATTACAAATTTCCAGTACCCAGCTATGCTAGGTGCTGTAGATACCAAGTGAAATAAAGCTCTCGGGAACTCACAGTCTAGAAAGAAGACAGAGTAGAATATTCACAACCCTGGTTATGCAAAGAATTAGGTGTGATGGGAACATGGTGAGGGGAGGGAGGTTAGAGTGAGAAGCCAGAACTGTTGTCCTACAGAGCAATTTTGAGTAATATTTAAGGGACGAGTTTCAGCAGAACAATTTTTGGAGCTGGGTTTTAAGGGACAGTTCAATGTTCTGAAGATTTAAGCATGTAGTGAGCATAGGGATAAAGCAGTAGTAAAGGAGGGCAGGTTCAAGACTGTAAGGGCTCCCACAGGATGATATGCCATGGCGGACTCAGGAGTCCAAATATCTGGGGAAATTCAAAGGGAAGAGTGTTTCTTCACCTGGGGCAGAAAAAAATCTATGTTTTGAGTGGTAGTATAAGTGACACTTAGGGAGGGATTGGTAGTAAAAGATTTCTTTCACTGAAAAAAGAAGTGAATTTCAACCACGAGTGTACAAACTAGGAGATTCCTTAGAGATATTTTGTGGCCTTACTAGATTCATATAAACAGACAGACTTCTACACTTACAGTAAGTAGGCTTGACAAACAGTAAATATGTGAGCCTTATGACTTAAAACTTCTCAGTCCATAAATTTTTAAAAGTATGAAGTAGACAGATAATTTTAAGAATGATGTATTTTCCCATATATCTAAGAAAATATCATTTCAGCACATCAATATTGGTTTGTTTCATACTGTTTGATATATGGTGTCCTACACTTAATAATGCACCTCATTTCGAAGTAGCCACAATTTATGGCTGGCACCTTCCAGGCTGGACAGCCTGAATCTACAGTAATGACTTGAGAATCTCACTAGACCATCATGAAAGACCCTATCAGCTATTTTTAAAAATCTATGCTGAGGGCTGGAGGATGTTGCTCAGTTATACATCACCACTTAGTATGTGCAGGCTGGGAAAGATGGCAAGGACTCCTGCGTCTATCATGACCTGAGTCTGTTCATCTGTTCCAGTGACGATATTCCCTATAGCTCTTAGAGCAGGAGTCACGATTGTCAATTCAGTATTTACTTGTGGCAAAGGTGAAAACAGCACTTTTGTAGAGGGTGGGTGTGGGGATTCATTCTCTGCTAAGGGTGGGGAGACCATTTCCTCCGGCGGAATAAATGCACCAGAAGGTGAGGGTTCAATGTCCTCGTCCTCATCATCAGTTTGGTCTTCCCACACATTAGCATCCCACTTTTCAGGATCCCACTCTTTACCAATCAGCACTTTTACTTTAACCGCCGACACCTTTCGAGGCTGGGAATTTAATTTACGTTGTAACTCAGCCACTCTAATAATCAAAGTTTGGGTTTGATTTTCAGCAATTCGAGCCCTATTGCTACTGGAGAGAAGATTCTCTTCTAGGGCACACTTAGAAATTTCTAAGTTGTTTATGCGCTTTCTGAGTTGGATATTTTCCTTGCTGAGATCTTCCTTTTCCATTTGTAGTTTAATGAGAGATGCTAGGAACAACCAGCCAGCATCATCATTTTCCTTATTCTTACTCATTTTTTGTAAAGTTTCATATACGGAATCGCTGAGCTTCTCAATCCTTGCAAGAGGGGCATCAAGACTGTCCAACACACCTACTTTTACCAGTTCTAGAAACAGTTTACTCCAAACAATGTCCTCCATGCCACTAGGGGAGTCTTTAGCCACTGGCACTGGGTCAACAAGCCAGCTCCAGAAATCACAAAACTTGCCAGTAAAATTCATTCTTACAATTCTGCTTCTCTAGAACCACTCCTGGTACCAAATTCTGTTGCAGTCTGCCTGCATGATTGCTGATAAATGACCATTACACAGCTTAAGGGAACAAGGAGTTTACTTTCTTACGACAGTCTGGTTACAGTTCTCAGTCCAGCTTGACAGGAGAGCATGCACCAACACCAGGGCCAAGGGAATTGGCCACACCATCACTGCATAACGGCTGAGAGATGGACAATCCTTACTTGCCAGACCAGCATGTCTGGCCAAGTATACAGAAGGATGCCCACTTTCTCAACCCGCTCTCTGTGATTTATCCAGGGCCTAATCCCACCCACCATGGGCTGGGTCTTCCCCATCAGCAAGACAATCTCCTTCAGGTTTGCTCTGAGCTTAACTCAACCATCAACTTTCTACAACTGTGCCCACAGCTCAAACCCTCAACAGTCAAGTTGACACCTGTGCCTAACTATGACACTCCACACCTTGTCAACTTGATACAAAAACAATAGCATTTTTAAACTGTAACCTTTCCTTGTCCCCACAGCTGTTAATATATAAATACATTCCGTGGACAAATTGAAAATGTTCTCTCATTAAAACTTCAGTTTCAATATTTTAAAAGTTCAAAGTTTCTTAACCTTAAAATCTTAAATCAGAATAAATTAAATACTTTAAAACAGATAAAACATTAAAACAGAAGGATCTTAAAACAATAAGAAAACATTAAAAAGATCAAAGTCCAGCAAATCACCGCATCCTGTACTTCAATGTCCTTCTTCTGCTGCTCATCACGAGTCAAGGCGGCTCAAAGATTCGAGGCATTCCCAGTACCTTCTTGCAGCTGTGCTAGAAATCGTTCTTCCTTCCGGCCGCCCGGTTCCTTTGACCTTCCACTAGACTAAGACTCTAGGAGTTCTCCAGCCTTCAGCCAGCACCTACTTGACTACCGAACTGAGCAGCTAGCTGTTGGCAGCCATCGTTGGAACTACCTCGGCTACTGACAGCCTTCGCTGGACTACCTCGGCCATATCTGTAAGCCAACTCAATAAATTTCCTATATATATTATATTATATATATATGTATATATATATATATATATTCGTTCTGTGAATTCTGTGACTCTAGAGAACCCTAACTAATACAGTTCCCAACCACATACCACACACACACACACACACACACACACACACACATACGCGCACACACACACACACACACACACACACACACACGCACACACACTCCAAAATAATCAATTGAATCTACAGCAAAGGAGCAATTTAAATGTAATTATAGAATATTTGCCTTCTTTTGTAATCTAATGTGTTTACAAGTACATGCATGTATGTGAGTGTGAGTGTGTGCATGCATGCATTCTTATGTGTGAGTTCTGATGTGCATGTGCCACATGTGACCTTGTATAGAAGTCATAAGACCAACTGAGTATGTGGAGGCCAGAAGACAGCCTTCAGCGTGGGTCCTCGCCTTCCACCTTGCTTGTTTGCTGGGCCACAAGCTTTCAGAGAGTCTCTTGCTTCCTGCCACCTCCCTCCCCCACAATGTCACTGTAGGAGTACAACAATTACAGAAGTGTGCCAGAGCACCCAGATGTACATAGGTTCTGGAAATCCAAACTCAGGTCCTCACACTTGTATAGCCACTGAAACATCTTCTCAGCCTTCATAATCTAATCTTGATAAAATAAGGGAATGCAAATGTTTTCCCAAAACAATGAATCTCCTTGCTGAGATAGAACTCCAAGGAAAACGAAACACTGATCTTCATTCTCCTATCTACCTCGCTAATCAACTCTTTGCCACTTTCTTACTCTGGGCTGGAAACAGATTCTATCATCTGTCAGGTAGATTGGTAGTTGTCAGACAAACTCTCTTCCATCACCAGAATGCCCAATGGGGATCAGACAGCTTTCAGTCAAGCCAGGGTTGAAATAGGTCAAATCCTCATAGTAGTGCTCTAACGGACACTTTAGAACTGGTTTTTCATGCCCTCACCCCATTCCATAGGTATGAATACCCTAGCACAGATTAAAAATCATTGTGAAGAAGTAATGGGTGGAATATGGTTAGAAGTATACTATGTGCATGTGTGAAAATGTCAGTGTTAAACTCATTTCTTTGTACAATTAATATATGCTAATAAGCATAATTAAAATCATTATAGATGTGGTAGAAAAGTGCTTACACTTGGATTTTCACTCTTTCTACCATGATAGCTTTAAAAGCAAATCAACTTATTTCCTTAATCCTCACTTTCCTCATATGTAAACCAAGGATGATAATAATAATAATTATGCATAACCACTGGCATTTCCATTAAATGGCAGAGACAAAAGACTTGCTTTCCAAAACTGCAAGTGTTCTGCGACCATGAAGTAGAATTAGTGTTATTTTGCCCAACTACATATATTCCTCAACCTTGAAATTCCTCTCACCTGCCCATTAGGTAGCACCTCCTTTTTCCAACTTCACTTTCCCAATTCCTATGTATCCTACTTAGCCCTAACATAAATTCTCCTTCTATTGGCCTCTTCAACCTGCTAAATAGTTCTGCTCAGGATCTTTGAAACAGACATTCTGTTGAGAACATACCTGTATACTTCCTCCACCTTCATCCCATGCACTCACTCTTGTTCCCCTCCCACCAGCACTAAAACCTGGCTAACAATGCTGCCATTATTCTCCTGGTAGCCTTCCCAGACCACGAGGCTAGAACGAGATGTGATATTTTTCTGTATGCCTCTCTAAGTGCTGAGTCTTGGTATTCTTAGTGACGGAAGTGCAACAACTGCAGTGTTAGAGCAAGTTAAATTCTTTCTTATTGGTCGAAACCCTCTGTATCTCTGCCTCATCAAGAGAAGCCAATGATTGTTCACAAAACCTTTGACATTTGATCTATACTAACTATTTCGGCTATTAATATTTTACAAAAGGCAAGCTAGTTCTCTCACTAGGTTTTTCTCCTTCATCAAGAGAATAATGAGTGTTTCAGTAGCATATATATCACTTGTGAGAAGGGTAGCTTTATTTTGCTATTTCCTTTAAGGGAGTACTTTCCTGAACTTATTTTCCCCATATACCTTTGCCCATCATCAATTGTGAGTTATCTAAACTTCTGATACAAAGAGTACATTAACTGAAATGAAAACAAAGTTCAAATTTCATCTATAAGCTTTTATGGAGGGCAGGCAGATGGATAGATGTGTGTGTGTGTGTGTGTGTGTGTGTGTGTGTGTGTGTGTGTGTGTTTGTCAGAGGGCACTATATGTTTCTGTGAAAGCCCAAGGGTGACATGGGGAATCATCCTGGACTGTTCTACCTCTTTATTGGTTTGCTCTGGGGTTTCCCAGTCTTTGCCTTCCAGGACTGGAAAAGCAGGTCACCGCCATTTCTGCCTGGCATTTTTATGTGGGATCTGGGGACTTGAGTTTAGGTCTTGTTGCTTGTGAGACAAAGGCTTAAACCCCTGAGCTAACTTTCTATTCCCTGCTTCTTTGAAATAGTATCTCATTTAGCTGAGAATAGCCTGGACTTCAATATGTGGTTAAGGCTAAACTTGAACTCCTGTTCCTCCTGACTGCTTTTTGCTTCTTGAAAGTTAAAAAAAATTGATTTCATTTTTAAAGATCATTATGATACCAAGAAGGAGAAAGAAACAACTGTTAGGTAAAATTGTGAAAGACTTTAAAAATACCAAAAAAAGACTGATGTTTTACCACATCTCTGCCCTAGCATAGCTTTCTGGGCAATTTTCACATCTGAATGTACGTGATTATTGTACATAGAAAGTAAAATAAATATCTAGAGAAATATATTTGATTAATGTCTGATAAAACAATATATATTTTTATAAATGCATTTTTGTCATTCCTCACTTTCTCTATAGGTGTGTCTCTTTAAAGTTTCTTTTAAAAATTTAAAGGAAGTTGTCAATGGCAGAATGGAGAAGGTAGGTAGGACAGTTAATATGAGATGAAAACAACTGAAATTCATTGTGTGTATGAAACTGTCAAAAATAAAAAAGTTTAACATTTTATTGGTTCAAATTTTTAATATTACTTGTTTTAAATTTGTATGACTTATGATTTTCTCTTAGTGTTTTTTAAGTATCCTTTATGGACTAGCAAGTTGGCTCAGTGGTCTGGCAAAAAAGTTCAGTGTGAAAAAGTTGATAACCAGAGTTCAACCCCCAGAATCTACATGGTGGAAAGAGAGAACCAACTGTCCTTGATCTCCACACACATGCCGTGGCATGCACCTGCACAAATACATAGGAAATAAGCAAATAAATAAATGAAAACATTTCAAAGAAATAAAGCATCTTTTAAAAATACCAAAACATTGACTGACAAAGATAACTCTTTAGAGACCCAAAGAATGAGAATTTTTTCTTATTTAAAATAAAACCTGAAGGGATAACTTGTCAGTAACTCTGAGTGAAGGGTACCACAATGTCTCACATTTTACAGACAAAAGGAAGATGGCAGCCTGTTTATATTGAAATATAAGAAGGCAGAGCCTAGGCATTCTGACTCCAGAGTTCTTGTGAGGAACTGTCATGTAATAGTGCCATGCAATGGTTCTTGCCAAAAGACAACACCACTAAACATTCTTAGGGAATATTTACCCCAGGGTTTATGGACTACAGCACAATTGATAGTTGTATTCAAGTAATCCTTTGTGTGGGGTGCCATCCTATGCATGGTAAATGTATAGCAGTGTTCCTAGCCACTACCAACTCAATGTACCTGTCACCTCCCCCCTGCAGTTGTGATAAGAAAAATGTGTCCAACCACTGCCACATGTTTTCTCGAAGGCAGATTGCTCCTGGATGAAAATCAGGAGGCCAAAGGCCTGCAGAGCAACATGCCTATATTTATTGTGACTACTGCAACACGTAGCTCACCCGGATCTTCATCTGTGAGGAGACATGCGGCAGCAACAGGAAACACAAAGAGAATGTAAAGGGCCACTATCAGAAATGGATGGAAGAGTAGGCTCAGAGGCTGACTTCAGAACAACAGCTGCATTTCCACAAGGAAAGACCCCCCCAGCTCCATTCTCCCTGTCACCTCCTGCAGGGGCCATGATCCCACCTCCTCCCAGTCTTCTGGGCCCTCCTTGCCCTCGCATGATGCCAGCACTCCACATGGGAGGCCCTCCCATGATGCCAATGATGGGCCCTCTTCCTCCTGGCATGATGCCCATGGGACCTGCTCCAGTAATGAGGTCATCCATGAAAGGCCACATGCCCATGATGCCCAGGCCTCCAATGAGGAGACCTCTTGTTTGCTCCATGATGGTGCCCACTCAGCCTGGACATATAAAGGTGGGCCTCATTTACTTCTATGATACTTGTTCTGTCTACCAGGAGACACGGTGCTGAGTGTTTTCTAGCAGCCTGGCAAGGAAAATGTGCTCCCCTTCCTAGTCAGGAGAAGAGTTTGCAGGGGGAAAGTGGAACCAAAAAGTGGTTTTTATTGTGTTGTGAAATGTGGAAATAAAATTGTCAGCTCTTTTGGTTCAAAAATAAACAAATAAAATCAGTGATCCAAATGAATCTCTAACAAAAATGATCCATATGAAGTCCCTGACACTTTAGTCAACAAATCATGCATGGGGCAGAGCAAAAGCTCCTTGGCACCTAAAACAGTTGAGGTCATCAGTGAGTTCAGCAACAAGTAGGCAATGTATACAGGGATGATTACCTTATGGCCGACTGTACTTCAACAGCAGGAAGAGTATGGTTTTTTGAAGGGTCTGTAACCACGAACCAGAAGGACACTCTCTGTGTGATATTGCAAAGCAGGACATGGGAAATTCTGCAGAACACAGAGGGCAAAAACACATAAGAATATGGTAAATGGCTCAAGCCTATCTACTCAGATGTGATTACCATCCCATGATGCATCCTAGGTATGTACAAAGAATCCTTTCTACCATGAAAAGAAATGTCTCAATAAAGACAAAGATTATATAGAAATTCCCATCCTTTTAAAATCATATACCCAGAAATCATTGCTTAAGAGATCTGCCAAGGAAGTGAGCAGAGCAGATTAGGAATTTGATTGTCCATCACATATTGGTTGATGACCTCTCAGCTTCAAAAGGGTTAAAACAGCATCCCTGGCCCCTGGACAGTAGGCAACAGTAACAAACCTACAGTTGTGCCACACATCAGTTTCAGGGCATTGCCTAATAACCACTAGGGCAGGAGGTTGAAATAAAAATAAAATAAAATAAAATAATAACTGATAGAGAACTGTGGAGCAACTCTGCCCTCTGCTGGCAAGAAACAAGCTCAGTCTCTTGAAATGTATAGCAGTAACAAAATTATAAATATCAACAAAACGAGGTGGGATAGAATGTTTAGTGGCAAATTTGGCCTGTATTTGCTAGATGTCCTTAGTACTGCCACCACCTGACAGAATCAAAATGACCTCCTGAAATTATCTAATATCCTCTGAAAGACAAGACAGTCCCATGGTAGAAACCAATGAAGTAGAACTATACGTTTTTAGTAAGAGGATAAATCTCAAAACATACTATCAACTGAAAAAGATAGGATTTTGGAATATCACATGTAGCATATTCCATTTATGTTAATTCCATAAATACAAAAATTATCCCTGACTTAAAAGAGGCACCCAGAAACCAGATTCAGGGTCATTTTAATACATCACCTCTGAAGCCTATTTATATATGATTTGAACATGAATTTCTGATATCCCCATCACAGAGTTTGAGAATACAGCTTTAAACGCTGATAATCCTACTTCCCTTGGTGCTTGTTTTCTAAGTAAATGGAAGCATAAGACCAACCTGTAAATAAATGCACCCATTCCATAAATACTATAAAGAGACAGAAAGCAGTAAAAGGGTACAAGTAATTCCACCGACAGACCTGTGGTCAAAAATACCCCACTCCATCCCCACCACCACAAAGCTATACTAATCCTATGACTTCAAGCTCTTTAAACTTATTCAGTGTTTCCATTAGATGGAAACTGACATATTAACTGGTATCTCAGCAAATAAAGCAAAAATTTTTTATTTACTTAGTGGTTATCATTTCCAAAAAGATTCGAATTGTTGCTTACAATATTAAACCTTTAGTCTTCAATGCAGATAATCCTTGTTAAATGTGAAAGATTTCTAGAGCTTTTATCTTGACATTTGCTACTTGCCAATTGCTAGACTGCAGACTGTTTTTCACTGTGAATGAATTCCTGTGAAGGTGTTGGGCTCTCAGTATATTAATGGACATGTGTTTTTGGTACTTTGGTTGCAGACTCATTCTGTGAACGTGTCCTAAGTTTTGGCCAATATGCATCATTTTTCATGCCCCGCCCCTCTAAATACCACAACACTCTCCATTCTTAGATGTAATCATAAAATGCACCCATTTCCATGTTAGCTACCATGCCTAAGTAAGAAGTGTTCTCAAATCTCTTCAAAGCTTCAAAGTTTTGGGGTCATGACAAACAAAAGAAGATGAAAACTGATGATGGGTCAGAGGAAGAAGGAGTACAGATTCAGTAGCAGAAAAAACTGGGGCACATACGGACAAGTTTCATAGGCAAAGTAATAATAATAAGCCAATGGTAGTTTTTGTCTTGTTAATTCTACCATGGTTATTTAATATAATAAAAATGGAAATGTGTTGTGTGGAGCGGGGGTGTTACTATGTTTTTCCATGGGCATGGATGAGAGGTTTTTTACTGGAGTATGATGACTTACAAGCAGCTCCACCATTGAAGCAAATACTGCTCCTGTCCTAGTAAGTATTAACCATCAATAACTCTTCAAGAAAGGATGAATTTTCATTGCCCCTCCATCATCCATAATGGAATATTGATGAGTGAACTCAGTTTTGGCCTTAACATATCTCCTACCTCCCACTAATGTTCTGATGTTATGAATAAACTGAAACCTATTAGCAAAACTAAATATAAACCCTATATTTTCAAAATTTTAAATGAGGTGGGGTCTAATGAACGATGTGAGCTCACTTCCACAACCATTTTGATCAATAATTTTTTACCAGCAAATTACATTAACATATATGCAAAAGGCTTCCTTAAGCAAATCCTAAAAAGGAGTTTCCACTGTTCCTTCCATTTCCTCCAAAGTAGGAAGCTCTGTTCTAGAAGCAAGTCTCTACGAATTGGCTCAACTGCCAAGGGGTGGCAAGAATTAGTCTTTTGTTTCTGGAAATCAGGACAAAATGGGAGCTGGGCTGTAAGCACAAGACCATTAATCCCCTTTGCCTTTTCGTGGATACAATAACTCATTGTTCTTTTTTACATCACAAGACTTATCCCTGAATAATTCAGTAAAGCAAGAAATGCTATGCTATTTAAGTCAGAAAGAGAAAACAATGCCTGCAGTAGCCTTCTACATATTTTACAAAAAGTGATAAATTATCTAGAAAGCCAAAATTTGTGCAAACTAGGTAGATAAATGTCTTGGTGTGCATGAAAAATGAATCAAACTTTAAATTTAGATCACAGTTTCTTTGAAACCACTTAGAACATGTTAAATTTTCTGTGGAACTGCTTTAGGTAAATGTGGTCTAAATCGAATTTCAAATTGAGGAAGTTATCTACTTACCCCTTTAATCTAACTCACAAAGGAAAACTCAAGTCATCTGTCACACGAAAGCAGAGCTTTCTCTTAATTATTTCCCATCTATTTTCCATTGTTTTTCAGAAAATCCAGCACATTGCAATAAAACCACTTGTTAAGATTTCTAAACGGGCAGTAAGAATTGCCTTGATTCTGGAATGGTCTGTCTAGATTTCTAAATGACCATAGGCAGGTTCGTGGGTGTGGATTCCAGGCAGTGCAGAACTAGTTAGTCTGCATTTTCATCCCAGTGTTGAGTTTACCATAGGCTTCTGGACGTATTACTTAATTCTGTGCCTCCAACCACAGCAATGCAGTTATACAAGCTGACCCTGTAGGCTACATGAAGGAAGATGTTATGCTCCTCACACCACTACCTTTGGCTTTCACTGGTCTAGTTTTGTACTTTTTGAGATTTACAATTGGCAACAAAGATCTCTATGTATCCTGGATTTCCAATTCTAAATAAAATGCCTTTCGAAGAAACCAGCTTAGACATAGTAGACTACCAAAACAGCCCAGGTTCTGAACGAAAACATTTCAAAGGTGAATTCTTCAAATTCTGAAATGTTACATAGTTGATCAATTTTGGAAGGATGGAAAGATCAGATTTATTAAAATCTGGATGGGGTGAAAGGCAAGTCACTCAGAGGAAGCAACAGTACCATCCATGAACATGCAATGAGCATAACTTGTTCATAAGAAGAGCCAGAAAACAGGAAGAGATACTCATGGAGTTGGTGATATAAGATAGAGACGTTCCTTCCTTTGAAACTTTTCCCAATAGGATCACCTTGGTTTTATTGAGAAGAATTTCTAATAGTCGTGAAAACAATGTTGTCATGAAATTTCACGAAATAAAAGTGAGGTAAATTTTTTTCTAAACAAAAGCAATAAAAGAATAACAGAATGTAGAGCAAATTTCTGTTTGATAATATACTCCCTTCAAACTTTTTGAATCATGTAAATGTGTGTTAAAATACATGAATGGATACACAAATACATATTTCATATGTTTGTTTTGATTCTTCCAAATCTACTCTTTTATTTCATTTCTTTATATTCACTGCTTGAACAAAACCAATCGATGGTGATTCTTCTACCCAGGCTCAGAATTATTGTAGAACTCAGACTAAAGAATGAAAGTTAGAAAATGAAAAAAAGGAAAAAAATTAAAGAGTAGTTAGATTTGAGACAGATTTTCTTTCTAATTTTAAAAAATCGGGCTAGGGAGATGGCTCAAGTTTTAAGCCTCTGCCTCACAAGCAGAAAGACCTGAGTTCAGATCCCAGAGCCCATGTGAAAATATTGGGCGGAGGCTTGCATATCTGGACCTAAAGATGGAGCCTGGGAAACCCCAGGGCAAAGCCAAAAGGAGGTAGTGCAATTCAGTATGATTCCTGAAGTCACCCTTGAGCCTCCCTTGTGCAATGACCACTGATACACACACACACACACACACACACATTCATGAAATGAAATTAGTGTGTAGGGGGTTAGGAGGCTGAAACACGAGGATCATGAGTTCAAGACCACACTCAACTACATAGTGATTTCAAGGTCAGCCTGGGACCACAAGAGATGCCATCTTAAAATAGAAAGAACATGATCATGAAATGAACTAAATTCACCAGAGTAGAACTGAGGCAGTTACCACCACCATATCCTGGAGCAACATAGTTACTCAACACTCTGCATGATGTGGCACTTACCAGTGCAAACGTTCCTTAACTATAAGCAAGTACAGGCTGCTTGTACACTTAGGGAGTCACAACAAGAATACCTGCTAAGAGGGCATAGGACAAACTTGCATCCAGAGAGATAGGAGGGGGTCCTTGCTCAGATTCTCCTTGTAACCTCCTAGTCATTTCATCTCTCAAAGGAAGGCATGAGATGGGAGTACAGAGCCACCAGGCAGGCTCACCTAATCACAAACAGAAAAGAAAGGAAGCACTAAAGATAGAGAAGAGCCCTTCAGAAGAATAGAAAACCCAATGTAAATCTATTAAAAGCTATACTAAGTGCTTTAAAGGAAATGAACAAGGTATTATGATACATATCAGTGTGGGAATGCCTCATACATATTTAGGTCATTTTAGAGTGAGAGTACATTTCTTCTCTATCAATCTCTTTGAAAGAACAATTATATGTACACAATAGAAATGCAGAAAGATTAGAATATACAACTATAATTTTGGAGGCATTATGCTATACACAGTAAGCTGAGTTACACTGTAACATCTTTAAAATGTTTCATTAAAATGCAGGTCTCCTGCCCAGGTGGCTCATATGTATAATATCAGTAATAGGAGGCAGAGGCAAAGGATCACTGTAAGTGCAAGGCCAATGCAGCCTACATAGCAAGGTATAGCCCAGGCAGAACTACATTGTGAGACCTTGCCTTAAAAAATAAAAATAGAGAGTAAAATTGCATAGCCTGTAAAATTTGATTAATAAATTACTTTTGATGTGAAGGTTTGAAGCAATGCACTGTCTCAAACAATACTGCAAACAATTAGTTAAAATTTCCCACTGTTGGCTTACTCTGTTGCTTCTCTATTTGGAACTTTTCTCATGGAGAATGCCACCATCGCTCTGAAGAGGTATTCTTCATTTGTATCCCAGACATACTGAAAGAAAAAGGAAACAGACCATGTAAGTGAATGAGACCAGTATCCAATATTCTTTCTCTTTTTCTCTCTTACATGTACACGTGATCTCCTATACATAATACACCACAAACTATGGTAATTGACTTCCTATAAAGGTTCAAAGTGAGTTTCTTGAACATTCTATAATTCCAAGATTGATGTGTGCCCTATCACACTATCTTCTCTGTATATCTGCAGGATCAATAGCCTGCAAACAAACTCAATATTTGGACAGTTCATCCTAGTCACATATGCTTCATTCTCTTCTTCCTTTCTCTCTTCCCTTATAAACTTACCTCTTCTTATTTCCTTCCTTTTATTAACGCTGACATGATTTTTCTTTTTAATTCCCTTAGCCTGAAAAAGGTGAGTGTGTCTAACTGCTATGGGTTGAACTTGATCTCTCTTACTGAAAATCACGTTGAAATAGACACCAGCATCTCAGAATGTAAACACATTTGGAGGTAGTGTCTTTACAGAGTGGATTACATTAAACAAAGATTGTCAGGGCAAACCATAATCCATTATGATTGATGTTGCTGAGGAATTAGAAACTTGGACACAGATTCATGGTGAAGAAAGACAACGTGAAGACAGAGCAGATATTGGCATCTGTAAACCCAAGAGCAATGCCTGCGACAGATTGTTCCCCATTGGCCCCATGCTGACACCTTCATCTTGAACCCCAAGTATCCAGAACTGAAAGAAAACATATTTCTGTGGGCTAAGGCCCTCAGTCTAAGGCATTTTGTTATAGCGACCCCAGCAAACTTATATAAGTAGGTTTGACTCATTCTGCTCCATCAAATATAAAAACCTAGTGAGATCAAGAGACAGGCATAGTTAAAGGCCATCATGGAGGCTGGCTACAGTCAGAGAAGAAATGGAAAGTGGAAGGAAGAGGAGGAAAGGAACTGAGTAGAGGAGGAATTGGCAGCTCATAGACACATAGAACTTGGGTTTCACTCTCAGATAAGGAAAATACTTTATGTTATTGATGTTTTCTTCTGATGGAAGTGGGGGAGATGGTAAAACTGGATGACCCTAAATAGAGCAGAAAGTGGATTCTTTGGTCATCCTATCTGGAGACAAAAAGAGTCATAATCTCACCTCTTCCTTTGTGTCTAAATACTTGATCTGCCCAGCTCTTAGTTTTGAGACTTCCTCCAGTCACTTCTCCTAGTTCACCCTTTTTTCTACAGTCCCATTGTACATCACTATAAGATGTCACCCAGAAGGGAAACCCCAATCCCTTTTTATTTCATGGACAAGTGTTGAGTGCTGTATTTTAATGTCAACTTGAGATACTACCTAAAGTGTTCCTTCCCTCTGTTTTGCTTTTATGAGAAACAGGGTCTCACTGTGTTGCCCAGCTGGCCTCTAATGCCCAGTCCTATGTAAGTATCCCACCTCAGCTGGCCTCTAATGCCCAGTCCTATGTAAGTATCACACCTCAGCTGGCCTCTAATGCCCAGTCCTATGTAAGTATCACACCTCAGCTGGTCTCTAATGCTCGGTTCTTCTTTTTGTTAATTTTATTTATTATTTATTCAATTGTGCATGTGTGCTGTGTGCGTGTGTGTGTGTGAGTGTGTGTAGAACCACGGGAGAATTCGGGAACCACCATGGACCGCCTCCACCTCCTTGTTTACTCTGCCCAGGGATCACAGGCTCTGCCCTACCAGGACCAGAAACGCAGGCCGCCCCCACTTCTGTCTGGCGTCTATACATGGGGTCTAGGATCCGAACTCAGGACCTTCCACCTACAAGGCAGAGGCTTAACCCCTGAGTCACCTCTCTAGCCCCTCTAATGCCCAGTTCTACATAATATCCCACTTCAACCTCCCAAGAAGGAAAGAGAGAGAGAGAGAGAGAGAGAGAGAGAGAGAGAGAGAGAGAGAAAGAAAGAGAGAAAGAGAGAGAGAGAGAAAGAAAGAGAAAGAAAGAAAGAGAGAAAGAGAGAAAGAGAGAAAAAGAGAGAGAAACAGAGAAAGAGAGAAAGAAAGAAAGAGAGTGAAAGAAAGAGAAAGAGAGAAAGAGAGAAAGAAAGAAAGAAAGAAAGAAAGAAAGAAAGAAAGAAAGAGAAAGAGAGAAAGAAAGAGAAAGAAAGAAGGAAAGAAAGAAAGAAACAAAGAAAGAGAAACAAAGAAAGAAAGAGAGAAACAAAGAAACAAAGAGAGAAAGAAAGAAAGTGAGAGAGAGAGAGGGAGAGAGAAAGGGAGGGAGAGAGAGGGAGAGAGAAAGGGAGGGAGAGAGAGAGGGAGGGAGGGAGGGAGGAAGGAAAAAGAGAAAGAGAGAGAGCAAAAAAGAAAAGAAAAGAGGGGAAAGGCTATCCACTTGCCAAGAGTACTATGATTTAACACTTCACAAAAATGGGATCACTGCAATTTCAAAGACAGCCTGGTCTACACAGGGAATTCTAAGTCAGGTAGGTCGGATTTACATATTGAGGTCCTGCCTTAAAAAACATCTTCACCAATGTGTATATTCAGAGAGGGAAGGTTTGAATTGCTTTTCACCTACATCTAAGGAGACCGAAACCCCATATTTTAGTTGAACTTTCAAAAGTAATAAGAAATGAGGTGTCAACACAATTATCTGTTGAGAGTATACCAAACCTCCTACAGCCACCCTAAAATTTGCCACCTCCTTATCACTACATGTTTTTCCTTTATAGTTTATATTGACACCTAAAATCATCAATTTAAATGCCCCATCCTCCTGACAACAAAAATCAAACTTCCACCGTAGGCATTCATCCTACCAATTTCCCCTCCTGAAGTGCCAGACATGTGGTTTCCCTCCTGTTTGCAGCTAATCCCCATACCTCCATTAAGGATGCTTGAAACAGCATTAGTGCCACCTGTCTTATATGTATTTGGATCGACTTGGAGCCTTGCTCAAGTTTTCCCCCCATTTTCCTGTCTACTCAATCTTCCTATTGCCTTCTCTCTCCCACCTTTCCTAGCCAAAACTCCTTTTCTTTTATAGACAGGGTCTCATCAAAGATCTGGCTTTTAGTTCTGCTGCTTCACAAAAACAGCTGCCTCTAAATTCACTGGAGGCCTGTTCATGGCTTAATACAGCAGGCTTCTCTTCAGGGCGCTTGGCCACTCTATAATATCTCATGTACTTCCCCCTTCTTTCTCACTCCCCTGGTTCACTTTGAGGCATGGTTTAGACATTCCACAGGTGTCAGACACTAAGGTTTCCGACAAGGCCACAACACCCATGCGCTTCTCCTTCTTGCAGCAGTTGTTGAAACCGCACATTCTGCCCTTGACTTGCTGAATATTTAGTGGACCACTGATCCAGTCTCTGCCCCAGGGACAAGTCTGTTGTTAACTGCCATTGCACTCCCAGCATCCAGCTCACTCTGAGGATTCTGGGATAAGAAATTCTACATCTCGTAGGAAGCATGGACTCTGAAGTTAGAATGCCTGGGTTCTAATCTTACCTTTGCCATTTGCTGGCTTGAGATCTTAAAAGGGTCATGAATGTTCTCATGCCTTGGTTTTCTTTCTCACTCACTCAAGGGGAAAGGACAAACCTGTACTCAAAGGGTTGTTATAAGGATCCAATGAGCTAATAAGAGTCAAGGGCTTAAAAGAGTCTTCAACAGAAAGTTAACTACGTTCTTAATAAATACTGGCTGTTACAACAACTACTGTCCCGCCCAAGTTAGGATAAAGCAGTTTACTATCTGATTGGCCAGCAAGGAGAATATCTCTGAATTCCTTTAACTCTAGAGGGCTTTGTTTGTTTCTTTCTCGCATAAGGCATTAATATTACCTACTGAGAAGAAACTTGCAGACCATCCTGAGAAACTGAAACTAGAATTAGACAACACCCATTTATTGATTCAGTGGTCTGTATTGTTCTTTTATTCACACTGTCTCTGTACTCTTTAAGCTTTTACTTCTATATTGTCACTTTGATAATTGCACAGAATTAAAAATTCTCAGTAGAACTGGAAAATTTGGGGACTAAGAAGGATTTTACATGGTTCGTACTAGCTTTTCTTGTTGACTGAGAAAGAGGGTGGAAAAAACTCCAAATGCCCACTAATATGAGGAGCACAGCCTTTGCCAACTTCAGCAGCTTTAGCAGCCAAGTCATTCCACCATGCCGAATTAAGAGGTTCAAGTTCCTAACTGGTTGGGTACAGCACAAAGTCTCACCTGATTTCAATCATATACTACTGATCAAGTTCTTTAGACAAAGCCATTGTAATCCACAGTTCCCATTTTGATATGATCTATCTTTAAGAAAAGATCAGACTCAAAGTCTTTAGAACTAAAACACTGAAGATTGAAATCACTATGTAGAGAGGTTCTTTGTTGGAGAACCACACAAATTTTAATGTGAATGTTCAGGCACTCTACTTACTGCTTTATCCCCAAGAGCTGTTTTGATGCTTAGTCTTACTTTAAAGGCATTTTCTGCACCTGTCAGAAAGAGGAAAGAGTTGTAAATTATAATAAGATCCAGGGAAACAAAGCTCATAAAAACCCTTAATGTTTCATAGGACCCAAATTAACATAACAAAGATCACTGCCCCACAAATAGCTCATTAAGCTTGATGGAAATCATACTAAATCCGTTCACATTTTTCTTTCAAATTTTTAAGAAGAGCAAGGAAGTTCAGCTGTCAAACCACAACATGTCTGCTAATTTTGAAAAATAAAGGTTATTCTTCAGCCACTGATGTGTCAATCACTGAGAAAACGGTTATTTCAGTTTTAAGTCTCAAGACTACTTACCTGGACGACAGAGCTGAGCGTAAACAGCAGACACCAGGAAAAAGAACAGCCACAGCATTCTTTCAGAGGTGAAAACAGAAGACAACCTGAGGGAAAAAAATCCACACTCCACTTACAACTGCCTTAGCCATTCTGTCACCAGGATTAGAGTATCTGAGAAATCAGCGAGCCACCATCTAAAAGGTTTAATAATTAACACCCGTCACTTGGGTTAATACTTCCATAGAAGCAGACCATCTCCTGTCAGTTATTTACCAAAATCTGTTTGGGAGACAGATTAGTTGTGTTTTTTTTCCCCTTGAATTCTACCTCCAAAGAATGTTTCCTCTGCTGACATCATCAAAATCCTGCCCCACACCTCTCCGGGCCATCTGGTTGAGCACATGACAGAGAGGACTGAGTCCTGCTTAATGTAAAATTTCTATCTTTCATGACTAAATTGTATGGTTCATAGTAGACCATCAAGTGCGAGAAGTAAATCTCACTCCTCTTCCTCCTTAGGGAGGAAAGTGTGCACTTCCCAGAATGCCCCTATCCAAGCCTCACCTTGTTAAGCAAACATGCGAAGAACAGCTTCCACTTCAAGCAAAGGAGATAGATGGCCAAGTTCAGCCCCAAAGTCTAACCTCAAAGTTAGTGATACGGAGCCAGGCTGTGGGATAGGACAAACCAGCCCGTGACGATGATGATGCTATCTCTGCTACCACAATGTGGTAACCATTAAGTTTAAGCAATAACTAAGAGCCTGAAACAACTAGAAATGCTAAGAAACTGATCTTCTTTGCTGCGATTTAATTTAATTACAGGGCTACTGACTACATTGGTTGGTGCAACTACATAATAGTGCCTAAGATCTCCCATCAACTAGGGTTACAGGATTCTTTGTCTAATCCTCACAACAATGTCTCAGGGTGGTATTAATCCTCCCACATATGAGCAGACCAAGGATCCTGTGTGAAAGGCATGGGCAGCAGAGGGCTGGTCACCTGCCCACTGCCGGGCTGGATTAAATTGGAACCCCGAGGCCGCCACAGGAAGCCATCCTGCATCTCTGTCTCCACAGGCCAAAACACAACTGGGAAGACTTTCCCTGGGGTGGGCATTGCAGCACAGTAGAAGCCCCTGGGGTCAGTGCGAGGCCTCTCCCCTCTTGCCCCTCTGCTTCCTCAAGAATGCCATCCACCCATTCCATTGCTTCCAGGAAAATCCCAAATGGATGGATCAGAGTGGGTGACTCTGGTGTTAAACAGGAAACATGGCTCTTTCAACCGGCAATGGGAGATGATACTTCTGCAGACATAGTCAGGTGATTACTGGAGATGGCCAGGTCCTGTCCCTAAGCCCACCTTGAAAAGCCCCTTGTCACGAACTTCACCCTGGGCCCAGGGACACTGAGGCAAGACCAGCTGTCCCAGAAGAGGCGGCCAAGTTGTCTCCTAGCTCTGCAGCTGCAATGGAAATTTCCCAGAAGAAAGAGCTGAGTTAACAACTTCTACCTTGGAGCAGAAACAGACTAGACGCGTTATCTTCAGCAGGAAAAGTCAATACACAGAGACATGGGGATTTAGAAAGCATTTTATTTGCATTAAGGATCAAAACTCTGTTAGGGACATAAACATTTGATTCATTTTCCCTTTACTCTTACATTTCAAAAAAACAAACAACTGTCATGCTCTTACTTAATCATTTCTGTGACTAGGATTGAAAACAGTAAAACACTTGAGTATCACGCAGTAAGAGACATTAATTTCCAATGAGAAAAAAAATCTCCACTATTTCCAATTGTGGTTTCCAGAAAATACAGACAGGCAACAGGGAAATGATAGAAAACACATACTACCAGTACGGATGATTCATGCTAAACTATTTTAATAGATGGGACATATTTCTCTTGATTTGGCGTCTTCTTTTCTCTTCTGTGTGTGTGTGTGTGTGTGTGTGTGTGTGTGTGTGTGTGTGTGTAGGGGAAGGCACTATGTATGTCCCTGTGGAGGCTCAAGAGTGACTTTGGGAAACATCCTGGCTTGTTCTACAGCCTTTTTGATTGGCCCTATAGTTTACTAGGCTCTGCCTTCCAGGACGAAAGTACAGGCCACTGCTGTTTCCACCTGGCCTTTTTATGTGGGATCTGGGATCTGAACTTGTCTGCTTTTGAGGCAGAGTCTTAACCCTGAGCCATCTTTCTGACCCTCTTTTTATTCACCTTAACGGGAAAGTTATTGTACCATGGAATCCAGTGAGCTGATTAAAACTGATGTTTCATGGGATAAAGGTATCCTTTTACTGCTAATTATTAAAAATCATTTTATGTGTAACTGATATTGCATTTTATCAACTTTATTATCATTTTCATTATGATCATAGAGTTGTATATATATATATATATATATATATATACACACACACACACACACACATATATATATATATATATATATATATATATATATACTTCTTTACATTACTTCAACTTTCAGGTAAATTGTGTTTTAAAATCTATTTTTAACATTGTGCTAGAATTTACTGCTGGTTTGTCCCACAGGACTTTATAAAACTTAATTCCTTGGATGAATATCATGTAGGTAAACTTCTCAATTGCAGATGCTTGAAATGCTCTCCCCCCACACCCTTACAGCATCATTGTGAGCACGTGAAAGAAACGCTTTTAACACTTTGTGTATTTACCTAAGAATGAAGAATCGTGACCATAATTTAGAGGGAGAGTTCTTAAAAAGGTTTTCATTCGGCACGCGCAGGGCCTGGGAGGAGGAGAGGGCACCCCCTCTGCGCCCGACCCCGCCCTCAGGTGCCCCGGGTTTAAATAGCGCCCCGCCGACGCCCCATCCCCTCTTCCCCTCCACTCTGCCACCCAGGACGCGCACGCAGTCCAGCCGGGCCTCACCCGGCCATTACCCAGGTAAGCTTGGTCCCCGCCCACCCCCAGAGCCCCAGGCCAAATAATTCAGTTTAGTGAAAAACACACAGAAATTAAAAGAAGATCTTAAGAGTTAAAACGACAATGCCAAAGTCAAAGTGCAAATCCATTAGAAACAACACTCAAGTAAACAAATCTCCCACTGAAGGAATTAATCCCATAATGTTAGACTCCAACCAGAACAAACCCATGGAAAATGGCCAAGAAAGCTTGACCCAGGATAACGACCTTCAAAATATGATCATTACCATGTTCAATACGATGAAAGAGGAAATCTGGGAGGAATTAAATAATCGAATCAATCGCTTTGAGGAGGAACACAACAGACACATGGAGGAGTTGAGAAAAACAGTGCAAGAATCAAAAACTGGCATAGAGCAGTTAAAGCAGACCCAAGCAGAGTTTAAAACTGAGCTAAAAGACAAGTTATCTAAAACCCAGAACTCCACAGAGAGTTTTATCAGCAGAACTAATGAAGCAGAAACAGAATTTCAGACCTTGAAGATAAAGTGGGAGTACTAACCAGCTCAATGGAAGAGGTTGTTAAAGCCAAAAAGATGCTTGAGAGAATATCCAGGAGATATGGGACACCCTGAAGAAGCCCAACATGCCTATTCATGGAATACCAGAGCAAGAATCTCCAAATACCACCCCTGAGGAAATTTTTCAAACCATCATCAAGGAAAACTTTCCTCATCTAAAAAAAGAGAGGCCCATACATATACAAGAGGCATTCCGCACTCCAAACAGATATGACCAAAACAGAAGCTCGCCAGGGCAAATAATAGTCAAATCACTCCACATTCAAGATAAAGAACTGGTGCTGAGAGCTTCAAGGCAGAAAAAACAAGTCACTTTTAAAGGTAAACCTATTAAAATAACAAATGACTTCTCAATGGAAACACTAAAAGTAAGAAGAGCTTGGAGAGACATCCTTCAAGTATTGAATGAGCAAAAATGTCAACCTAGGCTGATTTACCCTGCAAAACTATCAGTCATGATCGAGGGAGAAAGAAAAATCTTCCAGCACAAAGACAACTTGAAGGGATACATGTCCAACAAACCAGGCCTTCAAAAAATGCTAGAAATGATACTCAAGCGTGAAGAAAAAAACAGGCATATCAAGGAGAGCAGAAGGCAAGTATAACACCATTAAAAGCGAAGCAATATACTTATAAAAACTACTAAACATAATAAATGTCTGGAATCAAAAATAGTTTCACCATTATAACACTAAATGTTAATGGAATTAACTCACCTATCAAGAGACACAGATTATAAACTTGGATTAAAAATCACAATCCATCAATCTGCTGCCTGCAGAAAACTCATCTCACCACAAAAGATAGGCACGCTCTAAAAATAAAAGGCTAGTCAACAATTCTACAAGCTAATGGAAGCAGAAAACAGGCAGGGGTAGCCATTATGCTATCAGACAAAGTGGACTTCAAACCAAAGAAAACTATAAGAGACACAGATGGATACTACATTTTAGTCACAGGTACAATTCACCAGGAAGACTTCACAATACTGAACATATATGCACCCAATATGGGCCCCTCCACATTCATTAAGAAAACCCTACGCGTCTAAAGCAAGAAATCAACCCCCAAACGATAATTCTTGGGGACTTCAACACCGCCCTCTCAACATGGGATAGATCAACAGGTCAAAAGCTTAATAGAGACACTTTGGACCTTAATCAAACTCTTAAAGAAGTGGACCTTACAGATCTCTATCGAACTTTTCACCCATGCACCAAAGAATACACATTTTTCTCAGCAGTACACGGAACTTTCTCCAAAATAGATCACATATTGGGCCACAAAACGAATCTACACATATACAAAAAAGTTGAAATTCTAACCTGTGCCCTGTCAGACCACCATGGCCTAAAGCTGGACATCCACAACACAACAAACAAGAGAAAATACACTAACTCCTGGAAATTTAACAATATGATGCTGAATAAGAACTGGATTCAGGAAGAAATTAAAAAGGAAATTCAAGATTTCCTGAAAGTGAATGATAATGAAAATACGACTTACCAAAATCTCTGGGACACAATGAAAGCTGTTCTAAGAGGTAAGTTCATAGCTCTTAATGCCTACACCAAAAAAATGGAAACATCAGAAACAACTTAACAATGCAGCTTAAAGCTTTACAGAAACTAGAGCAATCTGATCCCAAAAGTAGTCGAAGAGAGGAGATTAGCAAAATAAGGGGAGAAATATCTGAAATCGAGATTAAGAAAACGATAGAAAAAATCTACCAGCTGGTTCTTTGACAAAATCAATAAGATTGATATACCCCTAGCTAAATTAAACAAAAGCAAGAGAGAGAAAACCCAAATTAACAAAATTAGAAATGAACATGGAGTAATCACTACTGATACCCAAGAAATCCAGAGAATTATAACATCATATTTCAAAAACTTATACTCTGTGAAGTTTGACAACACAAAAGAGATGGATGAATTTCTAAGTAAACACAACTTAACTAAATTGAATCAGGAAGTTGTGAATTATTTAAATAATCCTATAACATATAAGGAAATTGAAGAAGTAATCTCAAATCTTCCCACCAAAAAATGTCCTGGACCAGATGGATTCAGCACAGAGTTCTATCACACATTTAAAGGGGTTAATAACACCAATACTCCTTAAACTGTTCCATCAAATAGCAAAGGAAGGAACACTACCAAATTCCTTCTATGAAGCTAATATCGTTTTAATCCCAAAACCTAATAAAGATTCACTTAAAAAAGAAAACTATAGGCTGATCTCCCTGATGAACATAGACGCAAAGATTCTCAACAGTCTTAGCAAATCAGATTCAAAAACATATTAAAAAGATCATTCACAGGGACCAAGTAGGCTTCATCCCCGGCACACAAGGTTGGTCCAACATATGCAAATCAATAAATGTAATTCATCATGTAAAACATTCCAAAGTCCAAGAGCACATGATACTCTCGATAGATGCAGAAAAAGCTTTTGACAAGATCCAATAAGCCCACAGCAAGGATTATGCTCAATAGGGAACAATTGGAAGCATTCCCTCTTCGATCAGGAACTAGACAAGGCTGTCCACTCTCACCTCACCACTTCTATTCAATATTGTACTTGAAGTCTTAGCTGAAGCCATAAGACAAGAAAGGGACATAAGAGGGATTCAAATCGGCAAAGAAGAAGTCAATCTATCCCTATTTGCAGATGAAGTGATCTTATACCTGAGGGAACCCAAAAACTCTACCAGGAAGATTCTGGAACTAATTGAGAAGTTCAGCAGGGTGGCAGGATATAAAATAAATGTGCAAAAATCAGAGGCCTTCCTATATCTCCAGTATGAAAGAAGTGAAAAAGCCTTGAGAGAAACAATCCTATTTACTATAGCCCCTAAAAAAATGAAATACCTTGGTATAAACCTAAGCATGGAGGTAAAAGACCTTTACAATGAAAACTTTAAAACCCTACAGAAAGAAATAGCAGAAGACACCAGAAGGTGGAAAGACCTCCCTTGTTCCTGGATTGGCAGAATCAACATCGTGAAAATGACCATCCTACCAAAGGCAATATACAGATTCAATGCTATACCAATCAAAATCCCAAAGCAATTCTTCAAAGAAGTTGACCAAACAATCTCAAAGTTCATATGGAGGCACAAAAGACCCAGGATAGCAAATACAATCCTGAGTAACAAAAACACTGCTGGAGGTATTACCATACCAAACCTATGTCTATACTAAAAATCCATAGTTATAAAGACAGCCTGGTACTGGCTCCAAAATAGACACACAGATCAATGGATAAGGATTGAAGACCCAGATATAAGCCCACAAAATTACAGCCATTTGGTCTTTGACAAATGGGCCCAAAAAGTCCAATGGAAAAAGAACTGCATCTTCAACAAATGGTGCTGGCAAAACTGGATGCACTCATGCAGAAGATTAAAACTGGATCTGTACTTGTCACCATGTACAAGACTTAATTCCAAATGGATCAAGGACCTTGATATAAGGCCAGAGACTATAAAAACCATAGTTGAAAGAATAGGGAACTCCCTCGAGCTGATTGGGCTAGGCCAACATTTCCTAAACAGACATCCAATGGCACGGTCACTGCTACCAACTCTCAACAGTTGGGATCTTGTGAAATTAAAGAGCTTCTGTTCAGATAAAGAGATTGTAACACGAGCTCAAAGGCAACCCACAGAATGGGAGAAAATCTTCACTAATCACACATCTGATAGAACTCTGCTGTCCAGAGTGCACAAAGAACTTAGAAAACTAAACACCAAGGAAACCAATGGCCCAATTAAAAAATGGGCCCTGGAATTTAAAAGAAACTTTACCAGGGATGAAATTAAAATGTCTAATAAATATCTTAAAAAATGCTCCACTTCCTTAGCCATCAGGGAAATACAAATCTAAACTTCCCTGAGATATCATCTCACCCCAGTCAGGATGGCAAAAATCCACAATACAAACAACAACAAATGCTGGAGAGGATGTGGAGAGAGGCGAACTCTCCTACATTGCTGGTGGGAATGCAGGCTCATACAGCCACTCTGGCGAGCCGTCTGGGGATTCTTAAAGAAATTAAAGATTGAAATGCCATATGACCCTGCTATTCCACTTTTGGGAATAACCCCCCATACAGCAGAGGTTCACATCGATAGCACAAGCACGACCATGTTCATAGCACCACTGTTTACAATAGCAAAGTCATGGAATCAACCCAAATGTCCAACAGTTGACGAGTGAATAAGGAAACTGTGGTACATCTATGCAATGGAGTACTACTCAGCCATCAAAAATGATGAATTACTGGAATTTGCCAGGAAATGGATGTCATTAGAAACAATTATATTAAGTGAAGTATCCCAGACCCAGAAAATTAAGCGCAGTATGTACTCCCTAATAGGTGGCTCCTAATACCAAACCCACCCACCCCACCTAGAGACAGGAATTCCAAGGATTATGAACAGGAGGGATGGGGTTGGAAGGCCACACCAGAAACAAGGAGAGAAGGGACCATGTTACAGTAAAGAAAATAGGCGTCCATCAAGGACTGGAAGTAAGTAATGTGTCACCTGGTTAAGTTCACAGACGTTCGTTTCTGATCATTTACAACTAAGGGGTTATGATCTCAATAGAACGGGAGGGCATATAGTCTGGCAGATAAAAAGTAACCATTTTGCAAATGGGTGATTGACCCCTCCCTCACTGAGGTTTCCTCCTTTTATTACATCTACCCTTGAATGTGCTCTTATAATAAGACTCCAGTTTAACAGCTTTTTTCTCTGGCCAGGGGGTGACATACAGTGCCCAGCAGGATGGAGTGAAGGGTATTTCAGGAGCAGCAAAACTGCAAAAGAAAATCAACAAACCACAATCCAGAACTTCAGAGACTCTATATCAACCACCTAGAACTAGGCCAGCTTAATCTCTCCCCATCCTGAAGCTCAGGGAAATTTGCGGAAGAGGGGGCGGTAAGAGTGTAAGAGCAAAAGGATGGGAGGAGCAATGATATGTAAGATAGTCTATACAAGTTAAGGCTGAAGCAATCATAATTGGATTTTACATGCCCTGCGCATTGTCCAACACACTATTGACCTCACAAAGTCTAGCATCTGCTTAAGGCACCAAGATCCTTGGAGGCAAGGGATTGGCAGCCACAGCAGTGTTCCTATACCTAAGGGGAACACGGGAAAGGTTTCAGGGAAAGGCCACTGGGTCCTTGTACGTCATCGGAGAGGAGGGCCCAGAGGAAAATCAGGCATGCAGAAGAAAGGACTCTCTGGGAATTGGGGCGGGAGGCACTGGGGGATGGGAAGGGAGGGGGGTGGGGAGGAGGAGCAGGGGGTACGGGGGGAGGAGGAGTAAGGGAGGGAACTGGTGTACCTATTAAGTTTGTATGAGCTGAAATAATAATAAAAAATGTATTAATAAAAAAAAGGTTTTCATTCTTTTCTTCTGAGTTTATTTTGGAAGTTTATTATTTATTTTTTAAAATGTTATGCTTGTTTGAGAGAGACAGACAGAGAGAGAGAGAGAGAGAGAGAGAGAGAGAGAGAGAAGGGTAGGAAGAGGAGCCAAGAGTGGACATCAGAGTAGAACTTTTGGAAGTTGGTTCCGTCTTTTGACCATGCGTTCTTCAGGATCCAACTCAGGTACCTGAGGTTTGCACACAAGCATCTTTACCTGCTGAGCTATCTCCCTGGCTCCTATGATATGGATTTTTTATTGGTCTTTCCTCATAAATAAAACTATATGCATAGATCACACTCATATAGTACACTTTTCAGTAATTAAAAGATTAAAATTTCAGGCTGCCCGGGGACCTCTGCCTATGTACCAAGGGATGTTTGTGGGCTTCCTTCCAACTCTTCCCCCCACCTCTCTCATTCTCTCTAGTAAATGAATAAATAGTTTTAAAACTCACTAGGTAGCTAGGTGAAAATCTCAATGGTGAACGACTACATACCAGAGGACTACGGATATTTTCTTGCACTTTTCAGAGGCTATATTCCCAGGCTTCTTTTCACTTTATTTTGAAGTGGGGTCTAAGCTGCCGTGACAGGCCTCGAACTCAGTCCATCTGCTTCATTCTCCTGAGTAGCTAGGAGTCCACACCTGCGCCACCACTTTCAGCTGAATATACAAAACCGAAGTAGCAAATCCCTGTGTGTTTAACTTGCTTGGCCAAGTTTTCATTTTGACAGTTTCACACCTCGGGGCTTATAAACTTCTTTCTCAGTAACTGTAGTAATGATCACAAATAATTTACTCATCAGATGTTACTATTTACTTGCAAATGTTCAAGGTGTAGATAATATAAATAAAAATTTTACATTACTGTCGCCAAGAACACATGAAAGGGCAGCCAATATCCTGAGACAGGAAGAGAGATTGATATCACCATTTTTTATACTCCACAACACTATGGAAAAGTAGTTTCTGGGCATGGAATTATTGATCTCGTGTTCTGGTGTGAGTAAAACACGAGATCACACAATATGGAAATGTGTTTGTCGTTCTTTTGACTCATACAAGACGTTTTAAAAACCCCCAAAGCTGTAAAAGCTCATGTGGGTCGGAGGATCCATTGACCTGCAATGGAGCAAGAGGAAATGCAGACCAACGACCCTTTTAAATTCACCTGACTAGTCTGTTTTATTGTCACAAAATAGAAAGGTTTCATTCTCTTTAAATTAAGATGCATGAGGAGCTGAGGTATGTGTGTTAATTGCTCAAAAATATCCCATTGGTGACTCAGTGAGGACACGGGCAGTGTCTTGGTGCTCAAGGATGTTGCTACATAGCCACGAAGTTTAGAAACATCTTCGGGTCAATCTATACTGGTTGGCTTTTGCTTCTGCAGTTGGTTCATGGAAATAACTCACACAAGAGGAAAGAGCAGATAAAAAGAGCCAAATGTGTGGGGAGGGGTGCGTAAGATACCCTCGCTGTAAAATTGGGCCATTTGTTCTTTATCCCATATTTACTGTTAAAACAAGGTCATTTATCTCTTTATAAGCATGGATAATGAGAAGCAATAATTTCCTTGTTATTGGAGCCCTAGATACATATTGGCTGCTGGTTGGATACCCCTTGATTAGTCCCAGAACCACGGAATCCCACGACATGAAATATCCTTCCTGCCTTTCATCGTCCTTGCAAATTATTCTGAAACCATGTCCAGGTTAAAATATTCACCAGGACTGTAGTGAACATGTTTAGAGGGTCAAAATTCTTTATCTCTAAAATCTGAACAAAATGGGCTTTTCAGATGCATCATACACTAATTCCGCCCCACATCCTGCTCTGGTCTTTTCCCTAGTCAAAGCCCTACAACTATGTTCTACCTGTCCTTTCCTGTGGGTTTGTTTTTAAAGATTTCTTGATGCCGAATCGGGTAAGCTAGTGTTTGTCTTCAGTCATCTCAGTCATTGTCCAAGTCTATCCTAGAATTATGGCCTTCTTTGAGAAAAACTTTTCTTTGACTTTTGTTTATACAGACTTAGAACTGGATTGTGTAGTTCACTGACTTTTATTCTGTCCAGTAGCTGTAGCATGTCATTCACATTGATAGGACTACTGTTGAGAATATGAGGAAAGTTTCAGTGAGGAAGAAATGGATGTGGACTTGGAAAGACTAGTAGAAGACATAATAAATGAGGAAGCCTATATGTAATATTAAAATGAGGTGAAAATAACTGTGTGTAACTGTGTGTGATAGATAAGTGGGCTGCTGCGTTGGCCTAGCTGTGGTGTGATAAACAGACATGTACCCCGATGATATAATGTTGTTGTGTATTGGCATAATAAACAGTATTTAAGGGAAAGGTCGAGAACCAGGACCTCAGTTCAGTAGGGAGAGAGCATCCCCAGACTCTGTCCGGTTGGCAGCCAAGCTCCCTAACGCAGCTCCAGCCAAAGTATGCCCTGCTACCCTGAGGATGTGTCCATTGATCGTCCGGCACCATCATCACTGGCAGTGCACAGAAAGGACCCTTCATCTAGCTCTGGTCCTGTCTTGAGACCTGCGTCCTGGAATATGTCAATCCGTAAGTGTGGTTATTACGGGGCGGCATAGACTTCTGGGGAGGTAGAAGTCAGTGGCACAGGCTCCCCAGTTGTGCTTGCAACAACCATCTATTGCTAATACTTAATCTTTGTGTCCTACATAATTTAAATTTCCTCTTGACAGAGACTACATTAGACTCATTTTTACATTCGTCATTCCCAAAGAGTGATTCATAGTTTTAGACACTAAATTGACTACTTTGAACCATAAAATGAAATTCGAATAGCATGACAAATCAGAGTAAAATGATTTCTAGCATTCTTGATGAACAAGAAATGGAATTTTGATGCCTCTTTTAAGATGAAAAAATCAAAATCCTCTGTGAAGATATTCAAAAAGCTCAACAAGTTTTGCAGGTTAATCAGCAGCCACAATCATTATGAACTTTGTTTTCTTATTCACAGGTTAACATTTTTGTTGTTCAGAAAAAGTTAATCACTACTGCTTGGAAATAAAATATTAATTCAGATAAACCAGGTGAATGTAATTCTGCCAACTTTTCAAAGGAAAGAATTTGAAGCATAGCTTCTTAAATGGTATGTTTGAGCGTGTGTCTCACCTTGGGCGAGGAAACCAGTACTTTACAATACATTTCATAAAATGAAAGTAAGGCTTAACTGCCATTTTGTCTTGTATATAAGCTTTCCATTCCAGCTCGCAAATTATTGGAGGCCAGTATTTTGGAATCATCTCCTGCAGTAGACCTAAAAACCATGTCAAACCAAAGTGGAATCTCTCCTGCTACATGTCCTAAAACTAAGATGTTAAGGAAGCAGATACATCTCATAGCAGACCAGCTTTTCTTGAAAATCTGAGGTTCTAGTTTGCTTGAATCAACGATAATGAGAAAATCTCTTCTGTTTTAACCTTGACGAAAAAATAACAGAAAGGAACGGATTAGTGTGTTTGCTATTGAGCTGTTTCCTAGTTTCCATCTTACAAAACTCACTGCTTTGCTATTGTCTAGTGGGAGCTTTAGGCTATTTTATAGAATGGAAGCTATCCTAAATCACGAATCACAGATGAGAACCAAAGACATCTGTGCCTGTGTTCCTTGTCATTTTTGTCCCTAGATCATTCTTAGAATGTTCTCATGGCCTGGCTAAATCACATAATTTTCATCTAGGCTAAATTATTGTAGCCCTGCTCTATGGAGTATTACTATCTGCCCCTAATTACCTATTTTGCTGCCTGCTGGAGGTCACCTGGTCACGTTTAACCCTTGTTATGTGTACTTCCTTTAAAAACTGCTACACAACTGTGTGGGAGGTATCAGGCCATTTAACTTTTAAATTATGTGTTTAATATTCTAACAGCATCTTAGAATAACCTCATTCTCTTTGATACAAACAAGGATTGCATTAACCAACATCTGAAAGTTTCCACTACAGAGTTGGGCAATAATGAGCTTGATCCCTCTACTGTCTGAATATCATCAACAACCTTAAAATGAGAAATGTTTCTGTAGATCCAAAGAGAATATGCACATGATACATGTCCGTGTTACTAGAAATTAGAGATGAAAGATATGTTATCATTTGCAGACACTTGCAGGTCTTGTACCCGTGTCAGGCATGATTAGTCTATTACAGAATTATGTTTCCTTTTGGGCATAGTGGAACCATTACCTCCCATATTGGTGACTCAGCCAGTAAATATGAAAGGACAGGAGTTGACATATGAGTTGAAACGTATTTCTACTCACAGGAGACAATGACTTAAATATAACTTTGAGATTAACTCAGAGCATTAAGCGCCTAACAGAACCAGAAAGATTAAACAGTTCCTAATTTCATTTAATGCCCCATGCTTCGTGACAAGGCAACAGTTTTCACTAAGGGGGTGTGCAGTTAACTTCATATGACTCTTATTGCTCACTTAACTCATGGTATCTTCATGACAAGGAATCAAAATTTCTCTGCTGGACACAAAATGAGGTATACTCCTCAGAAACAAAATCATGCTAGATTTTATGTATGGTGTCAAATCTTAAAGCAACTGGCACTTACCTCTCCTCCACGGCCTTAAAGAACTAAATCTATTATCCACTTCCAAATTCTGAGCTGATGTCTGCAACTATGTGCCTTATGTATTCTCCCACAGTGTACATCCCTTCTGATTCATTCATCTATTTCTTCTGTACAAGGTTGGTCTTCATCTTCGTAAGCCACTTCAGGTCATTTGTGGAGAAGGCATAAGCAATGCTCTAAAAGCATAATAATTTGTACAGCAAATACTTTGTACAGGGTGAACTTGGTTCTATTTCTTAGGGGTTTATTTTTTAGACCAAAAAAACAACTGGAATTTGAAATATTTTATGTAAATGATAGCTCTCAAGACCAAGGCAAACTTAATAAAATGTTTTATTGAAAACCAAACCTTGTCTTTATGTTCCTTTTAAATGCGGGATTGTGACTTCATACATGTGCTCATTGTCTTGCAGGAAGAGATGGATGGAAAAGAAGGAGAGAAGGAAACTCATAGAAACTTAACTGCTGGCATAGATAGAATTACACGGAGAAAATCCTAGCCACGATTTGTAGCTCTCCATGTAAATAAAAAGAGCATATTTTCTCTGAATTTTTATTGAGAATGTTCTTGTGTAAGGGGCTGGAAGTACTGTGACCTTGCAATTCTTTTTTTCTGCTCCCAGATACTCCTTCTAATTGACTCAACAAACCAACAAACTTCTCAAGGGCCATTCCACCTACAACTCCTGTAAGTACATCGCCTTTAACTTTCTTCTTTCTTGTCCTCCCTTCCAATCTCAAGTCTGGAAACCTGAGGCTGTGTGAGCTCCTCAGACTTGTCCCATTTTCCCTGGAACATAGTACTCAATAAATACGGTTTAGCTAAATGAATGAGGTAACAGTGAATGGAATGTGTTCCTTTCTCCATGAGTGCCCATTGGGTGAGGGACAGGTAATAATGTCTTCTGTTTTTCCTGGGGGACCCAGAGCAGTACTCAATTTTACTCCATGAATCAATGGTGTAAAAAGGAGCTGATGTCAGAGCAAGAGGCAGCAAGCAGAGAGGTCCAAGTGTGGCACTGTCTCAACAGGCCCATGGTAGGAGGGGAAGCTAAGTCTGGGAAGGCATAGGAACTAAGGGAGGGGTGCATGCTTATTTCGCCCATCTGCATGGAAGGAAATGTATGCTGAGAGGCTGTAATTCAGTTGGCCCCCAGATCCAGTTAAAGGGCTGGAAAAGTAGCTGCAGGGGTGCAGTGCTACCACAGGTCAACCAGTTGTGCCTCCTATTCGGGTTCAGTTCGGGTAGAGGTGTTTAGCGCTGGCAGAAACACCCAGAAAATCCTCTTTGGAGGACAATCGGGACTTGGACTGTTTTCAGAAGGAATTTCGTTCCCTTTAGGAAAAGGACTTCATGCTGCGGAGGGAGCAACAAGGGAGGGAACCTTGGAGGCGGGCAGGACACGAGCGCATGCGCGGAAGGAGCCAAGTGACTGCAAATCGCGGTGGTGGGATGGTCGGGACAGAGGCCCGCAGGGATGGACCTAGAGGAGGCGTGACTGGGAAGCATCCCCAGCGGCCTGAGCACCATGGTAACCGCCGCTGTGACTCAACAGTCGAGGTTGGGGCCGAGGGGTAGGCGAGGCTTAGGGAGTGACAGCGTGCAGTGTTGTGGAGTTTCAGATGTGCTGACACACGCAGGAGGGTGTCCGCGTGTCCGCGGGAGCCTGGCCCACGATCCCGGGGCTGTAAGCGTGAAGGCGTGGCCAGAAGGGGACGGGGAGGACCGGCCCCTGGGTTGGAGGCTTGCTGGGACTGCACAAGGAAGCTGGGCGGGGCTCCGCCCTCCGTGGGGGCGTGTCTTCGTGCCCACGCGTGTCGAGGGTCGTGGCCCAGGAGCAGGGTGAAGTCGCGGGCGAGTGAGCGAGTGGCCGAGGGCAGAGCCGCGTCCCGCTGTTGAGCCGTGGCGGGGACGTGGCCCGCGGCGGCGGGGACAGCGACGGCCCGGGCGGGACGTGCGCTCTTCTCCCGCTGGAAGGCCGCGCGAGCAGGGCGTGACCTCGCGTGGCAGATGTTCTCCCGCGCGGGCGGCCCGCGCGAGGGGGCGTGGCCCAGGCGGCGGCGCCCGCGGCCCTCTGGGTTCGGCTGCAGCGAGTCGGTTCCGGTGAGTGCGGGTGGTTTCATGTGTGAGCACAGGGACTGTGCCCTGTCCAGGCACCCGGGAACTCTGGATGTAGGTCCTGTGAGCTGAGCTGAGCTCCAGGCTCGGCTGCCCCGGACTGAGCGCGCGCGGGCAGGCAGCGCTTTCCCAACACACTGCTGGGTTTTCGCGAGGAAGGGTCGGGGGATGCTTTCTCGGTTCTTCCCTTTTAGAGGGTGAGGAGGACGCATTCCTAGAAACCCAGGCTCTGGACGCCAGGCTTCTCCAGGCTGCACAGGAATCTCAGCTTTCTATTGCTCTTCAACTCCGTCTTTTAAAAATTTAAGTTCCTATTTATTTTTCCCCGACATTTTAGTTTTTTCCTCCAATAATGGAACCTGAATTGGTAGCTAGTCCTCTCCCTGCCTCCTCCTCTCCCCAGTCCCCCCTTGCACTGTCCCCCTTTTCCCCTTCCTTTCACTGCCCTTCCTCCCCTTTTCCCAGTGCCTCCTCCTTCTCCCCCTCCCATACCCTGGAGCATCCTTTTGTGTGAATGCCAAACCTCCCTCTGAGTCTTCCACTCCGGTGAAGGATAAGGACTCAGTGGCATAGCCTGGAGCCCTTTCTTGGGCTCCCCACTAGAATGTGAACTCTATTTTGTCTGTTAATCCCTTGGCTCTAAGGATCCTACTGCCTGGAGTCTACCCCCCATCCATGCTGAACTTTAGGGGGTCGTTGACATGTCAGCCATTGTACAGGTCATGCAGTCTGATTCTGACTACTGCAGCCCTAACTTGTGTGGTCCTCCCCATCTTTAGGCTCTTACTATCTTGCCTCCCTATTTCTGCAAGGTTACCTGACCTTTAGGATGGGGAGAGATTTGCCTGGTCTGGTTCCAGGTGATTGATGTAGGGTCTTTGGTGTTCTGAATTATGGTTTGTTGTTGTTTCCAGTTTTCCTTTTCCTGAACAGCCCTTGGCTCCATCCTGATTGGTATGGAAGGTCACCTCCCTAATGATGAAAAACTGTTTAAATGAAGACCTTAATATAAGAGAAGACTCAAAAGTAGGTGGAATAGGAGTAGGACACAGCAGTGGGGTTTTGGGGGGGGGTCAGTGTCACATTTCTCGGATGGTTACCATCTATCTGCCAGTCCCTATACCCTCCCTGATAGTTTAGATCAAACCTCATCATTCCCAAGGGACCAGGAAGGGAAGTAATAGTGAGCTTCCCCAGATGTCTTGCTACTTACATGCACTACTTGATGGTGACTTATTTTCTCTACTGAAGCATGATCTCCCTCTCCTTTGTTTCTGGGGGGAGCCATCCTTCCTCTTCCCTCCTGTTTATAATCTTTGTGATTATAGTAGGTGTTGCAGTTCACCTGCATGATTGCTGATAAATGACCATCAAATGGCTTAAGGGAACAAGGGTTTATACTCTCTTACGATTCCAGGTTACAGTTCAGTCCAGCTTGATGGGAGAGCATGCACTAACACCAGGGCCGAGGGAACTGGCCACACCATCACCACATAACAGCTGAGAGAGGGACAGTCCTTCCTTGCCAGACCAGCATGTCTGGCCAAGTGTAAAAAATGATGCAGACTTCCTCAGTATTTTATTCATCTATTCAGGGAATAGTTCCACCCACCATAGTCTGGGCCTTCCCCATCAGATCATCTCCTGCAGGTTTGCTCTGTGCTTAACTTAACCACTAATTCTCCACAAATGTGCCAAGAGCTCAATCCCTCAACAGTCAAGTTGACACTTGTACCTAACTATGACAGTAGGTATTACAGACATTTACCTTTGAATATGTCATTAAGTGGGTTTGGTATTAGGATTAACCTATTAGGGAATACATACAGTGTCTTAATTTTCTGTGTCTGGGATACATCACTCAATATAATTTTTTCTAATTCCTTCCATTTTCCGGCAAATTTCATTAATTCATCTTTTTTGATGGCTGAATAATATTCCATTGTATAAATGTACCACATTTTCCTTATCCATTCGTCACCTATTACACATTTGTGTTGATTCCATGACTTTGCTGTTGTAAATAGTGCTGCAACGAACCTGGTCGTGCTTGTGTCACTGCAGTGAATTTTTGCATTATGGGGGATTATTCCCCAGAAGTGGTATAGGAGGGTCATATGGTATTTCAATCTTTATCTTTTTTAGAAATCAACAAACTGGTTGCCAGAGTGGTTTTATAAGCCTGCATTCCCCCTAGCAATGTAGGAGAGTTCCCTTCTCTCCACATCTTCTCCAACATTTGGGGTTGTTTGTATTGTGGATTTTTGCCATCCTGACCGAGGTGAGATACCATCTTAGGGAAGTTCTGATTTGCATTTCCATGATGGCTAAGGACGTGGAGCATTTTTTAAGATATTAGTTCGACATTTCAATTTCATCCCTGGAAGAGTTTCTATTGAGTTCCCAGGCCCGCCCATTTTTTAATTGGGCCATTTATCTCTTTGGTGTTTACATTTTAAAGTTCTTTGTGCACTCTGGATTATACTCTGAGTATTCCTCTTCACATATCTTTTTGGCTTTAACAACCTCTTCCATTGAACTGGTTAGTTCTTCCTCTTTGTCTTCAAGATCTGATAATCTATTTTCTGCTTCTATAGTTCTGCTGAGAAGACTGTCTGTTGAGTTCTGGGATGAAAATAGCTTGTCTTGTAGTTGGAGTTTAAACTCTGCTTGAGATTGTTTTAACTGCTCTATGCCTATTTTTGTTTCTTCAATTGCTTTTCTCATCTCCTCCTTGTACCTATTGTGTTCCTGTTCAAAGTTCTTGATGTGGTTATTTACCCCCTCCTGCATTTCCTCTTTCATTGTTTTGATCATAGTAAAGATCAGGCTTTGAAAATCGTTATCTTCGGCTTGGCTTTCTTGGCTATTTTCTGTGATTTTGTTGTGGTTGGATTCCATCATTATGGGGTTGATTTTTTTATAGGAGATGTGTTGTCTTCGTTTTTATATCACAGGGATTTGAGCTGTGACCTGGGCACTTTTGTTTTACTTCTTATGACCTTCTTTTTTTTCTGTGTGTTTTTGAATTATACGGTATTGCTACACTTGAGCAGTTATTGCTAATGTTTGCCTTGGAGTTGGATACACTTGTCTGGTGTTGTTATTTCCTTGGTGTGGCTATTAGAGTGTTAGTACATCAGTTAAGTCATCTTTCGTAGACAGGGAATGAAGATTAATACGGTAGTGCCCTTTTTGGATTTACGTGCTTGGTGATATATGAGGATAAATGGTATATTCCGTGAAGTTGTGTGGGTTTTTGGGTGGCGATATGGAAATATTAAACTACAGTGACTAATATTTGAGAGGACCAAGATGGTAAAAAGTGTTTACTTACCTTAGAGCTAGATATGAAGATTCTCTCCCATATGTTGGGATGACTTTAGAGGACCTCAGATGAATGGTGTTGGTCCCCTATAGCTTTGCTTGGATTTTCTCTGGACTTGTTGAATTCTGAGGTGAAGGAATCTACCCAGGTCCAGGTCTGGGGCAAAAAGGCAAAATGGCTAGTGGGTTGTACAGATGACCTGGGACACAAGGCGTGGCCTAGGAGTCTTCCCCATAGCCAGAAAGGCAGGCTGGTTACAGTGAGGCATGCAGATGGCCTGGGGCATGATCTAGGGGACTTACCTGAGGAGTAAGGAATCTGCCTGGGTCAGGGTCCAGTACAGAAAGGCCGAGAGGCTAGTTGGGGCACACAGATGACCTGGGGCCTGGGGCGTTGTCTAGGAGCCTTACCTGAGGGGCAGGGATTCTGCCCTGGTCTGCCCTGGGCAGAAAGACAGAATGGCTATTTGGGTGCACAGATGATTTGGGATCTGGGGTGTGGCCTTTGGACCTTCCCCGGGGCCAGACAGGCAGGCCAGCTACTAGTGGGCCACCCAGAAGACTTGGGGCCTGGGGTGTCATCTAGGGGGCTAACCTGAGGAGCAGGTAGTCCACCTGGGTCAGGGTCCAGGGCAGAAAGGCAGAGTGGCTGAGGATCTGTGAGTCTGCCTGAGTCCTCCCCCTTTTTTTAATTTCATGCCTGCCTTTCCCACCAAAGATGGACGAAAGGAACTTCCAATGTAATGTGTGTCCTGATATCCTCTCAGCATTCTACGTTAATAAGTACTGCAACAAAACTAATGGAAACTCGTTCGTATCAGTATCACTATACCGCTTCCTCATTTATTTTTGCAGGCACATTTTGAGAAATACTTGCAGGGAACAACAATACATATGTGTACGCCCCTAATTTGGATAGTTTCTTCTGTGTTTAGCCATTTGAAAAGAACATATTGACTTCAGGATTTTGGAAATAAAAACTTTCCTGGTCTTTCACCCCTTTTCCTCAGGTATTTTACATGAGAATTTGGAAGTCCACCAAAAGGCCAAGTTCTCTATTCTACTATGTACCTGCCATCCCCACAAAGCCAACAGAAGGCTGTCCACTGCTTGCAGTTGGAGTGCAATAAAGGTAAAGTGAATTGGGCCTGAAAAGTGGATCGTCAGGAAATGCTGGCAGGAAAAAAACGTGTATTGCATTTTGTTAGCCTCACAGTAAACACTGCCTCAAGCCTGGAAAGTATCAGGAGCAAGGTATGGGGAGGGGTCTTCCGAGGAAAAGTTAGTGGTGGATGTTTCTGTGATGAAGTGTAAGAGCTTGTTCTTAAAGCAGCTCACCTCCGTGGAAACTGTTACTGTATTCTATATACAGGTGTCCACCTGATTTGCAATTGCATGTTTATAGTTTTTTCTTCTCTGCCCTCCTTATATTTAGGTCCCTGCAAATTATTTGCCACCTGTGACTGAGATATTAAGCTAACCATGGTGATGAATGATCATTCTGGAAGCATATCCCTGCAGATTACTATGAAGATGGTTTCCGTTCAGAGTTCTCAGCCAGAGTGCACCTAGCAGTTTCTGTGTTTACCCTGAAGAACCTGGAACTGCCCTGTGAGTACTCCACTTTCTAGAAAGCACAAAATGACTTGTGATGTTTGTAACAATTGTGCATAGATAGATACTGTGACATTGTCTCTCCAGTGTGCCATTATATCCCTTATGGGCTGTGAACATCAGGCTTCCTGGCAAGGTGGCTCAGTGGGTTAGGCACTTGCACATAGTCCGCAAACTATTTCTGTGCAAGCAGTTCAGGTGGTCCACGTTCTGGAGTTGGGCTGTGAAGATGGCTTAGTGGGTAAAGTGCTTTCTGTGGAAGCCTGCTTATTTGAGTTTGAGCACCAGAAATCACTCGTGGTGGAAGGAAAGAGCACAATCCACAGAGTTGTTCTCTGACCTCCATGTACATGTGTCCCTGTGTGCACATGCACACAATTTTAATCATGTTCTAAAATTTAAAATACTCTACTATTAATTCTAGCTGACTTGTTTTTAGCGTGGGCCCCATTGTAAACATGGAAGATCATGTGAGGCTGCAAATGGTCTCTCTCAAACTTCACATTCCTTCCTTGGAATACAAGTCACTGCTCAGGACATGTGGGTGCAGGGAGTCTCCAGTGTGACATGGACCTAGGGGTGGTCATTCTTTGTTCTTGTGAGCTGACCTGGCACTATCGTTGTTGAATGACATTTCTGACGTCTGTCGGTCACATGTTCATCCCAGTACCCTCCTATTCACAAGTGTCTCACGACGTTTTCAAATCTTCGTGGGAAAGATAACCCGGCAGGGAGGCAGAACTCCTGTTCCAGAATCCAGGTACTCTGACTGTTCTTTTTACATTTACTCTTTTGCAGGAGAAAAGGAAATCCCTACCAGTGCTTGCCTGGTTTACTCTGTTGACTGGAAGTAGTATGGTGAGCATGTCGTTACTGTGAGTTTATTTTCTCTAACATTGACTACGGCCTCCTTGAAATGAACTGGTCCCGTCATAATAAATTTCTCATTGTAGCTGATGCCACATTCTGCTGAGGTCTATTCAGAATACTGGCATTTGTTTTCTTAGGAGTAACATACAAAAAGTTAGTCAGGCTTACCTAGCTACCAGTGTTTCATTTTAAGTGTCAGTTTATTTGTTTTTTTCTTCTGTGCCTTTTTTTGCTATTATATTTGAAAATTGGAAGTTAAAAGGTATGCTTTGGGGGAGTTTTATAAACTTAGTTGATCAACAATACAGCAATAGTGTTCCAAGAAGGTGACATTTCACTGGATTAATTTTTCCACATGTCATACTGTGTACTTATTAACTGGGACCAGAATTAGGGCATAGTAAGCATTCATTTGGCTTTCGACCTGTGCACTGTCCTCACCTGTTTTTCCCCAGGAGTTCGTTGTGGTCTTTGCTGCCCCTCTGAGCATGTGTGCTCTTCTGATAGCCTGTCCCTCATGCTTAGTTGTGAAAACAGCACTCACTGTGTCTGCAGCCCCGGAGCCTACTCCCCCTAGCCTTACCCCTCCCTCCCCATCCCCCAGTGCCCCCCCCCAATCCCCGGAGAATCCTTTAATGTGCCTGCCAGTCTCTCCTCTGGGCCCTCCTCTCTGATGATGTACAAAGACCCAGTGGAATTCCCCTCAATCCTATCCTGTGTTCCCCTTAAGCATAGGAGCACTACTGTGGCTGTCAATCCCTTGTCTCCAAGGATCTTGGTGCCTTTAGCAAATGCTAGACTTTGTGGGGTCAATAGTGTGTTGGACATTGGGCAGGGCATGCAAAGTCCAATTGTGATTGCTTTGGCCCTAACTTGTGTGGAGTATCTTGTATATCATTGCTCCTCCCATCCTTGTGCTCTTACAATCTTAACGCCCCCTCTTCCGCAAATTTCCCTGAGCTTCAGGATGGGGAGAGATTAGGCTGGCCTAGTACTAGGTGGTTGATATAGAGTCTCTGAAGTTCTGGATTATGGTTTGTTGATTTTCTTCTGCGGTAAGGGATTGCCGCAATGCCCTTCACTCCATCCTGATGGGTATTGTATGTCACCCCCTGGCCAGAGACAAAAAGCTGTTAAACTAGAGTCTTGTTATAAAAGCCCATGCAAAGGTAGATGTAATAAAAGTAGGAAACCACAGTGAAGGAGGGGTCAACACCCATTTGCAAAATGGTTACTTTTTATCTGCCAGACTATATGCGCTTCCCTTCTTTTTTTTTATTTTCTGCAATTTCTTTTCTTTTCTTTTAACATTTTTTATTTTTATTTCCGCTCATAGAAATTTAATAGGTACATCAGTTCCCTCCCTCCCTCCCCCCCTGAATCCCCTGCTCCCCCTCCCCTCACCCCTCCCTCCCCATCCCCCAGTGCCCCCCCCAATTCCCAGAGAGTCCTATAACATGCATGCCAGACTCTCCTCTGGGCCCACCTCTCCGATGACATACAAGGACCCAGTACAATTTCCCTGAACCCTTTCCCGTGTTCCCCTTAAGCATAGGAACACTACTGTAGCTGTCAATTCCTTGCCTCCAAAGACGTTGGTGCCTTTATCAGATGCTAGACTTTGTGAGGTCAGTAGTGTGTTGGACACTGTGCAGGGCATACAAAGTCCAATTATGAGTGCTTCGGCCGTAACTTGCATGGAGTATCTTCCAAATCATCACTCCTCCCATCCTTATGCTCTTACAATCTCACCACCCCCTCTTCCGCAAATTTCCCTGAGCTTCAGGATGGGGAGAGATTAGGCTGGCCTAGTTCTAGGTGGTTGATATAGAGTCTCTGAAGTTCCGGATTGTGGTTTGTTGATTTTCTTTTGCAGTTTTGCTGCTCCTGCAATGCCTTTCACTCCATCCTGATGGGCATTGTATGTCACCCCCTGGCCAGAGGTAAAAAGGTGTTAAACTGGAGTCTTGTTATAAGAGCACATTCAAGGGTAGATGTAATAAAAGTAGGAAATCTCAGTGAGGGAGGGGTCAATAACCCATTTGCAAAATGGTTACTTTTTTCTGCCAGACTATATGCCCTCCCCTTCTGGTGAGATCATACACTTTCACTTGTAAATGATCAGGAATGAAAGTCTGTGAATTTAACCAGATGTCTCATTACTTACTTGCAGTCCTTGATAGAGGCCTATTTTCTCTTCTGTAACATGGTCCCCTCTCTCCTTGTTTCTGGTGTGGCCCTCCTACCCCATCCCAGCTGTTCATAATCCTTGCAATTACTATAGGTATTACAGAGATTTATCTTTGAGTGTCTCTAGGTGGGCTGGGTGGGTTTGGTACTAGGAGCCACTTATTAGGGAGTACACACAGCGCTTAATTTTCTGGGTCTGGGATACTTCACTTAATATAATTGTTTCTAATGACATCCATTTCCCGGCAAATTCCAGTAATTCATGATTTTTGATGGCTGAGTAGTACTCCATTGTATAGATGGACCACATTTTCCCTATCCACTCGTTAGCTGTTGGACATTTGGGTTGATTCCATGATTTGTAATTGTAAACAGTGCTGCTATGAACATGGTCGTGCTTGCCCTATCAAGGTGATTTATTGCTGTATGTGGGGTTATTCCCAGAAGTGGAATAGGAGGGTCATATGGCATTTCAGTCTTTAATTTCTTTAAGAATCCCCAGACGGCTCGCCAGAGTGGTTGTATGAGCCTGCATTCCCACCAGCAATGTAGGAGAGTTCCCCTCTCTCCACATCCTCTCCAGCATTTGTTGTTGTTTGTGTTGTGGATTTTTGCCATCCTGACCGGGGTGAGATATCTCAGGGAGGTTTTGATTTGCATTTCCTTGATGGCTAAAGAAGTGGAGCATTTTTTCAGATATTTGTTAGACATTTTAATTTCATCCCTGGTAAAGTTTCTTTTAAGTTCCAGGGCCCATTTTTTAATTGGGCCATTGGTTTCATTGGTGTTCAGTTTTCTAAGTTCTTTGTGCAGTCTGGATAGTAGAGCTCTATCAGATATGTGGTTAGTGAAGATTTTCTCCCATTCTGTGGGTTGCCTTTGAGCTCGTGTTACAATCTCTTTATCTGAACAGAACCTCTTTAATTTCACAAGATCCCAACTGTTGAGAGTTGGTAGCAGTGACTGTGCCATTGGATGTCTGTTTAGGAACTGTTGTCTAGCCCGATCACCTTGAGGGAGTTCCCTATGCTTTCAACTATGGTTTTTGTGGTCTCTGGCCTTATGTCAAGGTCCTTGATCCATTTGGAATTAAGTCTTGTACATGGTGTCAAGTACGGGTCCAGTTTTAATCTTCTGCATGTGGAGATCCAGTTTTGCCAGCACCATTTGTTGAAGATACTGTTCTATTTCCATTGGATTTTCTGGGCCCCTTTGTCAAAGACCAAATGGCTGTAAGTTTGTGGGCTTATATCTGGGTCTTCAACCTTTATCCACTGATCTGTATTTTTATTTTGGAGCCAGTACCAGACTGTTTTTATAACTATGGATTTGTACTATAGACTAAGGTTTGGTGTGGTGATACCTCCAGCAGTGTTTTTGTTACTTAGGATTGTCTTTGCTATCCTGGGTCTTTTGTGCCTCCATATGAATTTTGAGATTGTTTGGTCAACTTCTTTAAAGAATTGCTTTGGGATTTTAATTGGTATAGCATTGAATTGTATATTGCCTTTGGTAGGATGGTCATTTTTATGATGTTGATTCTGCCAATCCAGGAACAAGGGAGGTCTTTCCACCTTCTGGTGTCTTCTGCATTTTCTTTCTTGAGGGTTTTAAAGTTTTCATTGTAAAGGTCTTTTACCTCCTTGGTTAGCTTTATACCAAGGTATTTCATTTTTTTAGGGGCTATAGTAATTGGGATTGTTTCTCTCAGGGATTTGTCACTTCTTTCATTCTGGGCATATAGGAAGGCTACTGATTTTTGCACATTTATTTTGTATCCTGCCACCCTGCTGAACTTAATTAGTTCTAGGAGTTTCCTGGTGGAGTTTTTGGGATCACTCAGATATAAGATTATGTCATCTGCAAATGGGGATAGCTTGACTTCTTCTTTGCCGATTTGAGTCCCTCTTATGTCCCTTTCTTGTGTTATGGCTTCAGCTAAGACTTCAAGTACAATATTGAATAGAAGTGGTGAGAGTGGACAGCCTTGTCTAGTTCCTGATCGAAGTGGGAATGCTTCCAATTGTTCCCCATTGAGGATAATCCTTGCTGCGGGCTTGTTGTATACAGCTTTTATTATATTGATAAAGGTTCCTTCCATTCCTACTGTCTCTAGCATTTTGATCATAAAAGGCTGTTGGATCTTGTCAAAAGCTTTCTCTGCCTCTATGGAGAGTATCATGTGGTCTTGGACTTTGTACTAATTTATATGCTGAATTACATTTATTGATTTGCGTATGTTGAACCAACCTTGTGTGCTGAGGATAAAGCCTACTTGGTCCCCGTGAATGATCTTTTTGATATGTTTTTGAATCCAATTTGCTAAGACTTTGTTGAGAATCTTTGCATCTGTGTTTATCAGAGAGATCGGCCTATAGTTTTCTTTTTTATGTGAATTTTTATTAGGTTTTGGGATTAAAACGATGTTAGCTTCATAGCAGGAATTTGGTATTGTTCCTTCCTTTGCTATTTGATGGAACAGTTTAAGGAGTATTGGTGTTATTAACTCCTTAAATGTCTGGTAGAACTCTGTGCTGAATCCATCTGGCCAGGACATTTTTTGGTGGAAAGTTTCGAGATTACTTCCTCAATTTCCTCATATGTTCTAGGACTATTTAAATAATTCACAACTTCCTGATTCAATTTAGTTATGTTGTGTTTACTTAGAAATTCATCCATCTCTTTTGTGTTGTCAAATTTTACAGAGTATAATTTTTTGAAATATGATGTTATAATTCTCTGGATTTCTTGGGTATCAGTAATGATAACTCCATTTTCATTTCTAATTTTGTTAATTTGGGTTTTCTCTCTCTTGCTTTTGGTTAATTTATCTAGGGGTGTATCAATCTTATTGATTTTTTTCAAAGAACCAGCTTTTTGATTGGTTGATTTTCTCTATCGTTTTCTTAATCTCAATTTTGGATATTTCTCTGCTTATTTTGCTAATCTCCTCTCTTCGACTACTTTTGGGATCAGATTGCTCTAGTTTCTCTAAAGCTTTAAGCTATATTGTTAAGTTATTTATCTCTGATGTTTCCATTTTTTTGATGTAGGCATGAAGCGCTATGAACTTACCTCTTAGTACAGCTTTCATTGTGTCCCAGAGATTTTGGTAAGTTGTATTTTCATTATCGTTTGCTTTCAGGAAATCTTGAATTTCCTTTGTAATTTTTTCCTGAATCCAGTTCTCATTCAGCATCATATTGTTAAGTTTCTAGGAGTTAGTGTATTTTCTGTTGTTTGTTGTGTTGTGGATGTCCAGCTTTAGGCCATGGTGGTCTGATAAGGCACAGGCTAGAATTTCAACTTTCCTGTATATGTGTAGAATCATTTTGTGTCCCAATATGTGATCTATTTTGGAGAAAGTTCCATGTGCTGCTGAGAAAAATGTGTATTCTTTGGTGCATGGATGAAAAGTTCAATAGAGATCTGTAAGGTCCATTTCACTAAGTTTGATTAAGCTCCAAAGTGTCTCTGTTAAGTTTTTTACCTGTTGATCTATCCCATGTTGAGAGGGCAGTGTTGAAGTCCCCAAGAATTATCGTTCTGGGATTGATTTCTTGCTTTAGACGTTGTAGGGTTTGCTTAATGAATGTGGGGGAGCCATATTGGGTGCATATATGTTCAGTATTGTGAAGTCTTCCTGGTGAATTGTACCTGTGACTAAAATGTAGTATCCATCCGTGTCTCTTACAATTTTTTTTGGATTGAAGTCCTCTTGATCAGATAGCATAATGTCTGCCCCTGCCTGTTTCCTGATTCCATTAGGTTGCAGAATTTTGGACCAGCTTTTAATTTTTAGGATGTGCCTATCTTTTGTGGTGAGATGGGTTTCCTGCAGGCAGCACATTGATGGATTATGATTTTTAATCCAAGTTTGTAATCTGTGTCTCTTGATCGGTGATTTAATAAGTCCATTAACATTTAATGTTATAATGGAGAAACTATTTTTAATTCCGGACATTTATTATGTTTAGTGGCTTCTGTAAGTGTATTGTTACATCTTTAGGTTTTGGTAGTATTATACTTCCCTTCTGTTCTCCTGGATATGCCTGTTTTTTTCTTCAAGCTTGAGTATCATTTCTAACATTTTTTGAAGGCCTTGTTTGGTGGACATGTATCCCTTGAAGTTGTCTTTGTGCTGGAAGATTTTTCTTTCTCCCTCGATCATGATGGATAGTTTTGTGGGATATATCCGCCTGGGCTGACATTTTTGCTCATTCAATACTTGAAGTATGTCTCTCCAAGCTCTTCTTGCTTTTACTGTTTCAACTGAGAAGTCATTTCTTATTTTAATAGGTTTACCGTTATTTTATTTTTTTATTTAATACATTTTTATTATTATTTCAGCTCATACAAACTTAATGGGCACACCAGTTCCTTCCCTCCCTCCTCCTCCCCCTGAACCCCCTGCTTCCCTCCCCTCAACCCTCCCTCCCCATCCCCCAGTGCCTCCCGCCCCAATTCCCAGAGAATCCTTTCTTGTGCATGCCTGACTCTTCTCTGGGCCCTCCTCTCTGATGACGTACAAGGACCCAGTGGCATTTCCCTGCACCCTTTCCTGTGTTCCCCTTAAGCATAGGAACACTGCTGTGGCTGCCAATCCCTTGCCTCCAAGGATCTTGGTGCCTTTAGCAGATGCTAGACTTTGTGGGGTCAATAGTGTTTTGGACATTGTGAAGGGCATGCAAAGTCCAATTATGATTTCTTCGGCCCTAAATCGTATTGAGTATCTTGCAAATCATTGCTCCTCCCATTCTTTTGCTCTTACACTCTTACCGCCCCTTCTTCCGCAAATTTCCCTGAGCTTCAGGATGGGGAGAGATTAGGCTGGCCTAGTTCTGGGTGGTTGATATAGAGTCTCTGAAGTTCTGGGTTGTGGTTTGTTGATTTTCTTTTGCAGTTTTGCTGCTCCTGCAATACCCTTCACTCCATCCTGCTGGGCACTGTATGTCACCCCCTGGCCAGAGACAAAAAGCTGTTAAACTGGAGTCTTATTATAAGAGCACATTCAAGGGTAGATGTAATAAAAGTAGGAAACCTCAGTGAGGGAGGGGTCAATCACCCATTTGCAAAATGGTTACTTTTTATCTGCCAGACTATATGCCCGCCCCTTCTGTTGAGATCATACCCCTTAGTTGTAAATGATCAGGAAGGAACGTCTATGAACTTAACCAGGTGTCACATTACTTACTTGCAGTCCTTGATGGAGGCCTATTTTCTCTACTTTAACATGGTCCCTTCTCTCCTTGTTTCTGGTGTGGCCTTGCAACCCCATCCCTCCTGTTCATAATCCTTGCAATTACTGTAGGTAATACATAGATTTACCTATGAGTGTTTCAAGGTGGGCTGGGTGGGTTTAGCACTAGGAGCCACCTATTACGGAGTACATACGGTGCTTAATTTTCTGAGTTTGTGATACTTCACTTAATATAATTTTTTCTAATGACATCCATTTCCTGGCAAATAACAGTAATTCATCCTTTTTGATAGCTGAGTAGTACTCCATTGTACAGATGTACCACAGTATCCTTATCCACTCGTCAACTGTTGGACATTTGGGTTGATTCCATGACTTTGCTATTGTAAAGAGTGCTGCTATGAACATGGTCGTGCTTGTGCTATTGATGTGAACCTCTGCTGTATGGGGTTTATTCGCAAAAGTGGGATAGCAGGGTCATATGGCATTTCAGTCTTTAATTTCTTTAAGAATCTCCAGACGGCTCGCCAGAGTGGCTTTATGAGCCTGCATTCCCACCAGCAATGTAGGAGAGTTCCCCTCTCTCCACATCCTCTCCAGCATTTGTTGTTGTTTGTATTGTGGATTTTTGCCATCCTGACCAGGGTGAGATGATATCTCAGGGAAGTTTTGATTTGCATTTCGCTGATGGCTAAAGAAGTGGAGCATTTTTTAAGATATTTGTTAGACATTTTAATTTCATCCCTGGTAAAGTTTCTTTTAAGTTCCAGGGCCCATTTTTTAATTGGGCCATTGGTTTCCTTGGTGTTTAGTTTTCGAAGTTCTTTGTGCACTCTGGACAGTAGAGCTCTATCAGATATGTGGTTAGTGAAGATTTTCTCCCATTCTGTGGGTTTCCTTTGAGCTCATGTTACAATCTCTTTATCTCAACAGAAGTTCTTTAATTTCACAAGATCCCAACTGTTGAGAGTTGGTAGCAGTGACTGTGCCATTTGATGTCTGTTTAGGAAATGTTGGCCTAGCCCAATCAGCTCGAGGGAGTTCCCTATGCTTTCAACTATGGTTTTTATAGTCTCTGGCCTGATATCAAGGTCTTTGATCCATTTGGAATTAAGTATGGTACATGGTGACAAGAATGGGTCCGGATTTAATCTTCTGCAGGTGGAGATCCAGTTTTGCCAGCACCATTTGTTGAAGATGCTGTTCATTCACCATTGGATTTTCTGGGCCCCTTTGTCAAAGACCAAATGGCTGTAATTTTGTGGGCTTATATCTGGGTCTTCAACCATTATCCATTGATCTGTGTGTCTATTTTGGAGCCAGTACCAGGCTGTTTTTATAACTATGGATTCGTAATATAGACTAAGCGTCAGTATGGTAATACCTCCAGCAGTGTTTTTGTTACTCAGGATTGTCTTTGATATCCTGGGTCTTTTGTGCCTCCATATGAATTTTGAGATTGTTTGGTCAACTTCTTTAAAGAATTGCTTTGGGATTTTGATTGGTATAGCATTGAATCTGTATATTGCCTTTGGTAGGATGGTCATTTTCACGATGTTGATTCTGCCAATCCAGGAACATGGGAGGTCTTTCCACTTTCTGGTGTCTTCTGCATTTTCTTTCTTGAGGGTTTTAAAGTTTTCATTGTAAAGGTCTTTTACCTCCTTGGTTAGCTTTATACCAAGGTATTTCATTTTTTTAGGGGCTATAGTAAATGGGATTGTTTCTCTCAGGGCTTTTTCACTTCTTTTATTCTGGGCATATAGGAAGGCCACTGATTTTTGCATATTTATTTTGTATCCTGCCACCCTGCTGAACTTCGCAATTAGCTCCAGGAGCTTCCTGGTGGAGTTTTGGGGATCACTCAGGTATAAGATCATGTCATCTGCAAACAGGGATCGCTTGACTTGTTCCTTGCCGATTTGAATCCCTCTTATGTCCCTTTCTTGTGTTATGGCTTCAGCTAAGACTTCAAGTACAATATTGAATAGAAGTGGTGAGAGTGGACAGCCTTGTCTAGTTCCTGATCGAAGTGGGAATGCTTCCAATTGTTCCCCATTGAGCATAATCCTTGCTGTGGGCTTGTTGTATACAGCTTTTATTATATTGATAAAGGTTCCTTCCATTCCTACTGTCTCTAGCGATTTGATCATTAAAGGCTGTTGGATCTTGTCAAAAGCTTTTTCTGCATCTATCGAGAGTATCATGTAGTCTTGGACTTTGGACTGGTTTACATGATGAATTACATGTATTGATTTGCGTTATGTTGAACCAACCTTGTGTGCCGGGGATGAAGCCTACTTGTTCCCGTGAATAATCTTTTTAATATATTTTTGAATCCGATTTGCTAAAACTTTGTTGAGAATCTTTGCATTTGTGTTCATCAGAGAGATTGGCCTATAGTTTTCTTTTTTATGTGAATTTTTATTAGGTTTTGGGATTACAACGATATTAGCTTCATAGAAGGAATTTGGTAGTGTTCCTTCCTTTGCTATTTGATGGAACATTTTAAGGAGTATTGGTATTATTAACTCCTTAAACGTCTGGTAGAACTCTGTGCTGAATCCATATGGTCCAGGACATTTTTTGGTGGGAAGATTCAAGATTACTTCCTCAATTTCCTTATGTTCTAGGACTATTTAAATAATTCACAACTTCCTGATTCAATTTAGGTAAGTTGTGTTTACTTAGAAATCATCCATCTCTTTTGTGTTGTCAAACTTCACAGAGTATAAGTTTTTGAAATATGATGTTATAATTCTCTGGATTTCTTGGGTATCAGTAGGGATAACTCCATGTTCATTTCTAATTTTGTTAATTTGGGTTTTCTCTCTCTTGCTTTTGGTTAATTTAGCTAGGGGGGTATATCAATCTTATTGATTTTTTCAAAGAACCAGCTTTTTGACTGGTTGATTTTTTTCTATCGTTTTCTTAATCTCAATTTTGGATATTTCTCTGCTTATTTTGCTAATCTCCTCTCTTCGACTACTTTTGGGATCAGATTGCTCTAGTTTCTCTAAAGCTTTAAGCTGCATTGTTAAGTTATTTATTTCTGATGTTTCCATTTTTTTTTTTTTGATGTAGGCATTAAGAGCTATGAAGTTACCTCTTAGAACAGCTTTCATTGTGTCCAAGAGATTTTGGTAAGTTGTATTTTCATTATTGTTCACTTTCAGGAAATCTTGAATTTCTTTTTTAATTCTTCCTGAATCCAGTTCTCATTCAGCATCATATTGTTAAGTTTCTAGGAGTTAGTGTATTTTCTCTTGTTTGATGTGTTGTCGATGTCCAGCTTTAGGCCGTGGTGGTCTGATAGGGCACAGGAGAATTCAACTTTTTTGTATATGTGTAGATTCGTTTTGTGGCCCAATATGTGATCTGTTTTGGAGAAAGTTCCGTGTGCTGCCGAGAAAAATGAGTATTCTTTGATGTGTGGGTGAAAAGTTCGATAGAGATCTGGAAGGTCCATTTCTTTCAGGGTTTGATTAAGTTCCAAAGTGTCTCTGTTAAGCTTTTGACCAGTTGATCTATCCCATGTTGAGAGGGCAGTGTTGAAGTCCCCAAGTATTATCGTTTGGGGGTTGATTTCTTGCTTTAGATGCTGTAGGGTTTTCTTAATGAATGTGGAGGGGCCCGTATTGGGTGCATATATGTTCAGTATTATGAAGTCTTCCTGGTGAATTGTACCTGTGACTAAAATGTAGTATTCATCCGTGTCTCTTATAGTTTTCTTTGGTTTGAAATCCACTTTGATAACATAATGGCTTCCCCTGCCTGTTTTCTGCTTCCATTAGCTTGTAGAATTTTTGTCCAGCCTTTTATTTTTAGAGCATGCTTATCTTTTGTGGTGAGATGAGTTTCCTGCAGGCAGCAGATTGATGGATTGTGATTTTTAATCCAAGTTTGTAATCTGTGTCTCTTGATGGGTGAGTTAATTCCATTAACATTTAGTGTTATAATGGAGAAACTATTTTTAATTCCAGACATTTATTATGTTTAGTAGTTTTTATAAGTATATTGCTTCGCTTTTAATGGTGTTATATTTGCCTTCTGTTCTCTTGGATGTGCCTGTTTTTTTCTTCACACTTGAGTATTGTTTCTAGCATTTTTTGAAGGCCTGGTTTGGTGGACATGTATCCCTTCAAGTTGTCTTTGTGCTGGAAGATTTTTCTTTCTCCCTCGATCATGACTGATAGTTTTGCAGGGTAAATCAGCCTGGGTTGACATTTTTGCTCATTCAATACTTGAAGTATGTCTCTCCAAGCTCTTCTTTCTTTTACTGTTTCGACTGAGAAGTCATTTGTTATTTTAATAGGTTTACCTTTAAAAGTGACTTGTTTTTTCTGCCTTGAAGCTCTCAGCACCAGTTCTTTATCTTGAATGTGGAGTGTTTTGACTATATTTGCCGTGGTGAGCTCCTGTTTTGGTCATATCTGTTTGGGGTGCGGAATGCCTCTTGTATATGGATGGGCCTCTCTTTTTTTAGATGAGGAAAGTTTTCCTTGATGATGGTTTGAAAAATTTCCTCAGGGGTGGTATTTTGAGATTCTTGCTCTGGTATTCCATGGATACGCATGTTAGGCTTCTTCAGGGTGTCCCATATCTCCTGAATATTTCTCTCAAGTATCTTTTTGGCTTTAACAACCTCTTCCATTGAGCTGGTTAATACTCCCACTTTATGTTCAAGATCTGAAATTCTGTTTTCTGCTTCATTAGTTCTGCTGATAAGACTCTGTGGAGTTCTGGGTTGAAGTTAACTTGTCTTTTAGCTCAGTTTTAAACTCTGCTTGAGTCTGCTTTAACTGCTCTATGCCAGTTTTTGTTTCTTGCACTGTTTTTCTCAACTCCTCCACGTGTCTGTTGTGTTCCTCTTCAAAGTGATTGATTCGATTATTTAATTCCTCCCAGATTTCTTCTTTCATAGTATTGAACATGGTAATGATCATATTTTGAAGGTCGTTATCCTGGGTCAGGCTTTCTTGGCCATTTTCCTTGGGTTTGTGGAATTATGGGATTAATTCCTTCAGTGGGAGATTTGTTTACTTGAGTGTTTTTTCTCACGCATTTGCACTTTGACTTTGGCATTGTCGTTTTAACTCTGAAGATCTTCTTTCAATTTCTGTGCGTTTTTCACTAAACTGAATTATTTGGCCTGGGGTTTTGGGGGTAGGCAGAGACGGAGCTTACCTAGGTTGATGTGAGTCCAGGCTGGACCCCGCGCTTCCCGGGCGGCAGAGTGGAGGGAAGGGAGGATGGGGTGTTGGCGGGGCGCTATTTAACCTGGGGGACCTGGGCGCGGGCCCGGGCGCAGGGGGGTGTCCTCCTCCTCCCAGGCCCTGCGCGACAGCTCCGGGTGGATGTTGTGAGAAGCTGGGTCCCTTGGGCGGCCTGGGGTTCTGGGGGTGGGCGGGGACAGAGCTTACCTAGGTCGCGCGGTGAGGCCCGGCTGGACCGCGCGCGTCCTGGGCGGCAGAATGCAGGGAAGGGCATAGGTTTACCTTTAAAAGTGACTTGTTTTTTTTCCCTTGATGCTTTCAGCACCATTTCTTTATCTTGAATGTGGAGTGTTTTAACTATTATTTGTCATGGCGAGTTTCTATTTTGGTCATATTTGTTTGGGGTGCGGAATGCCTCTTGTATATGGATGGGCCTCTCTTTTTTTAGATGAGGAAAGTTTTCCTTGATGATGGTTTGAAAAACTTCCTCAGGGGTGGTATTTTGAGATTCTTGCTCTGGTATTCCATGGATACGCATGTTAGGCTTCTTCAGGTGTCCCATAACTCTTGAATCTTTCTCTCGAGTATCTTTTTTGCTTTAACAACCTCTTCCATTGAGCTGGCTAATACTCCCACTTTGTCTTCAAGGTCTGAAATTCTGTTTTCTGCTTTGTTAGTTCTGCTGATAAGACTCTCTGTGGTGTTCTGGGTTGAAGATAACTTGTCTTTTAGTTCAGTTTTTAACTCTGCTTCAGTCTGTTTTAACTGCTCTATGCTTGTTTTTGTTTCTTGAACTGTTTTTTTTTTTTCAACTCCAAGTGTCTGTTGTGTTCCTCTTCAAAGCGATTTATGCAGTTATTTAATTCCTCCCGGATTTCCTCTTTCATAGTATTGAACATGGTAATGATCATGTTTTGACAGTTGTTACCCTGGGTCAGGCTTTCTTGGCCATTTTCTGTGGGTTTGTTCTGCTTGGATTCTATCATTATGGGATTGATTCCTTCAGCGGGAGATTTGTTTACTTGGGTGTTGTTTCTCTTTGACTTGGGTATTGTCGTTTTAACTCTTGAGACCTTCTTTCAATTCCTGTGCGTTTTTCACTGAACTGAATTATTTGGACTGAAGTTTTGGGGTTGGCCGGGGGCGGAGCTTACCTAGGTCTTGGTGGGTCCAGGCTGGACTGCATGCTTCCCAGGTGCTGTGGGATGGAGAAAGGAAGCGCGTGTCTCTGTGTGCAGTGGGTTGGGAAAAGGGAGGATATGGCGGCGGATGGGCGCTATTTAACCTGGGGAGCTAGGGGCATGACCCGGGAGGATGGGGTCTTCCCCAGCCCGGCACAGCTACCGGCTCCAGCTGACTGGTGGGAGGATGCTGGGTCCCTTGGGCTGCCTGGAGGTTCTGGAGGTAGGGGTGGGCAGGGGCAGAGCTTACCTAGGTCGGGGTGAGTCCCAGCTGCCCACACACGTCCAGGTGCGCTGTGGGATGAGGTAAGGGAGTAGGGGGTTATTTTTTTAGACCAAAAAAAAAAAAAAAACAACTGGAGTTTGAATCATTTTATGTACATGACAGCTCTCAAGACCAAGGCAAACTTAATAAAATGTTTTGTTAAAAAACCTTGTCTTTTTGTTCCTTTTAAATGTAAAACTAAGACTTCATACATGTGCTCATTGTCTTGCAGGACAAGATGGATGGAAAGGAGGAAGAGAAGGAAACTCATAGAAACTTAACTGCTGGCATAGGTACAATTACATGGAGCAAATCCTAGTCACGATTTGTAGCTCTCTATGTAAATAAAAGGGCTTATTTTCTCTGAATATTTATTGAGAATGTTATTTTCTCTGAATATTTATTGAGAATGTTCTTGTGTAAGGGGCTGGAAGTACTATGACCTTGCGGTTCTTTTTTTCTGCTTCCCAATACGCCTTCTTATTGACTCAATAAACCAACAAACTTCTCAAGGGCCGGTCCACCTACAAGTCACTTAGCACATCGCCTTTAACTTTCTTTTTTCTTGTCCTCCCTTCCAGTCCCACGTCTGGAAACCTGAGGCTGTGTAAGCTCCTCAGACCTGTCCCACTTTCCCTGGATCACAGTACTTGATAAATTCTGTTTAGACTAAATGAATGAGGTAACAGTGAATGGAATGTGTTCCTTTCTCCATGAGTATCCATTGGGGTGAGGGACAGGTAATAATGTCTTCTGTTTTTCCTGGGGGACCCAGAGCAGTACTTAATTTTACTCCATGAATCAATGGTGTAAAAAGGAGCTGATGTCAGAGGCCCACAGTAAGAGGGAAAGCCAAGCCTGGGAAGGCATAAGAACCCTCATCAGGAACTAAGGGAGGGGTGCATGCTTATTTTGCCCATCTGCCTGGAAGGAAAAGTGTGCTGAGAGGCTGTAATTCAGTTGGCCCCCAGATCCAGTTAAAGGGCTGGAAAAGTAGCTGCAGGGGTGCAGTGCTACCACAGGTCAACCAGTTCTGCCTCCTATTCGGGTTCAGTTTGGGTAGAGGTGTTTAGCGCTGGCAGAAACACCCAGAAAATCCTCTTTGGAGGACAATCGGGACTTGGGCTGTTTTCAGAAGGGATTTCGTTCCCTTTAGGAAAAGGACTTGATGCTGTGGAGGGAGCACTAAGGGAAGGAACCTTGGAGGCGGGCAGAACCAGAGCACATGCGCGGAAGGAGCCAAGTGAATGCAAATCACAGTAGTGGGATGGGCCGGACAGAGGCGTGCAGGGATGGACTTAGAGGAGGTGTGACTAGAATGCAACCCCAGGGGCCCAAGCACCATGGTAACCGCGGCTGTGATGCAACAGTCGGGGGTGGAGCCGAGGGGGAGGTGAGGCTTAGGGAGTGGCAGCATGCAGTGTTGTGGAGTTTCAGATGTGCTGACACAGGCAGGAGGGTGTCCGCGTGCGTGTCCGCGGGAGCCTAGCCCAGGATCCCGGGGCTGTAAGCGTGGAGGCGTGGCCAGAAGGGGACTGGGAGGACTGGCTGGTGGGTTGGAGGTGTGCTGGGACTGCATGAGGAAGATGGGCGGGGCTCCGCCCGCCTCGGGGGCGTGTCCTTGTGCCCAGGCGGGTTGAGGGTCCTGGCCCAGGAGCAGGGTGAAGTCGCGGGCAAGTGAGCAAGTGGTCGAGGGCAGAGCCGCGTCCTGGTGTAGAGCCCTGGCGGGGATGTGGCCCGCGGCGGTGGGGACGGCGGCGGCCCGGGCGGGACGTGCGCTCTTCTCCCGCTGGAAGGCCACGCGAGCACGGCGTGACCTCACATGGCAGTTGTTCTCCCTGTGCAGGTGGCCTGCGCGAGGGGGCGTGGCCCAGGCAGCAGCAGAGAGTCTGTTCCAGTGAGTGTGGGTGGTGTCACGTATGAGCACAGGGACTGTACCCAGTCCCGGCCCCCTGAACCTCTGGGTGTAGGTCCTGCGAGCGGAGCGGAGCTCTAGGCTTGGATGCTCGCGTACTGAGCGGGCGCGTGGGCGGGCGGGCAGTGCTTTCCCAACACACTGATGGGTTTTCGCAAGGAAGGGTTGGCAGATGCTTTCTTGGTTCTTCCCTTTTAGAGAGTGAGGAGGACTCATTCCTAGAAACCCAGGCTCTGGACTCCAGGCTTCTCCAGGCTGCACAGGAATCTCAGCTTTCTCTTGCTCCTGAACTCTGCCTTTTAAAAATTTAAGTTCCTGGGGCTGGAGAGGTGGCTCAGGGGTTAAGTCTCTGCCTTGCAGGCGGAAGGTCCTGAGTTAGGATCCTAGACCCCAATTATAGATGCTGGGCTCAAGTGGGGGCGGCCTGTGTTTCTGGTCCTGGTAGGGCGGAGCCTGTGAATCCCGGTGCAGAGTAAACAAGGAGGAGGTGGAGGCGTCCATCCTGGTTCCAGAATTCATCCTTGGTTCTACACACACACACACACACACACACACACACACACACACACACACACATACACATAAATACACACGCGCACAAACGCACAATTGAATAAATTAAAAAATTTTTAAAATTCCTATTTCTTTTCCCCCACATTTTAGGTTTTTTCCCAATAATGGAACCTCAATTGGTAGCCAGTCTTCTCCCTATCCCCTCCCTTCCCCAGTCTCCCCTTGCAATCTTCCCCTTTTCCTCTTCCTTTCACTGCCCTTCCTCCCTCCCCTTTTCCCAGTGCCTCCTCCTTTTCCCCCTCCGATACCCTGGAGCATCCTTTTGTGTGAATGCCAAACCTCCCTCTGAGTCTTCCACTCCAGTGAGGGGTAAGGTCTCAGTGGCATAGCCTGGAGCCCTTTCTGGGGCTCCCCATTAGAATGTGAACTCTATTTTGTCTGTTAATCCCTTGGCTCTAAGGATCTTACTGCCTGGAGTCTCCCCCCCCCCCATCCATGCTGAACTTTAGGGGGTGGTTGACTTGTCAGCCATTGTACAGGTCATGCGGTCTGATTCTGACTACTGCAGACCTAACTTGTGTGGTCCTCCCCATCTTTAGGCTCTTTACTATCTTGCCTTTCCATGTTCTGCAAGGTTCCCTGAGCTTTAGGATAGGGAGTGTAACAGTTACTCTTTAACTATTCCTGTGAGAGAGCACTCAAAGTCAAGAAACTTAAGGGAGAAAGCAAGGTTTATTCAGCTTACGGTTCCAGAGGGAAGGTACAGTCTCTCAAAGCAGAGGCAGCATGGCTGGCTGGCCAAAGCTGGAGGAGGCTAAGTCACCATAGATGTCTTGGAAGCTGAGAGCTGCAGACTGCTTGCAGCAAAGGCAGACTTCTCCTGAAGGTAGGGTGGGACTAATCCACCTCAAGGCCCACCCCTTGTGACTGCCTTCCTCCAGCAAGGCTCTAACTCTCAAGGTACTATGACCTTGCCAAACACATGAGACTGTTGGGGACACATTTCAAACCATGACAGGGAGTGATTTGGATGGTCTGGTTGCAGGTGATTAATGTTCTGAATTATGGTTTGTTGTTGTTTCCTGTTTTGCTTTTCCTGCACCGCCCTTGGCTTCATCCTGATTGGTATCGAAGGTCACCTCCTCCCTAAGACAAAAGACTGTTTAAATGAAGATCTTAATATAAGAGAAGACTCAAAGGTATGTGAATAGGAGTAGGACACAGCAGTGGGGTTTTTGGGGCGGTCAGTGTCACATTTCTTGGATGTCTACCATCTATCTGCCAGTCCCTATACCCTCCCTGATTGTTGAGATCAAACATTATCAGTTGCAAGTGACCTGGAAGGGAAGTAAGAGTGAGTTTTACCAATGTCTTGCTACTTACATGCACTACTTGATGGTGGCTTATTTTCTCTACTGAAGCATGATCCCCCTCTCCTTTGTTTCTGGGGGGGAACTGTCCTTCCCCTTCCCTCCTGTTTATAATCTTTGTGATTACAGTAGGTGTTGCAATTCACCTGCATGGTTGCTGATACATGACCATCAAATAGCTTAAGGGAGCAAGGCTTCATTTTCTCTTAAAATTTCTGATTACAGTTTTCAGTCCAGCTTGATGGAAAAGCACGCACCAACACCAGGGCTGAGGGTTTGGCCACACCATCTCTACATAATGGCTGAGAGGGATGATCCTTACTTGCCAGACCAGCATGTCTGGCCAAGTGTCCAGAAATTTTCGGACTTCCTCAACTGACTCTGAGTATTTTATTCATCTGTTCAGGGCCTGGTTCCAGCCACCACAGGCTGGGCCTTCCCCATCAGATAGTCTCCTGCAAGTTTGCTCTGGGTTTCACTTAACCACTAATTCTCCACAAATGTTCCCAGAGCTCAATCCCTCAACAGTCAAGTTGACACTTACACCTAACTATGACAGTAGGTATTATAGAGATTTACCTTTGAATATGTCATTAAGTGGGTTCGGGACTAGGATCCACCTATTAGGGAACACATACAGTGTCTAATTTTCTGTGTCAAGGATCCTTCACCCAACATAATTTTTTCTAATGCATTCCATTTCCCGGAAAATTTCATTAATTCATCTTTTTTGATGGCTGAATAGTATTCCATTGTATAAATGTACCGCATTTTCCTTATCCATTGGTCACCTGTTGGGCATCTGGGTTGATTCCATGACTTTGCTATTGGAAATAGTGCTGCAATGAACCTGGTTGTGCTTGCATCACTACAGTGAATTTTTTGGATTATGGGGGATTATCCCCAGAAGTGGTATAGGAGGGTCATATGGCATTTCAATCTTTAACATTTTTAGAAATCGACAAACTGTCAGCCAGAGTGGTTTTATGAGCTTGCATTCCCACTAGCAATGTATGAGAGTTCCCTTTTCGCCACATCCTCTCCAGCATTTGGTGTTGTTTGTATTGTGGATTTTTGCCATACTGACCGGGATGAGATAGTATGTTAGGTAAGTTTTGATTTGCATTTCCATGATGGCCATGGATGTGGAGTATTTTTTAAGATATTTGTTAGACATTTCAATTTCATCCCTGGAAGAGTTTCTTTTGAGTTCCCAGGCCCACCCATTTTTTAATTGGTCCATTTGTCTCTTTGGTGTTTACATTTTTAAATACTCACGAATATTCCTCTCAAGTATCTTTTTGGCTTTAACAACCTCTTCCATTGAACTGGTTAGTTCTTCCTCTTTGTCTTCAAGATCTGATGTTCTATTTTCTGCTTCCATAGTTCTACTGAGAAGACTGTCGAGTTCTGGGTTGAAGATAGCTTGTCTTTTACTTGGAGTTTACACACTGCTTGAGATTGTTTTAACTGCTCTATGCCTATTTTTGTTTCTTCAACTGCTTTTCTCATCTCTTCCAAGTGTCTAGTGTGTTCCTGTTCAAAGTAGTTGATGTGGTTATTTACCTCCTCCTCAATTCCCTCTTTCATTGTTTTGATCATAGCAAAGATCAGGCTTTGAAAATCCTTACCTTGGGTATGGCTTTCTTGGCTACTTTCTGTGATCTTGTTCTGGTTGGAGTCTATCATTATGGGGTTGATTCTTTTTTTTTTTTTTATCAGTGACAAAAGGATTTTTTTTAAGAAGTCTTTCATTGGTAAAGAAAGTACTTAAATACAAGCTATTATTATTTCTCATCTATTTACATAATTTTTACTTGACTTGAAATGTCACATTAATATATTTTCTTTTTTATTATTATCTCCGCTCATACAAACTTAATAGGTACACCGGTTCCCTCCCTCTCTCCTCCTCCCCCCACCCCTCTGTTCTCTCTCCCCTCACCCCTCCCTCCCCACCCCCCAGTTCCTCCCCTGCCCCAATCCCCGGAGAATCCTTTAATGTGCATGCCTGACTGTCCTCTGGGTTGGAGTCCATCATTATGGGGTTGATTGTTTTTGTAGGCGATTTGTTTTCTTGGATTTTTTGTTTCTCAGGGATTTGAGCTGGGACCTTAGCACTTTTGTTTTACTTCTTAGGACCTTCTTCTTTTCTGTATGTTTTTGACTGAACTGAATTATACAGCATTACTACACTTGAGCAATTATTGCCAGTGTTTTCCTTGGAGTTGGATGCACTTGCTTGTTGTTATTTTTATTTTGTAGATGAAGCTATTGGACTGTTAGTACATCAATTAAGTCATGTTCATTATCCAGGGAATGAAGATTAATATGGTAGTATCTTTTTTGGGTTTACTTCTTTGGTGATGCGTGATGGTGAATGGTAGATTCCCTGAAGTTGTGTGGGTTTTTGCGTGGCGATGTGGAAATATTAAACTACAGTGACAAATGTATGAGAGGAACAAGATGGTTAAAAAGTGTTTACTTACCTTAGCACTATATGCGAAGATTCTCTCCCATATGATGGGATGACTTTAGAAGACCTCAGTACAATGGTGTTAATCCTCTATAGCTTTGTTTGGGTTTTCTCTGGACTTGTTGAATTCTGAGGAGGAGGGAATTCCACCCAGGTCCAGGTCCATGACAAAAAGGCAAAGTGGCTAGTGGGGTGTACAGATGACCTGGGACCCGAGGCATGGCCTAGGGGCCTTCCTCAGGGCCAGAAAGGCAGGCTGGCTACTAGTGGGTCAAGCAGATGATCTGGGGCCTGGGGCACAATCTAGGGGGCTACCTGAGGAGCACGGAATCCACCTGGGTCAGGGTCCAGGACAGAAAGGTAGAGGCTGGTTGGGGCACATAGATGACCTGGGGCCTGGGGCGTGGTCTAGGAGCCTTACCTGAGGGGCAGGCAATCTCCCCTGGTCTGCCCTGGGGAGGAAGGCAGAGTGGCTAGTGGGGTGCACAGATGATCTGGCATCTGGGTTGTGAACTTTGGACCTTTCCCGGGGCCAGACCAGCAGGCTGGCTACTAGTGGGGCAGCCAGAAGATCTGGGGCCTGGGGTGTGATCTAAGGGGCTTACCTGAGGAGCAGAGAGTCCACCTGGGTCAGGGTCCAGGGCAGAAAGGCAGAGTGGCTGAGGAGCAGGAAGTCTGCCTGCCCCCCCCTTTTGTTTATTTTGTGCCTGTCCTTCCCCCAAAGATGGATGAAAGGAACTTCCAATGTAATGTGCGTCCTGATATACTCTCAGAATTCTATGTTAATAACTACCACAATGACACTAATGGAAACTTGTCCGTATCAGTATCACTATACAGCTTCCTCATTTATTTTTGCAGGCACATTTTGAGAAATACTTGCAGGGAACAACAATGCATATGTGTGTGTCCCTAATTTGGATAGTTTCTTCTGTGTTTAGCCATTTGAAAAGCACATATGGACTTCAGGATTTTGGAAATAAAAACTTTCCTGGTCTTTCACCCCTTTTCCTCAAGTATTTTGCATGAGAATTTGGAAGTCCACCAAAAGGCTAACGTTCTCTCTTCTATTATGCACCTGCCGTCCCCGCAAAGCCAACAGAAGGCTGCCAGTGCTTGCAGTTGGAGTGCAATGCAGGTAAAGTGAATTGTGACTGAAAAGTGGATCGTCAGGAAATGCTGGCAGGAAAAGACATGTATTTCCTTTTGTTAGTGTAAAAACTGCCCCAAGCCTGGAAAGTATCAGGAACAAGGTATGGGGAGGGGTCTTGGGAGGAAAAGTTGGTGGTGGATGTTGCTGTGATGAAGTGTAAGACCTTGTTCTTAAAGCCGCTTACCTCCATGCAAACTGTTACTGTATTCTATATACAGATGTCCACCTGATTTGCAATTGCATATTTATAGTTTTTTCTTCTCTGCCCTCCTTATATTTAGGTCCCTGTAAATTATTTGCCACCTGTGACTGAGATATTAAGCTAACCATGGTGATGAATGATCTAAAGATCATTCTGGAAGCATATCCCTGCAGATCACTATGAAGATGGTTTCCGTTCAGAGTTCTCAGCCAGAGTGCACCTCGCAGTTTCTGTATTTACCCTGAAGAACCTGGAACCGCCCTGTGAGTACTCCACTTTCTAGAAAGCACAAAATGAATTGTGATGTTTGTAACAATTGTGCATAGATAGATACTGTGACATTGTCTCTCCAGTGTCTCTTAGGAATTGTGAACATCAGGCTTCCTGGCAAGGTGTCTCAGTGGGTTAGTCACTTGCATTGTGAGTGTGAGGAGCAGAAGTTACAAAAGCAGGGGCAAGTTCATTCAGACTCCAAGTCTCCCCAGGGCAAACTGGTTAGCTAGCCTTGCTGATTGGTGGTGACCAAGTTTCAGTTGGGAAACCTTGGAGAGTATTTAATGAAGATAACCTGTGTCAGTTCAGACCTCCACCTGCCCCTGCACCTATGTACCTGCACACATGTGAGTTCCCCCCTCCCACACAAACGCACAAGTACCTTAATTAGGTTGCTGGTTATGGGCAAGGAAGAGTGTGATGTGCACAAAGATCTTTCAGGAGGAAAATGTCCCATGATGCTCTTCACTGTGCTTATTCACTCCACACTGTGTTTTGGGGGTTTTCTTTTTTTTTTTTTTCCATTTCTTTTTTTTTCTTTTTTTTTTTTAAAGAATAGAGCAAAGCCTGTTGGCAAGCGCACTGCAAGGTAACACTGGATGAGGCCTCTTTAGACAAATATTGACTGAACGCCAGCTGTCTGGGAGATCAGGGCAGTGGGCAGATCATTAAGTGTACACACACGTAACTCAGCGAAACCTGTGTAAATAAGTATTGTTGAGGGGGAAATTCCAAATACTATATTAAAGAATATGGGGAATGATCAGGTAATAAGGTAGACAGTGAGAAGGTGAAGAGCTGGGATTAGGAGGAGGCACAGAGCAGAATGAGGGGAAACTAATTAGAGTGGAGAAGGATTAGGGACTGAGCGGTAAGAACAAGTTGTCCATATTCCAAGAGCTAACAGTACAACCATAAAATCAGCATGCAAGTAGTCTTAAAAACTAAAACTAATGGGGCTGGAGAGGTGGCTCAGGGGTTAAGCCTCTGCCTTGCAGGCAGAAGGTCCTGAGTTCAGATCCTAGACCCCACATATAGATGCTGGGCAGAAGCTTGGGCAGCTTGCGTTTCTGGTCCTGGTAGGGCGAAGCCTGTGAATCCTGGGGCAGCTTAAACAAGGAGGAGGTGGAGGCGGTCCATGGTGGTTCTCAAATGTGTGCGTGGTTCTACACACACACACACATACATACACACACATACACACACGCGTACACACGCATACATGCACAATTAAATAAATAATAAAAAAATTTTAAAAAAACTAAGTGCAGCCTTACCATGAAGTCTTGGGTGACAGAGTCTTTACTGACGGTTGTGCCTTTCTTCATTCTTAGATAAAAACCCACCACCTGTTTCCCTTTGTACAGAAAAGAAAAAGAAAAAACTGTTAACAGGTGATATAATCCTGCTTAAGTGCAGGATGAGAATGGAAAGGTGGACGTTATCTTTAGAAAAACAAGTCATTGGCAAAAACCTGGCTTCACCAAGCGATCACTGGCCACGTTGTTCTCGCCCCTCAGCCTGAGGCCACCCAGGGATGGTGGGAGTTAGTGAAATCAGAGCGAAACAAAGCATAATGGAAACTGAACTTAGAAGTCAAAGGGGAAAATTGATAGTAGCATTACAATCAGAAAAGGCAATTGAAGAAACAAGCCCCAGTATTCTCAGGCAGGCATTGGCCTGGGCCAGAGAATTCAGTTTCCCTTCCCTGAAGGGGTCAATGATTAAGGGTGACCTAGGATATCATCAAAGGGACCTCCTCGCTCTCTTGCCCTCTCCCCCTCCCCAATCATTTCTAAAACCCCTCTGAAGGCAAGATCCATCTCTCTTCTCTCTCTCTCTCTCTCTCTCTCTCTCTCTCTCTCTCTCTCTCTGTGTTGAGAACTAATAATCTGTACACTTGTAGGAGTGCAGTATCTACACTCCTGGGACCTTTTTGCTTCTTCCAACCCAACCCCACCAAAGGAAAACAAGTCTGTGGTCTTGAAGAGATGTCTCCTCTGAAAAGCATACTATCATAAGGAGGGTTCTGTTTCATGGAAAGAAATTCCCCAGGTGCTTAGGCCCAGAGAACTACCACCTTGGCTTCCATGCATTTCAAAAGAATTTAGGAAACGAATTAGCCAAAGAATTGGATTTATTTCTGTTGTGGTGAGGTGAGATAATTTCCTTCCCACTCTGTTTGTGGCCGTCTTAGGATGTATAGCAAAATAGGAGGAAAGCAGCTGAAATTATGTAAATTTAGCTATAAGGCAGGTTACTGGTCCTTCCCTTGGGGGAAGAGAAGTGGGCCCCAGGTTGCCTCTGCTCTCTGTTCCACAGACAGTTTTTTATAAGGATTGCTCCCATCTGAGCTGAGGTAGTTGGTCTAAGGGATCTCCCCATTCTGAAAAAACAAGCAGCCTGACTTTCTTTTTGCAGGTTATAGGGTCTCTGCTCATTCTACACCTGGCAGAAGTTTTTGTTTGTAGGTGCATTCCTCTGACGGGGGTAGAGTGAAAGGAAGCCATTGTATTCTGTCTGGAGTTTGGTTCTAAGTGCAGATTCCTGCCTGCCTGTAAACTGTGTAACTTCACAGTTGGAAAGAGGCCAAGAGCCAAAGGCAGGGCCAAAGTATCTCTCTTTGAAAGAGCCCTCTTCCCTTGGGACTTAAGCATCCTGTCACTGGTAAGAATGACCTTGATACCTGAGAAATTTGACTTACTAAAAGCATCGTTATGCTTTAAAATCCTTGACTTGTGGTGGGAAAAGATACAGAGGGTCGGTGTTAATGGCTTCTATTGATTTATGTTTCCCTATTTTTACAATTGCAGGGAATTTACCCATTCCCAGTGCTTCTAAAAGTAGAGAACTGGACCACCCAAACCTACAGATATGGGTTCTGTTCATCATGGATGGATGGCTCAGGAAGCCTGCTGGTATTCACTGCTACAAAGCCCTGAGCTTGGCTCTGCCAATGAAACCTGTAGTTGGTGCACCCTGATAGGTCGTGTCCACATTCTTGTGACACATGACAGCAATTCTGCCATCCATCCATAGGTCTTCACGGTGCCTGTCAAGTCCTCCAAGTCATTTGTAGAGATGAATCTGGTGAGATGTTGATTTTACCCAAGGCAGATGCCACAGCCTTCATTTGTACTGGCAACCGATTGAAAATGACAGTAATGGGTTGCAGGTTTCTTTTCCACCATTCTGTTTCCTTTGTGAAAATCAGATCTGTTATTGGAAGTTAGCTGAATTTGACTGTATTTTCAGCCAGATTCAGAGGTCAGAGCTTAGGAAACTAGGGAAATGAAGCATCTCACTCATGAAAACCCCTGCCACGTGGTGCTGTGTCCCAAGACGGACGTCACTGGTTTTAGGTGATGTTAGCGGGTGGGCTAAGATGGGTGGGGTGGTTTGACAAGATGATAGAAGGACCCCATGCAAGGTGGTCTCTGACCTGCCCTTATGCTGTGCTTGAGAAGGTGGATTGAGGCCCCAGGCCTTGGGCCTCTACAGGTTCTGCCAAGTGCAGTGGCCTCCTCTGTGGTTCTTGATGGTCTCACTAATGGCCTCCACCTTGCTTTCTCCTAGTGCCTCCACTCTGGGAGTATGTGGACCTTGTTCTTAGGGGATCAACAGTCACCCATCACCATCTGCTGGAGGGACAGTGTTTATGACCCTGACTTAAAGCCACTTAGTATCTCCTATGATCCAGCCACCTGCCTCCACATCTGGAATAATGGGCAGTCTTTCTACAGGTACATCAGGTTAGGCAAGAGTTGGTGGTCTTGTGTGTGGTTAAAGAACCTGCATTTTATCAGCATAGGACATGTGAAATTACTCTCGTGATAGTATTGGCATGGAACTCATTGTCTTTTTGTTCATTATTTTTCAAGACAACACATGGAAAAAAGTGAATTGTTCATTTTCAAATTGATGTATTTAAATGACAGTATCTTGTTTCTTCTTATTTTTGAGTGAGACTTTCAGAAAATTTTAAGTTACCTCTGTAGCTGGCATCGTAATGTAATAGAAGAGATTAAAAAGTTAGGGAAAATGAACTTAAAAGAAAGTAACTTTGTCTACCCTTAATTGGCTCAAATATGCAAAAAAAATTGGCTTAGATAATCAAATCCCTGCTGTCACCATCTTTCTTTTGCTTGTCTAATCTGTAATCTTTTGTTACAATTGTAATGCTTCCTCTTTCCTTTGCCTATCACTGTTTTTCCCTGGGAGTGAAAGCTGGTTGTTAGCAGAAAAGACAAAACACATCACTGTCCTACACACTCATCTGGCAGTGAACAGTTTATTCTGGACAAGTGGATTTATCAGACTAGCTGCTGACAGATCATAAATGGGACCTTTTCACCAATGAGAACAGCTTCTTGGAAGAGGAACACCATAGAGCTAGGGATGCTGGATACTGCTGGGCAAGGTAATAGAAACCCATAACCTCTCAGCCAGTGCCTTCTTGTTAAAAGCTGAGTTGACTGCACTCACCAAGGCTTCACAGCTGTCTTGGGGAAAACAAGTGAACATCTGCAGTGGTTCAAGTCTGCTTTCCTGATGGATCATGCCCATGAAGCTGTTTAGAAAGAGGAAGATTAAAAATATTAAACACCCAATGGAAATACCTGCCCTCCTAAGGCAATTGCCCACCAGCCCAGGTAGTTCTTCTGCACTGTCCAGGGGACCAAAAGATTGACCCCCACCTTGGCTAAAGGAAATCAAAGCGCAACAGCCACGAAAAAGACCACCGAAGTGTAGCAGGTCGTGGGACCCACTGTACAAAAGCTGGGTTTTTAAGGGCATTTTGGTTTCATTTCCATAAGTCACACTTGTCCACATGTGCTTATATCTGTTACGTGAAGTAACATGTCGCCTGTCTCACTGGCATCTTAAATATGCTAGGATGTGTGTTTCAGTGTAAGAGTGCCCGTGTGCCTCTATGTGTAGTACCAGCCTGATTTAGTTGGTCTGGAGGATGGGGGTCTTTCTCCTTACTACATGTTTTTTCATATGCTAAGGGGTTCAACCAGCAGTTGTCTTTGCCAGGTTGATTTTTCATATGCTAATTGCATAAGGTTTTGCACAGGTATCCCAGGACCTCACTCAGTGCTCTGTCCTGCCTCAGCACTCCCCCTGGACTTGTCCAGGTTCAGCCCTCATGACCCAGAGGAGGATGAGATGAGGAACAAGCCTGCTACTCAGCCTCACTCACTTGAACCGCACTGATTCTGTAATCTTACTGCTCAGAGGTGGCTATGCTCTGTGAAACTCTATCCTATGCAGATTTAGACAGGCATGTGAAGGAGTGGCATGTGGAGGAAGGGGGCAGTGCATCAGCAAACCACTACCCAGGGTTTCCCCTTCTTTCCCAACTTGCAGCATGCATCGACTTCCTGTTACTGTTTTCTTGATGAAAGGACAGCTGTTGGACTTTAGGGGGGTGGTGGGCTCCAGCTAAAAATTTGCCAAAAGCTGAGTTGACTGCACTCACCACCTCTTTGCAGGAAACTGTCTTGAAGCAAACAAGTGAACATCTGCACTGGTTCAAGTCTGCTTTCTCAATGGATCATGCTGTGAAAGTTGTTCAGAGGTGCCCATTTCTGTTTTTCTCAGGAGGCACTTGTTTGTTTTGTTTCAAGCACTAGTGCATGTTTGTTCTCAGTTGTTTGAGAGCACTTGAATGGGAGCGCACAGGCCCTGTGCATGGAAGCTCAAAGCTGAAGTCAGGTGTCTTCAGTTATTTTATATTGTTATTATTAAAGGAGGGCGTCTCAGTTGAGTCCAGAGCTTGCTGATCAACTTGTCTAGCTAGCCAGTTACCCTAGGGATTTCTTGTCTTTGCCTGTGGAGCGCTGGCAGTACAGGCAGCCACCACACCTGCCTGGCTTTCCTCTGGGTTCTAGAACTCCATCTCTGTTCCTCACATTTGCAGGGCTAGCACCATATCCCCTGAGCCGCCTCCACAACCCTTGATTTTTGTTTTCTCCCACTTTTTTTTCTAATCATATAAGCTCAATAGGTACACCTGTCCCTCCTTCCTCCTGTCCCCTCCCCCTTGCACTCTTCCCCCTTCCCCACTTCTTTTCATCCCCCTCCCTCCTTCAGCCTCTCCCAGTGCCTACCTTCCATTCCCTGGAGCATCCTTTGAAGTGAATGCCAACCCTCCCTCTGCGTCCTCCACCCTAGTGAGGGGTAAGGACCCAGTGACATACCCTGGAGGCCCTTCTTGGGCTCCTTGTTATTATGGGAACTCTATTATGACTGTAATCCCTGGCCTCTAAGGATCCAACTGCCTGGAGCTTTCTCCCCTATGATCCATGATAGACTTTGAGGGGGAGTCGTTGAAATGTCATACATCGTGCAAGTCAAAGTCCCATTCTGGCTGCTGCAGCCCTAACTTGTGTGGAGTATCTTGCATATTGTTGGTCCTCACTGTCTTTAGGCTCTTAGAATATTGCTGCCCCCCTCTTCTTCAAGGTTCCATGAGCGTTAGGGTGGGGAGAGATTTGGCTGGTCTGGTTCCAGGTGAATAATATAGCATACCCCCTGTTTTTGTCATTGATTTTTTTTCAGGGCTCTATCTCCATCTCTATTTTGTGTTAAGATCAGCACCATCCACTCCCATAGGCAAAGCAGAGTCCATTGGAGTTGTGTTCTGTCCACTAGACAAAAGTTATGTGGGAATGTTCTGCCCCAGTAAAACCTGAAGCACTGATGGAAACTCAAAGCTAAGTCAGGTGTCTTCAGTTATTTTATATTTTTATTATATGGTGGAGGACTGTCTCTCTTGAGATGGTACTCAGTTTGAGATCTGAATGGTACTCAGTTTGAGATCTGAATGAAAACAATCATCTGACATATTTGTGGATATTCCTCAGCTTTTTAGTTCATTGTCAATTTCAGAGTAGTTAAACTAGAAAACTATAATTTACCATATTGAAACCACCCAGCCAAAATAATTTGATTTGTCTTCACTTTTGCCACTCACTGTCCTAATAGGGCAGCTACTCAAGCTCTTCTAAAGAGTGGACTGTCTAATGAGAGGCAGGGCTATCGAAGAGGCCTGACACCTCCATCAGGAATATGCCACACAGGTCCTAATTGTTGCTGCAGTAGAACCTACTTAAAACTGAAATGGGGAGAGAGTGTGTACTGGAACAAAAAGAGAAGGGGTAATGAAATTGATGATTTAAATGAACTGTAAGCAATCCAACCAAAGCCAAAGGAAGAGCCCTTCACAAATTTTAGGAAGAATAAATGATATGGTTGTTGTTGAGAAATCCTAAAGGATTTAAAAATGTTTAAGATGACCTTTATAATAGACACAATGACCCTGATATTCATTGAAAGCTCCTGAAGTTGAACGTGATTATAGGAATGAGTCCCCTAGGGAGATACTGACTTTAAAGAATATTTTTGAAAGAGAAACAGAAAAAAACTGAGCCCAACTACACATTTTGTTGATTACAATAAGACAAAAAAAAAAAAAAACGATCACACAAAAACAAAAAACAGAGTTGGAACAATGTAGGAGGCAAAGGTGGGGAAAACCCTTAGGGAGAACTGCTGTAAGTAATGCAAGGAAAAGACACTGTAGCTGTGTAACTGCCCCAAAATAAAAAAAAAGGGAAAGCAAGACGGGGAGATGATAGAACTCAATGAAATTTCAATTATGAATGGTAAGGCAGAGGGGCACCCCTTGTTCATTCAGGATCAAGTATAATTTTCTCACAGGGGCTCCCATACAATGAACAGTGGGGACTCAAACCGTGGAGTTCCTCTAGACGTGGATGCCAGTTATCTATATGTTCTCAGAGCAGCAGAACATCAGTGTTTTTCCCAAGATTTACGAAAATGTGAGACAGACCATACCGTCAGAATGTACACCACCTGGAAAAATTAAATTACAAAGGGAATCAGAATTTTTTTATGAAATTCTCTGCCCTCAAGAAAGAAGCTTTGGAAGGAATTCAGCTAATGATAAAAAATTTCTTAAATATGGGCTAATCTGTTTTTGTGTGTTACCCTGTGTCACTCTATTTCTACCACTTACAAACTGTTATGAACTAACATAGATCCTTCCAAGAGATGCCAGTGACACTGTAAGATATTCATCCTGCTATGCGAAATCCTGGCTGTCTGACTGTTTTGGATTGGGACTGTGGGTGGTTTTCTGCTTAGGCCTTTAAGTAAGATTTCTTGCATCCCCCTTGACAATAATCCCCATTTGTCATTTGCTTTTCATTAATAAGTTGCATAGCAAGCAACCTCATTACATACAGTATACCGTTTGACAGCATCGCCCTGGGTCTTCAAGAATAATAAGCCATCTTTAAGATTATGGCCAAAGACTTTTGAGCTCTGAAACTGGACGGCAAATTCTTGATGCAATGTGTTGCTGATTTACTGATTGTAAGGCCTGATTTTGAAATATCTATTTAACATTAATTTGGTTCTGAATCACATAGATATGGTAGATAAGAAGCATCCCCCCACAAAATTCAGATTTGCCAGAAGAGTTCATTATCTCCACTGTCAAGGAAAAAGGAGCTTAATTTCTGGTTAGAAACAATTGGCATTAAATCCTTGTAAGTAGGAGGCATCTGTCAGTTTGTAGGGATAACCGGGTTCTGCCAGACTTAGGTTTTCTTACTTAGGAATAATAGTAAAACCTAATTTTACTTGTGTGTGTGTGTGTGTGTGTGTGTGTGCGTGTGTGTTATGTATGGGGTATATATGTGATTTCAGGCACTTATGTGTCATAGTACAAGGATTTGGCACAGCACACAACTTTTGGGAGTCTTCTCTCCTTCCACCCTATTGAGGCAAGACTGGTCTTGTTTCTGCTGCTCCACACATTCCAGACTAGCTGGCCCATTCCAAGTAATTCTCCTGTCTCCTGTTCCCATCTCACCATAGCACTGCTGGTATTACAAATGGGAGCCACCACTTCTAGTGGATTCCAGGGATCGAGCTCTGATAGTCAGGTTTGCACAGCAAGCAGTTATATTTGCTGAGCCATTTCACCAGCCCAATAGTGAAACCTGTTTATAAGTCCCTCTAAAAACTATATGCATACCTGTGTGTTGGATTCCTGAATGTGGATGGACATATGACTTTGCTCCAATAAGTAATACCTCCATCTGTGCTCATGCAAGCAACCGTAATTACATGAAGAAGACACAAAACAAAGAAAGGAGACTTGTTGGATAGAAGGGGTTCAACAGGAGTGGATAAATAATGGGAAATATGCTCAAAGTACATTAGATATGTAGGAGACCGAAAGAATAAATAAGTTAAAATAAAGACCTCACTATAATAAAAAAAAGAGAAAGACTGTTGTTGAGCTTTTGAGACAGTCGAAAAAATAGCAAAAGCTCCAGTATTAGATTACCTAACAGTTGAACGCCTCCAGAGGTTCTACTGCTCACTTCTCCAGAATCCAGAAGGCAGCCACCATTTCTTCAAGTGATTTTTAGACACAAGACAAGTTTTTACCAGGACCATCTATTTGGACACTTGTATTTCATCAGGGGTTGAAATTGCTAGAATAAAAATAAAGGTTCTGTTTGACAGTGTGATGAACAGGCAAGTGTCAGGTGATGTTTACCTGGTGATCCCAACCAACAGCCCCCCAAATCCAGCTACCTTATTCCCAATAATGGAAGCTGATTCTGTTTTGGAATGTAACTGCTTAGAAATTCTTGATGTGCTCTATTACAGAAGACCAGATTTGTCTCATCAGAGGTTGGCGACTTTCGACTTAAAACGTGGGACCGGAAGCAGCTTCATGGAAGACAGATGCTACTGAGCTGCATATGTTCATGACTCCAGTCAAGGTAATAGAAGTCTATTCCCTCACTGGTGACACGTCCACACAAAAGACTGAATTGCGTGCACAAGCTAGGGCCTTGTAACTGTTGTCAGGAAAACAAACATCTGTAACGAGGATTACTAGCACCAGGAAAGAAAAACATCAGAACTGATAGAAATGCTAGCCCTGCTTCAGTCAGTCAGTTTAGCAGTCCAGGTAACCATTCACACACTGTTTAGGACACCAAAAAACGGATTCCCGTAGACTAAATAACATCAAAGGGCCCACATAATAACAAAACAAGTTGCTAGGGAAGGGCAGATTTGCAGATGGTGGACTGAGTCAGAAAATGAGGCTTTACTAAAACTCGCGGAAAACTTAATGATGATGCAGTGGTGTTACTCCATAAAGCTTTAGTGCATCCCATTTCAATACACTAACGGGACAAATGATAGGAATCCACTGATAAGAGCTAATATGGCTCTGTTTGGAAGGACTATACTTTCAAAAGACTATTTAAAGGATGCCATTTGTGTGGAAAATAACCTAAGACTGTGTGCAGTCCATGTCAGTAGGCGTGTAATGTAAGTGGAAATACACATTTGAAAACTGCCAAATAAATGTCACTCAGAAGCCTAAAGCAAGTGCTTTTAAATTCTTACAAAGATTTATGGATAATTTTTCATGCAAGGTAGGTGAATCACCCTAGTGTTAGTGGAGGATATTATGGTCTAACGGGCACTGATTAGAATTCCGTTTCTTATGTTCTACAACAAGGGATAGATAGGGACATGTGAGTAATAGTAGAAAAGAAGACAGTTTATGAGAAAATGGTACACTTTCAAGGAGGAGGTGGGCACAGGCCAGAGCTGGAAGAAAAGTTAGCTCCTAAAGCACATATCCAGCAGATCGGGAACTTTGCTGGTCATTGTTTAGCACCAGCTTTTTGGTGAGTAGTTGCCCTCTGTTAACATGTTGACCTCTGTAATGGTTGTGGAGGTGTCCAGTCCTCTTTAACAACTGGTTTCTTTCATGTGTTAATTTTGCCTTTACCCTCTGTTCTGCTGAACCATACTACACAGATGGAGAAAGCAGCAAATATAATTAAATTTTTCTTATAATTCTTCCTAGGTTTGAACTAGTTAGCTTTATTGAGAATGTTCAAGGGCCTGCTTTTTTTTTTTAGATGAACAAAAGAATGAGTAAAACATTGAAATTAACTTGGAAATTACATTCATTGCTAAGACCATATTCCAGAGGAAAAGGAGAAAGGATGAATCATACCTTAAAACAAGGGCTAAATGTTAAGAGACCCCTTTCCAATGAGATAAAGTTTACTTACTGCTTTGCTACAAACTAGGATGGTAAGTCAAAGTAGACTCAATTTCCCTTTTGGAATTGCATGGGAGACATTCTCATCTTTAAGGTAAGAGTTCCATCCATAGTACTACAAAGTGAAGTTAGCATTAAACAGTATGAACAGAACCTGAGCCAGGAATCCACTGTTTTGTACCAGTCTGCTCTCTTGTTTACACACTGAAGAAATGACACATTCTTCCCCTTTTACCTGAATAAGGTGCTGCTGCCAACCTGGAATACCCAAGGAAATGAAGAACATCTGACTGGAAAGCAGGTCCCACAGAAATGTGTTTGAACAACCCATGCTTCATGAAACCACAGAAGAAGTAAACTCTGGTCCAACACTCCAGGATAAAGGTAGTCCCATTGGAGGATGACACTGTAAGCTTTCTCAAGACCCTGCCTGAACTTGAACATTGATGGAGAACCTTGAGTATCAGTTTTAAAGAATATTAGAAGTGGGATAACTAACCGAAATAAGGGACATCTCTTTAACCAAGATGTTCTACCTGAAACCTCGTTTGGTGGAGACCATGTTAACTTGATAACATGTCCCATAACTGAGCCTTCCCCATCCTTATAGTGTTGGAAGTGCAAGTAAATGACAAACCAGGATCTGTACACTACTTCAGTTCTAAACTCCCACGTGAAGTGCTCTGCATGCTCTCCTGTACTGCCTTGTACTGTTTGCTCTTTTCTATAGCTGTGAAACACCACTGCTAGTCAAACAACTTAAGGGCAAGGGGAGGTTTTCTCAGCTTATGATTCCAGAGAGGGATGGATTCCTTTAAGGCTCATGGCATGGAGGAGGCCTAAGTCACATCCATCCAGAGGCTGAGAACTGCTAGACTACCAACATCCAGACAAGGCCTATCCCTGAAGTGGGAGGGGGGGATAATCCACATTTCAAATGAAGGCATTGCACCCCTGCCCCCCAAAGGCTCACTGCCATCTCCTTATGCAAACCACACTCAGTCCAACTTTTGAAATCCTAACATAGACTGTATCAGCAGTCCCAACACAGTTCCAAAAACTCCTGCAAAATGAAAAGGCAGGTTACATCCTTCCAACACACAGTGGCACAGAATAAGCATCCCTTGTCCAAAAGGAGGAATGAGGGTATATGCAGGAAAGACTGTTCCATAACAAGGCAAAGAACCAGCAGAGCAAACTCCAAATTCTGTAGATGCATATGCAATGGGTGATCTTGTTGAAATCATCCCAGTTGCCATGGCTTTGGTTCATCCCTTCCAATTCTGCTTCCCATAGAACACATCTTCTTCCATGCTGTGTATCTTTGCTTGGCAGAAGGCCTCAATTGACTGTGCCATCTCTGACTGCTCCAATTCACAATATCAAGGCAGACTTAAAATCTACAACACAAATAGCACATCTCAGGCCTCTAACACTTCCTGCTAGGTGTTGCCTGGCTTCTACCATTGTCTGAAATTTGGAGAAGGAATCCATGACCACTCTCTTGCATCTTTGATTCCTCTGACACCAAAATCATCACGTGGATGGCCTTGCTAAGTTGTGTTAAAGCATTCGATTGGGGTACACACTGACCTCCAAAACTCACAGCTAGTTTAGCTTCTCCATCTTAGTGAGAATTTATCGCTTGGCCAGTTGATTGAGAGGATAAACAAACATTCTCTTTAGAATTCCTCCCTATTGCTCATTCTTTCCAGAAAGATTAGCCTTCTTATGGTTAGGAGCCTTCTCTGAGAAACCTATCCTCAAGAATAGGGTCTCTGCAATTATACAGTGAAAAGCAGGCTTTGATTTATGGCAAGATGTCATGTGGTCAGTTACAATTGCCATTTCACTGTGTACCCTTCCTGGTTTACCTCTTGGAGTTTGCCACTGCATTTTTCCTCACTAGATTGCACAGTGTTGGATTCATTCTGCCTGATTCCTAGCACTTTTTCCATATCTGTGAATCAGAGCACTAAAACATGGCAAAACTGTCTGGTCTTGAAAGATCTTCTGGAAACACTCAAGTTTCACTTCAGGCAAGCTCTCAGAAGGAGGGCCAAACTTCACTAAATGGTGTAGGAAGACAGAGTTCCACTTGCACCTTAAGGAATGGGGAGAATTATACAAATTTATGGTTCTAGATGTAAAGTACAAAGGTTTGAGGCAAAAGTGGCATGGCTGTCTGACAGAGCCTGGATGAGGCCTAGGTCACATTCATCCAGAGGCTGAGAGCTGCTAGACTGCCAAGTGCCAGAGGAGACTTATCCCAGAAGTATGCTGTAAATATTCGACCTTAAGTATATAACTCCTGAGAGTGCCTACATATTATCAAAAACATGAGCCTGAGGGGAAAATATTTCAAAGCAGAACGTTGATCCTCCCCACCTCCCCGCCTTCCACTGCCCAAAGGCTCACTGCCATCGCATTTTGTAAACCTGATCAAGTCCAATATAAAAGTCCCATCAGGGGACCCATTTCAAACCCTGATGTCCTTGGCCCCCCCGCTACCCAAAGGCTCATTGCCATCCCATTTTACAAACCTTACTCAATCCGACTATAACAGTCATGGCAGGGACTGCATCAGTATTCCAAACTTATTGCAAAATCCTCTGTAAAATGAAAAGGCAAGTTACATACTTCCAGCATACCGTGGCACAGAAGAATTGAGTTTCCAGAAGGGAGGAGGGAGGTGTGTGCAGGATAGATCTTTCCATTATCAGATCATGAGCAGCAGGGCAAATTTGCATATCCCAGGGATCCCTGTGGGACAGGTGAACTTTTTCTTGACATAACCCAAGTTGTCGTGGTTTTGGTGCAGCCACCCCAACCTGGCTGCCAGTAGAACACATCTTCTTCCCATGATGTGTACCTTTAGAGATTCCCTATGTTGTCTGTCATCTCTGACCCACATGCTTTTCAGTGTCAACACAGGCTGCACTGCCCAATTTGCCCTTCTCAGGAGTCTAACTGCCACGTTTCCTGCCACCCCTTGCATGGCTTTAGCCACTCTCAGAAGCCCTGTACAAGAATCCATGACCCCTGTCTTGCAAATGTGACTCTGCTGAAGCCATAGTCAAGGGCATGGCATGACCAAGTTCTTCTAAAGCATTGGACTGCCATAGAGACCGACCTCCTAACTCACAGCTAGGTGAGTTTCTCCATGCCAGCCAGGATCTCCCTCTTGGCCTGTTGCTTGAGAGTAGAAACACACCTGTCCTTCCTACCGCCTTCCATTAGCTAGTCCCTTCCAGAAGGATCTGCTTTCACATGGTCTGAGACTTCTCTGTGAAACTCGCCCTAGGGAATAGGGTCTCTTATATTAAGCAGTTGAAAGGCAGGCTTCCATTTAGGACAGGAGCTCATCTGCTTCACCACAGTTGCCATTTCGCTCTGCATCTTTTCCATGTTCAGCTGGTGGGATTTAGTTACGTATTTCCTCTTCTGCTTCCACAGCATGGGATTCTCTCTGCCTGATTCCTAGCTCTTCTTTTTGGATAACTCTGAATCAGTGCTTTAAACGTGGGCAAGAGTGACTTGTCTTGAATGTTCTTCCAGAAATGCTGGACTTTAGCTTCAGGCAAGTTCTCAAGGTGAGAGCCTTATTCCTGTAAACTTTGGAGGGAGACATGAATCCATTTGCATACTGAGACTGGGGCCAATTTATTCACTTCAGTTTCTAGGGTAGAGATGCAGTGATTAGAAGCAGCAGATGCATGGCTGTCTGAGAGAAGCAGTGGGAGGCCTTGGTGACATTCACCCAGAGGCTGAGAGCCAGTAACCTGCCCAGGGCCAGAGGAGACCTCTCCTAGAAGTTGGGGGAAAAGATGCATCTCAAGCCTCTACCTCCTCATGGTGCAATGAAAGTTGTGAACACGTGAGCCTGGGCAGGAGACGCATTTGAAACCCTGATATCCTTGGCCCCCGCTGCCCAAAGGCTCATTACCATCTCATTTTAAAAACATTACTCAATCCAACTATAACAGTCATGGCAGGGACTGCATCAGTATTCCAAACTTACTGCAAAACCCTCTGTAAAATGAAAAGGCATGTTACATACTTCCAGCATACCGTGGCACAGAAGAATTGAGTTTCCACAAGGGAGGAGGAAGGGTATGTGCAGGATAGATTGTTCCATTATCAGATCAGTGAGCAGCATGGCAAATTTACATATCCCAGGGATCCCTGTGGGACAGGTGAACTTTTTCTTGACATAACCCCAGTTGTCGTGGTTTTGGTGCAGCCACCCCAACCTGGCTGCCAGTAGAACACATCTTCTTCCCATGATGTGTACCTTTACAGATTCCCTATGTTGTCTGTCATCTCTGACCCACATGCTTTTCAGTGTCAACACAGGCTGCACTGCCCAATTTGCCCTTCTCAGGAGTCTAACTGGCACGTTTCCTGCCACCCCATGCATGGCTTTAGCCACTCTCAGAAACCCTGTACAAGAATCCATGACCCCTGTCTTGCAAATTTGACTGTGCTGAAGCCATAATCAAGGGCACGGTATGACCAAGTTCTGCTAAAGCATTGGACTGCCATAGAGACCGACCTCCTAACTCACAGCTAGATGAGTTTCTCCATGCCAGCCAGGATCTCCCTCTTGCCTGTTGCTTGAGAATAGAAACACACCTGCCTTTCCTACCCCCTCCCTATAGCTAGTCCCTTCCAGAAGGATCTGCTTTCACATGGTCTGAGACTTCTCTGTGAAACTCGCCCTAGGGAATAGGGTCTCTTCTATTAAGCAGTTGAAAGGCAGGCTTCGATTTAGGACAGGAGGTCATCTGCTTCACCACAGTTGCCATTTCGCTCTGCATCTTTTCCATGTTCAGCTGGTGGGATTTAGTTACGTATTTCCTCCTCTGCTTCCACAGCGTGGGCTACTCTCTTCCTGATTCCTAGCACTTCTTTTTGGATAACTCTGAATCAGTGCATTAAACTTGGGCAAGAGTGTCTTGTCTTGATTGTTCTTCCAGAAATTCTGGACATTAGCTTCAGGTAAGTTCTCAAGGGGAGGGTCATAGTTCCCTCAATTCTGGACAGAGACATGGATCTATTTGCACACTGAGGGACTGGGGCCGATTGATTCACTTTAGGTTCAAGGTGAAAGGTGCAGGGATTTTAAGCAGAAGATGCTTGGCTGTCTGAGAGAAGCTGCAGGAGGCCTTTGTGACATTCCCCCAGAGGCTGAGAGCTGCTAGCCTGCCCAGGGCCAGACGAGATCTCTCTCTTGCTTCCTTGCTGCCTCTGAAGCCATAAACTCTTCTTGGACGTTGCCATGTTCTGTTCAAGCATTGCATTTTGATGCAGATGGCCTACTAAACTCACAGCTAGTTTAATTTGTCCATGCTAGCAAGAATCTCCGTCTTCGCCAGTTGCTTGAGGAGAGAAACAAATCTTTCCATTGGATATACTTCCTTTTAGTCATTCTTTCCTGAAGGCTGTTCATTCTTATGGTTAGGAACCTCTGAGAATCTTGCCACAGGTGATCGGGTCTCTCCCATTATACAGGTGAAAGTCATTCTTCAATTTACTAGAGGTGCTCATCTGATTAGTCTTAGCTGCCCTTCATGTTGTTCCTCTTTCAGTTGTGCTCTTGGGATTTGCCACCTAATTGTTTCTCATGAGATTGCACAGTTTTCTTCTTTCTGACTGACTCCTTATTCTTTTTTTCCATAATTCTCAATAAATTTTGTAAAACCCTGGCAAGGCTGCCTTGTCTTGAAAATTCTGGAAACACTTGAGTTTAGCTTCAATCAAGTTCTCAGCACTAGGGCTGAAGGTTACTCAACTCTCTACCAAGACATGGCTCCATTTGCTTCTCCTTCAATTCCAAACACAGTCTTTATATTTTCTGACCTATCTTGCCTCTCACAGCATTGGTCTCTTCCAAGCTCTCCCAAGTTGGCCTTGTTGACCCTTTTTTGTCTGGTCACCAAGCTACAAAGCCTTTCCCAACACAAAGTCCCCGTGTTTCCCTAGTTCTACCAAGAAACTGTCCCAAAGGCATTCTATCAATTTCCCAACAATTGCCATACTGCGTGATACCAACTTCTCTCAGCTTCACAAACAACAAATTCACAAAATTTTCTTAATTTCAAACCTACTCACATTGTGGCACCAGATGATCTTAATCTCAGAGCAGTACCCCACTCCTTGGTACAAATTCCTTTACTGATTACTTTTTTTCTGTTCCCGTCAGCCACCACTCAAAGTTAAGCAATTTAAGGGAGATTTATTCAGCTTACTCTTCCAGCAGGAAGGTACAGTCTCTTATAGTTAGGCACAGGTCTCAACTTGACAGTCTGGGCCCATTTGTAGAGAATTAGTGGTTGAGTTAAGCCCAGACCAATCCTGCAGGAGACTGTCTAGCTGATGGGCAAGGCCCAGCCTATGGTGAGTGAGACTAGGCCTTGGAATAGAATATAGAGTTCTGGTTTAAAAAGTTGGCATCCTTGAACAGAATTGCTGGTTTTGCAAGTAAGGATCGTCCCTTTCTCAACTATTGTGTAGAGATGATGTGGCCAGTTCCCTCAGCCATGGTGTTGGTGTGAGCTCTCCTGTCAAGGTGTACTAAGAACTGTAACAGGACAATCATAAGAGAAATTAAACCCCTTGTTCCCTTAAGCTGTTTGAAGGTGATTTTGTCAGCAAACACGCATGGTATCTGCATCAGCATTTGGTACCAAAAGTGGGTGTTGCCAATAAATCTGGCTATGTTGATCTGCATCCTTTCATTGGAGAAATTTTGAATTGTTTCAAGCTTTTGCATTCATGGACTACAGTACCATTCTGAAGAGTTTAATGGGACAAATGAATAGTGAAAATGCTGAGAGTTGTGAATATTTCGGGCCAGTTGGTGATGAGGGGAAAAAGGACTTTGGTGGAGTTGAATTTCAAGATGATGGAGTGCTTTGCTTGGTGGAGTTGAGCTGTGTTGATGACCTTGAAGCTCTGCATGTGGAAAGAGCATGCAGCAGAATTGCTGCTGTTGGAAAAATGAACACCATTGAAGGAAAACTTAGTGCTTTGCACTGTGATAATGGAAGACCTGAAAACCACTGTATGGTGATTCTGTGGGTTGAAAACCTTGATTCCTTCAGAGGTCAAATCCTATGTTGAAGATGTTTCTTGTCTTTTGGAAGTTTTAGTGTCCTATAAAGGGATTTTCCAGAGTCAGGATGCTAAAGTTGGTACATCTGTGACTCGAGTGGACCCAGCTACATTTGAATCTCGCTGCAGAATCTTGCAGCATCCCCCATGTGGTAATGGTTTGTGTATATGATGGAGGGTTTCATGGAGACAAGCAAACATTTGACACCAAGTGGCAGGCGTAGAGTTCCTGCAGGAAAAAGTGACTCTTATAGCTATGGAGGCGAACCCAGAACTTTGGAGATGCCAGAACCGTGGGATATATGCTGAGGGCATCTGCAAGTGGAGATTCAGCCTCATTGAGAGCACTTCTACTTCTGCAAGTTTGAACTGCAAACAGAGACTGGGAATGCTTAGAATCTTTGGGCCACCATGACTACTTGATGATCAACCGACAATGGACATTGACATACAGGGTTCAGTATTTGATTTGTTGGACTTAATTCTCATTTGATATTTTCTTCTTGTGTCAAGATAGTTCTGTTTTAATGTTTTATCTGTGTTAAAATATATATCTTATTCTGATTTAATTGACTCTGAAGGTTAAGAAACTTTGACCTTTTTAAATGTTGTAATTGAAATTTTAAAGAGAACATTTAAAATTTGCTCATGAAATGCATTTATATTTTTAGGATAAGTAGAACACCTTTGGGCACAAGGTGAATGTTACAGACTAAAAGTGATATGTTCCTGTGTCAAGTTGACTAGGGGTAGAGTGTCACAGTTAGGCACAAGTGTGAATTTGATAGTTGAGAGTTTGAGGTCTGGGCACGTTTGTAGAGAATTAGCGGTTGAGTAAGCCCAGAGAAAACTGCAGGAGATTGTCTAGCTGATGGTGAAAGCTCAGCCTAGAGTGGGTGGGACTTGGCCCTGGAATAAAATACAGAGAGCTGGTTGACTTCCTTGTGTATACTTGGCCAGACATGCTGGTCTGGCAAGTAATGATCGTCCCTCTCTCAGACGTTATGTACAGATGGTGTGGCCAGTTCCCTTGGAGCTGGAGCTTTTGAGAGCTCTCTTGCTAAGATGGACAAACAACTTTAACCAGGAATCATAAAAGAAAATAAACCCTTTGTTCCCTTAAGCCATTTGAGTAGCCACACAGGCTGACTCTATCACACTCGTTCATGGCAGAAGTGGCATGGCTAGCTGACAGAAACTGGAGGAGGCCTAGGTCACATCCATCCAGGAGGCTCAGAGCTGCTAGACTGCCAACTGCATGAGCAGACCTCTCCTAGAAATAGATTGGGACTAATCTACCTCAAGTTCTATCCCCTGTGACTGCCTTCCTCGAGCAAGGCTCCACTTCCTAAAGGTCCCATGACCTTTGCAAACATATGAGCCTGTGGGGGACACATTTCAAACCATCACACACCTTTAAGGGCATTTTATAGTTAGAGCGAGTGCCTCTAATGTTGTTAATAAGATCCCTCTTTGGACTTCTAGCTATTGCAATGTGGGGGCGGAAATTATATGATCAGGCTCCAAATGGGTAATCATACATGGATTTCTTGAGATGCATCCCTCAAAAGGAGGACTGAGTTACATTTATTACCATGTCAAAACTTTCCATTCCACATCAGCCCCTCTCATCATTACCTAGCCAGAGGAAAACTGCCTCTCCAAATTTCATGTATGTGAAATGCAAAATTGACTATGGGAACACGAGGACGACTAAAAAATTGAATTGAAAACTTACCGAAAATATTCATATCCTACCAAAAGCAAGTAGCCTTCTCAGTGAAGTACCTAGATATTCAGTATCATCAAAGTCAAGCTATCTCCATTTCACTCCTTTTTGTCAGATGTGCAGCTATAGATTCTTGGGAGAGGCATTTATCGTGCTTCCTCCTTCCTTTGTGTTGCACTGTTTTTCACTTTGAAATTAGTCTGTTAACAAGAACATACGATCACCCTGAAGTTGATTTTCAAACTTTCTGTCCTGTAAAATTCACCCTGGAGAGAAATTATCTGGGGATGAAAAGAAATCCAGGAAGCACCCATCCCCCCATTACAAAGCCCTTGAGATATATGCCCTTTCGAAAATGGGGAAGTCTTGTCTTTTAGACAGCTTTAACCCATTTTCCCAAGCCGGAATATAAGTAAAACTGTGTTCCATCCCTGCTTAGTTGGTTTATATAGAAATAGTAGGTCCTCCAGTGCCAAGTACAAGTGTTTTTAAACAGTGTAAATGCAGAAAGAGAAATAACTAAGCGAATAATGATTAAGACATGCCATTCAATGTGTTTCAGGAACAGACAAATTGGTGCAGTGGGTAAAGATACCTGCTCTCAACTGAGTTGTATCCCTGCAAACTTTTCTGGTGGAAGGAGAGAAATGATTTCTGAAAGTTGCCTTCTGATCTGCATTTCTGTGCCTTGGCATGCTCATACCTATTTGAATGCTCCTGAATAAAATATACGAAGAAGGTGGGCAAAGACCTGAGTACAGATCCCCTACACTACTTAAAAGGCATGCGCTACAGCATGCTTTGATAGGTAGAGACAGGCTGATCCCAGCGATTACCAGCCAGCCAGCCTACCGAGCCAAAACAATAAGTTCCGGGTTCAGCAAGACTCTTGTCTTGTGGATAATGATGTAAGAAGTCTCCTAAAATCTGGTTCTGGCCTGTTCGTACACAGTCAGAATGTTTAAAATATTTTAAATGGTAAAACGTTAAAAGCGCGCAACTGAAATGATCATGAAAAGGATTAATGCTTATTATGAATGCTATGTAGCTTCATACTATGAAGTGTTTTGTTTTTCTTCTCAGTAACTCTGATGGCAGTATTACTGTCTCTTTATTTCTCATTAAGAAAATGAGGCTCACCAGGGAAGTGCCAGTTCCCACAGCTAGCTAGTTACCTGAAGAGAATGTGGTTGTCGTATATGCCTGGACCACATTCTCAGAGCCACCCTCTGGTCAACTCTTGGAGACCCCAGTATCTCTGCTTCAGTTTGGGAATGGTTTACGTTGCCCAGGGTGTTTTGGTCAGTTATGATAAAACATGCCAATGTGGTAATGACCAGCATGACACTCACAGATCCCTAGGATAGAATGTGAGACCTCACGGAGGAACACCACCAGGGTTAGAAGGAGCAAGGGGAAAATGTGATCAGGGACCTTTCTATTCCAAGGCGAGGCAGGAGCAAGGCCCAGTAGTCTGACATTAGGGTTTTCATAATTAGAGTCATCTGTGGTGAAGAGGGCCCTTCCCTAGTTATCTGAGGACCTTGTGATGATTGGGACAGAGAAATGGGAAAAGTAGATTGGCTTATATGCAAAAGTTGCACTCTCAGCTGTTTATTTTCTAGGATTTAGTCCCCCTTGGCAACCCCAAATGTCAAAGCATGAAAATGCCACCAGTGCTGGAAACCAAAGCTTCCTGTGTTTTCTGTGTTCTGAGTCTCACTCAGGGCTTCAAGTCTAGGCCCAGTGAGGTGTGGGATAGGAGGTATGTGGAACAGAGCTGGATGTGACAGTCTAAGCTTTCAATTGGACACATAGGAGGTGGTACTCTGAGCATGGCTGTGAGAGATTGTCTTGATTGTATAGTTGATGTGGAAAGACTCAGTCCACAGTGGAACTGCTCCCTAGGTAGGTGGACAGAGACACAGAGAGGTGGTTGAATATTTAGAATAGTGCCATACTTAGATACAAGTGTCACCTTGACAGTTGAGGGTCCAAGGTCTGGACACATTTGAAGAGAATTGCCAGTTGAGTTAAATCCAGATGAAACCTGCAGGAGATTGTCTAATTCAGGGAGCAGGCCCAGCCTATGGCAGATGGAACTAGGCCCTGCACAGGTGAATCAAATACAAAGAGCTGGTTGAGGAAGTTGGCATTCTCCTGTGTACTTAGGCAGACATGGTGGTCTGGCGAGTGAGGATTGTCCCTCTCTCGGCTGTTACATGCATCTGGCGTGGCCAGTTCCCTCAGCCCTTGGTGTTGGTGTGAGCTCTCCTGCCAAGCTGGACAAGCAAATGTAATCAGACTATATAAGAAAGAATAAACCCCCTTGTTCCCTTAACCTGTTCGTCATGATTTTATCAGCAACAGTGTAGAGTAACTGCAAAAATCGTTTGTTGCCTGAAAAGGGGATTGTTGCTGATCAGTCTGGCTGTGTGAACTTTGAATGGTTGTTGGAAGGCATATGGAAATGTTTAAAAATATTGAGACTGTGCTATAAAAACCATTTCGAATTTAGAGGACTGTTTGGAAGGCAGCGATTCTGAGAGTTGTGTATTGTTTGGGCCCAAATGTGTTGAAGGAACAAAGACTTTGACAAAGCTGAGTTTAGAGATAATGAATTTGTTTCCTTGATAGAGGAGAGCTGTGTTGGCAGCCAAGAAGCTTTGGATGTGGAAAAGGCAGGCAGAGCAGCTACTGTTGTTGGTTGAAATAAGCATCACTGTAGGAAAACCTAGTGCTTTGCAGTGGGACAGTGGAAGACATGAATACCAACATACGGAGATAGCAAGATTTGAAAACCTCAATTCCTTCAGGGGCCAAGAGCCCAAACTGAAGCCAACTCTTGCCCTTCAAAAGTTCTGGCTGCCTAGGAAAGGGCTTTCCCAAAGTCAGCATGCAGAAAATGGTGCAGCTCTGTTTTGTTTGCACTAACTTACATTTCAACCTCCCTGCAGGATTTGTCAGCATTACCAGTACTGGTTTTAATGCAAGGCTGAGTGGTTCATGGAGAGCAGCCGAAGCTTGCTACCAAGAGGTAGGTTTGGAGTTTCTGCAAAGAAAGGTGAAGCTTTTACCTGCGAAGGCGAGCCCAGAGTGTTGGAGATTCCAGAACCGTGGCATGGGCACTGAGGACTACTGGACATTCAACCTGCTTCAGAGAAACACTGCTTGGGTAACTTTGACCTGCGACGAGGGAATCTTTGATAAGAAAACCTGAAGGTGGACATTGAAGTACAGTACTCGACTGTACTGTACTTGAATGCAGTACTCGACTTGCTGAACTCTAGTCCTAATTTGATGTTCTCTTGCTCTGATCTATTGTTTCCATCCTAATGTTTATTTTGTGTTGAAGTAGTTCATTTGGTTTCACAGGATCTTTTTGTTAAAAGATTTTGTACATTTTTAAAAACAGACTTTCAGTTCTAACATTTTAATAACAATGTCTAATGACATACATTTGCAAACTGGATTATGAAGACTTTTTAGTGCAGTCCTTCTAGAATTAATAAAATTTAAATACATTTATATTAAAAGATCAATTGAACAACTGTGTGGAGAAGGAGTGCATGTTACAGTTTAAAAGTGATATGTTCTTGTGTCAAGTTGACAATGGGTGAAGTGTCATAGATACAATTGTCAACTTGATGGTTGACAGTTTGAACTCTGAGCACATTTGTAGAAAATTAGTAGCTGAGTTGAGCCCAGAAGAAACCTGCAGGTTACTGTCTAGTTGATGGGAAAAGCCCAGTCCATGGTGGGTGGGACTAGGTCCTGGACAGGTCAATAAAATACAAAGAGCTGGTTAAGGAAGTTGTCATCCTTGTGTATACTTGGCTAGACATGCTGGTCTGGCAAGTAAGGATTGTCCCTCTTTCAGCCATTATGTGAATATGGTGTGGCCAGTTCCTTTGCTCCTTGGTATGTATGTGGGGTCTCCTACCAAGCTGGACAAAGAATTGTAACCAGATATTGTAAGAGATTAAACCCATTATTCTCTTGAGCTGTTTTGTCGTGATGTTATCAACAACAGTACAGGCTAACTGCAATACATATGTGCCAAACTGTCATGTGTTGCTACTCGCCTCTCTGTTCTTGACATTTAATATGGTTTGGCTAGTTCCCTGGGCTGCTCCTGATGTTCCTCTGCCGGCCATGGTGGACTGTAACATGGAATAAAATCCCTGGTTACCTGTGTTGTTTGGGTCAGGTCGTCATTGTAGCAGTGAAGTTACAAAACTAAAATAGAAGGGGGGGGGTATTGCTGTGAAACTGAAACGCTGGAGTGCCTTTTCCTGCACACTGCAAGCGTGTTCACAGAGCAGTCTGCTCATCTGTTTTTTATCTGTTTGAATTCAGTAGTGGTTATGATGTTTTCAATTTCCAGTCTAAGTGTACTCTCAGAATGTGGCTTGGTATCAGTCACCAGGTGGCTAATTTCAAGGTACACACCATTCCACATCTACAGTGAGATGTCAATTGTATTTAACTTTTTTCTTCATATCTCTTTCTTTAGTGACACAGATACAAAGAGCTAGATGAATCGGTGGGTGCTTTGCCATCAGTTACGCATTACGAATATTTTTCTTACATCATTTGGACTATGTATACATCTGTGTCTGAACAGTGCAGACATTAACAAGATACACATAACTTTGTTTCAGGAAGTATGGTTAGGTGAATTGCATTAAGATTTCATCAAAGTAGTAGGTAGACGGAAACTTGTTATGAATGGTGCTGTGTCAAAGAACCCAGCCCTGGCTTACACTGCACAGAAGCAGTTCCAGCGGTGGGCCCTGGTCTTTGTGCTTTTGCTAGTATGCTGCTATGGACCTGGGGAATCCAGAACCTACTGCTGCCACCTTCTCTGTTCATGATACCAGCTCTCGAGTCCTTGTGGAGCACCCAGAGCAGCCTTCTCTTCTTTTGCTACCTCTCCCCTGTAGAGAGTGTCATGGTGTAAAGGTGAGTTGTCCCCCCACAGGCTCATATGTTTGAATCCTTAGTTGATGCTGATGTTTGGAAAGATCAGGTCTTGGCACCTTTAGGAGATGAAGGCTGGCTGGAGGAAGGCACCTCACAGGCTACAGGCCTTGAGGTTTTGGTCACCCCACCCTGCTTGCAGTCAGCTTCTTGCTCTCTCTCTGCCTCCATGATGACTGCTGTGACTTGAGCCACCTGCAGCTTCTGCCGCCAGCCATGCCCTTTCCATCACAATGAACTGTCTCCTCTGGAACTACAAGCCAAATAAATCTCATTTCTCCCTTAAGTTCTTTCTGGGTGTTGTCTCAGAACAGCAGAAAGAAAGCTAATTGCCACAGGACATGAGAAAAGTTCTACTAAAACTCGGCTCTTCTGGCTATACCCACATCCTTGTCCAACCCCAGAGATGAATTCTTCAATTACCAGAATGCCAGAGAGGCTGCTCCTTACAAACCTGTATAGTGTTCCTTTCTCTTCTGGACCCTCCTGCTTTCCTTCTCTATCAATCCATCTCCCTCCTTTTCCCTCACCTTTGAGTCCAGGGTTCTGGCTGCCCCCTGATTTGTGCTGCATTGTAAGACGGGAACTTTCAGTCTCTTGCAAAAGAAGCTGCCATGTATACACAGCAACCCAACTTAATAGCCTCTGGTGATACTGAGTGCGAACCCCTATTGTAAATCTATGAGAATTGAGTGCATTGGGCTTTAGCTGTTTCTCTCTCTGGCAAAGATCAGAAATAACACCGCTGATTACAGTAATAAAAGTTGAACATGATTCTGGGCTAAGCAGGAATGATTGTTCTGGAAGTTTCCCAAGGGCCACTGCAAATCCTGGACACCTGAGAATCACCGCCTTGCATTATCTGATCTCTAACTAGATTTCAGGACTAAATAATGATTCACTAAACCCCTCATGTGACAGGATCAACTTTGATGATGTGGGTCTCTGCTCAATACCCACCTTCCTACTGGGCCTATTTGGAGTCTCTGAGTACCCCACCTCTGTTGAAGTCTGTCACCTGCGTCATTAAGCGTCAGGTCAATGGGAGATCCCTCTTGATCAGGGATGGTCTCTCTACATTTTCCATATAGAGAAACCCTGATCTCTCCATTTAAGACAAGACCAGGTTCAGACTTTGACATCAGCTTTAACATCATGCTTCTGCATTTTTATTTAAATGTGCCAATATTCAAACATAAATTCATACCTCAAATTACTAGAGAGAAGAGTTAAAATATAGGGGGCTAGGGAGATGGCTCAGTTAGCAAAGTGCCTCACATGCCCAAAGCTCTGGGTTCCATCCCCAGCACCACATAAAGCAGGATTTGTGATAGCGCAAACCTGTGATCCTAGCTCTTGGGAAGTGGAGGTGGATGGTTCAGAAGTTTACGGTCGTCCTTGGCTGCTCAGTATGTTCAAGAGTAATGAGGTATGCATGATATCCTGCTTCAAAAAACACAAGATTTTTAGATAATTATGCAGTTTTCAGAATTCACAAAGGAAAGCAAACAAACATGAACTGCTGCAAGATTTTTTTTTACTTCAAATTCTTTTTTTTTTTTTTTTTTTTTTTTTTGAGACAGGGTCTCATTATACAGGCCCTGGTTGGGGTGAAACTAGTTTGTAGACCAAGCTGTCCTTCACCTACCTCTGCCTCAAGAGCATAAGCTTGCAGTACCAGGCCTTTTAAATTCAATCTGAACAGGCCTATAAAAATTTAAAAAACATGAAATTTGTGCATATTTGTGGGGTACCATGTGACGTTCCAATGCATGTGTATGTTTTATATTCCTTAAATTACATTAAATATAGCTACTCATCTTTTGTTCATTTCGGTGTGTGTCTGTGTGTGTGTGTGTGTGTGTATTCATATGTGTGTGTGCACGCGCGCACACACATGCATGTCACTAAGTGCATGTGAAGGTCAGAACAACGTTAGGAAGTCAGTTCTCTCTTACTTTGTGGTTCCAGGATTCAAACTCATGTGAGGCTTGCACAAGAAACACTTTTACTCAGCCATCTTGCTGGCTGCCATTATTAATTCTGTATGTTAAAAACATTAAAAGTTCTAGCTTTTAAAAATATATGTACATTGCCACTATCTATATGTACCCTTGCATGCAGTATAGCACACCAAAATACCTTGCTTCTGTTTAGCTGTATCTTAGTGGCTAGTGGTTAACCTTTCCCCATCCTCCATAATCATTCTGTCCCCAGCTTCAGGTAACTGCCATTCTGTTTTCAACTTCACCAGATCAGCTTTTTAATATGCTTCATGTCAGTTTTTGAAAATTCTGCATGTGAGATCACATTATACTGTTGTTTTGGACCTGGCATATTCTATGTGGCATAAAGATCTATAGTTCCATCCATGTTGTCACAGATGACAGGATGACATCCTCTTTGGTTGGCAGATCATTCCATGGTGTATCTCCCTCTTTTAGCTTCACTCACCAGTTAATTGACAGAGGTTATTTCAATCTCTTAACCGTACTAGTACAAAATAACACGGAGTTTACCTTCAACATAATAGGTTTCATTTCCTTTGGATATAAATTCATATTGGGATTTCTTGATCTTATAATTTGTTTTCATTTTGGAGGGGATGGTTCTTTGACACAGGATCGCAAAGCCTAGGCTGGCCTAGAACTCACCCCAGACTGGCCTTAAACTTGTAATCCTGCCTCAACTTCCCTAATGTTGGAATTGCAGCGATGAGTAACTGCACCTGGCTAATGATTCTGTTGTTAAGTGTGTGAGGCCTCACCACCGTACTGAGTTCCATAATGGTTGCCCAAATTTTCATTCCTTCCAGCAGTGGGCAGAGGGCTCCTTTGCCTCACATTCTTCTCAGCATTTTTATTACTTTTAGGTTTTGTTGTTATTGTTGTGATGGTTAGTGGCTATTCTTTCTCAGGTCAGGATAATCTAAAAGAGAAAATGAAGCATGATTATTAGACTCAAGCTTACAGAGCCATGCTAATTAAATGGTATGGTACTGACTGGCATGGAAGTGAAAGGAAAAATACAGCTGGTGAAATGGCTAAGCTGGTAAGGTGCCTGTGTGCAAACTCGGTGACCTGAGTAGTTGGCTCCACAGAGTCTACCTGATGGAAGAAGAGGATTGTACTAGTTACTGTTATCTGTTGCTGTGAGAAAAGAATCAGCACTTTGAGAGAGAAAAGGAGATTTATTCAGGTTACAGTTGCAGAGGGAAGATACAGTCTGTTATGGCAGAAAAGGCATGGCTAGCTGGCAGAAGTGGGAGGTGGCCTAAGTTAAGTCCATCAAGGAGGCTGAGAGCTGCAAGACTGTCAACTGCAAGAGCAGAACTCTCTGGGGAAATAGGATGGGACTAATCAACCTCAAGACCTACCCTCTGTGACTGCCTTCCTCCAGCAAATCTTCACCCCTTAAAGGTGCCATGACCTTTGCAAACAACCAAAGATTCAAACACAGGAGCCTGTGGGGGTCAGCCCACATTCCAAACCATGACAAGAACCAAATTCCAAGAGTTGTCCTTTGACCTCTGCACGCCTGTACACACACACGCGCACATGCACACTCCTCTGTGTGCTTTTTCTCTCAAACACATTTGTTCACTTGCTCTCAAATATTTTAAAAAAAGACAAGGGAAGAAAACCATAACCACAGACACATCCAAACACATGAATAGTCTGTTTGAAAACTCATTAGCTCTGTGTGGAAGGAGATGCATTCAGTAAAAGGCATTTAAAAACTCAGAGTAGAAGTGACCAAGGAGGCATAGACCTGAATACACATGGAACAGGAAAAACGATACAGTCAGGAAAACAGGTGAGATGTGAAAAAGTATGGCATTTATTTAGGAGTGTTGACCCATTGTTAATTTCCTTGTTTGGTGGTTGCATATACGATAACGTTAAATGATACTGGATGTAATTTCTCAACCTCAGTACGATTAGTATTCAAGGCGAAATTGTTCTCTGTGTGTGCATGTGCTTGTGCACCTGAGAGTGCAGGCATGTGGATGCCCAAGGGAGACACAGAATCAACCTCAATTCACCCTGCTCAGAACCTAGCTCTTCAGTGAAATGCCATTAAGAATGGTCTGAAACCATAATTCAGAAAATCAGAGACCCTACATTAATCACCTGGAACCAGACCAGCCAAATCTCTCCCCATCCTAAAGCTCAGGGAAACTTATGGAAGAGGGGTCGGAAACATTGTAAGAGCCTAAAGATGGGGAGGAACAATGATACGCAAGATACTCCAAACAAGTTAGGGCCTCAGTAACCATAATCAGACATTGCAGGACCTGCGAAATGACTGACATATCAATGACCCCTCCCCAAAGTCTAGAATTGATCACCGACACTAGGGTCCTTAGCAGCAAGGGATGAACAGTCACAATAGTGTTCCCATACTAAAGGGGGACAACGAGAAAGGGCTCTAGGCAATACTACTGCTCCTTACACCTCATTAGAGTGCAGGACACAGAGGGAAGTTTGACATTCACACAAAAGGATGCTCCAGGAATTGGGAGGGGAAGAAGGGGAGGTCTGGGAGAAAGGGAGGGAGGGGGATGAAAGGGAGGGGAAAAGTTAGGAGGGAACAAGGGGGTCCATTGAGGGGTGGAGGGAGGGAGGGGACCGGGATACCTATTAAATTTGTATGCGTGGGAAAAATAAACAATAAATAATAAAATAATAAAAGGAATGGTCTGGCTAGCAAGGGAGCTCCACAGCTTCCTAGGCTCTGCATACGGGGGCTACAATTTCAGGTGGTCACCATGCCCTCCCAGCATTTTATGTGGGATCTGGGGTGTCTGAACTCTGGTCAATTTGCAAGAACTTTTAACTACTGAACCATCTCCCCAGCCCTTGATTGAAATATTTCCAAGAAAACCTTATTAACCATCATCCATCCATCGAGCAGAAATCCAAATTTAAGCACTGAAGTAGACTGTCTGCAGCCCTAAAACACTTCGTTTTGAAGTTAGGTGTTTTCCAGCAGTAGTGGCCAATGCGCTTCAGTCTGCTCCAACATCACCAGGAGAAATGAGAGGGGAAAGTAGTATCTGTGTTGAAAGGAAACCATTTATACACAACTCCATAAAGTCTGTTAATGATAGGAGAGTCTGTGTAAAATCAACAGCATCATTGCCAACTCATGAATCCTCTGCCTTTTCCCATTCGCAAAAGAGGTAAATTACAAAAAGTGACATGATGATCCAGCTCCCAAGAGTAGTAAAGTTACCTTTACTGCAAGGAGCAAATTAGTTACTTGGTTTTCCACGAAAGACTATCCAAGCATATTGTGCTCACTTTTGCAGGGATGAAAGAAAGAACCCTTCTGTCAATAGCTAGCTGCAGAAACACTTCAGGTTTCTCTCTTTCAGAAGCAGGTATAAAAGGAGAGGAAGGCCCCAGGTCCTAAGGCAGGATCCTTGTTAGGACACCGAGAGGCCATGAGAAAGGAGAGATGCTTCTCTCTCCTTGTTCTCTTTTCTTTGCTGGCTGATGCCTGGGAATTTAAGCATAAATGACAGGATCACTTGCCAAAAATAAAAAGTCCTCCCTTCTGAGAAACTTCAAAAATGAATTTGTTTAAAAAATGGCTCGTGCCTTAATCATGGCTTCTTTGTAACCAGTGTACAAATTCCTCCAATGAAGCTTTAATCTCTACTAACACACCCTTGGTTTACAAAACTGCACAATATCTGACAAAGTAATCTCTTCCAGGACAGATTGGATTGGAACACATCAGTTGGATTGGAACAAAGTATATATACCAGTACATTCTTTCCCTAATGTGTAAACTTTGTGGTAGATTTAACAGTTTTATAGTCCCAGAGTCCCGAAGTCACTTGTCTAGGTTCACTGAGGCAGCAAGACATGAGACACGTTCTCCTGACACCCACACTTGAGTCTCTTCAAGGGGGTCTTGTCCTGCTGTTTAATCACTACACCAAGTGAAACTTGGTCTCCCTCTGACTTACTGTAGAATTCTTTACTGTTGTGGAATCAAGGATCTGGGAGCACCCGAGTGGAGGTTCACAAGGCCTGGGGCAGGTTCCCTGCGGTGCACTGCAAGTATTTCTTGTTTGTATTCCTAATGTCAGTGACCACCGCTTTGCCCAGAATTGTGTATGACCAGCTGTGGGAAGAACACCGAGCAAGGATCCCTCTCATCCAAATGAAAAAGGACTGCCTTGGCTTCCACGAAACCCTGTGATGGCCCTCTGTCCCGGCAAGAGTTGAGTGGGGGAAGGAACAAAGAACACTGTCTACCAAGCTTTGTACCCAAATGCTGATCATGGCCTGCACCCCAGTGCAGCTGCACCTGTAGCCCAGCCTCTGGACGAGGGTCCGTGCTGAAAGACAATAGTCACACCCTCTGTACTGCACCGATGGGCAACTGTGAGCAGGTACCTGATTAGGCCCGTCAAGGCCTGCAGTAGTCAAGGTTTTAACCACCCTGCCGCCTCTGGAACCCCATCTTCTTCACTGTGCAGCCCCTGCTTGACTTTACCTGTACTCTGAAGGTGTTGATACATGCCCTTCATAGGCACCACCACAAGTTGCCCCTCTGGCTACTCCTGAGGCATGGTCTTGCTTGTCCCATGATAAGGACTCAGAACCCAGCACTCAGGCCAAGGGTCTTGAAGATGATTGCAGAAACTGGCCCTCTAGCTCTGGGACAAGGAGATGGAGGCCTGCTGTTCAGCCTCCCCTCTGCTGCCTGGCCTCACGTCTGGGATATTCTGAGCCTCTGATGGACAGCTAGGGACAGGAGCTGTCTTCAGCAGGCTTAGGGCATCCTTCCTTTCTGGGGAGGGAGGTCACTAGTCTCTGAGCACACCCAGCCTGCTCACCTTGACTGCTAAGAGAATCAGGCTTGCCTCATCAGCTCAAAGCCCCAGCCCTCTCAATCTGCTGACCCCAATAATGGAGGAATGGACCACCGGGTCACTTCCCACCTGTTCAGCAGCCAGGCACTCTGAGACAGGGTGGAGCCCACACTGAAGAGACCCCTGCTGTCAGAGTCCTGGCCTCTCCCTTGCACACCCACTCTTGACTTCTGCCCGACACCAGCCTCCAAGTGTGTCTGCTTGGTGTCATTCAGTATTTTCTCTTATAGAGTAATAATGACAGGGAGCTGGGTTGTCCTTCAGATTGTCAGCTGTTTCTCAAAGACTCTATACCTCGATGTCTCCGGCCCACACTTGCAGCCAGGTTGTGCTTTGTGATTGGGACATTTCTGTGCCTTGGACGACTTGGCCTCTGACCAGTAGGCAGCAGTTAAATCCACAATTGTGACAATTCCATATCTCCAGCCCAGCCTGGACTACATAGTGAGTTTCAGGCAAGCTTGGGCTACAGAATGAGATCCCATCTCCTAGCAAAGAAAAGTGGATTACAGGCATTGTTAAATGATCACTGAGATAGAAGGTAAAAAACATCCCCTAGTGGAGAATCAGGGAACTAGAGCTACATTTACTGAAGAAATATAGGCTGTAACATGCAAACACATTTTGAAATGAAATGCAGCATATGATGTAATATATGATGTGTAGCACCATCAACAGAAATTATATATTTTATTTCATTTCGGTTAGGTTTATATTTAATACCTAATTTTGACAATTATTAATTTTTAGCAAAATAGGAGTTTAAGTACCTGTTACTTAAGATGATTTGCATTATTTTAAGATATCGAGTGCAACTGGGGATGTAGCTCAGTTGAAATTCTGATTCTCCTGCAGCTACCCAGAGACTTCTGGGATTACTACATGCACCACCATGCCCAGTTTCTACTGGTGCTAATGATCAATTCACAGCCTCATGCATGTGAGCCGTGAGCTCTACTTTCTGAACTACATCCCCAGCCTGAGTTGCTTTTTTGATGTAATAAATAAAGTACAATGTAGTTAGCACAACTAAGTACAGAAGCTACATTTTCAAGATAGTAAACACAGGTGGTTCTGATGAATTCAAGAACCATTTGTCAAGGTTTTTTTCTTTTTTTTCCTACAAATCCCATTAGCACAGAAGATGGCTCCTTTAAAGAAATTCCCCAAATGGGCTGGAGAGGCGGCTCAGGGGTTAAGCCTCTGCCATGCAGGCGGAAGTTCCTGAGTTCGGATCCTAGACTTCACCTATAGACGCCTGGTGGAAACAGGAGCTGCCTGCGTTTCTGCTCCTGGTAGGGCGGAGCCTGTGAATCCCGGGGCAGAGCAAAAAAGGAGGAGGTGGAGGCGGTCCATGGTGATTCCCGAATTCACCTGTGGTTCTACACACACACACACACACACACACACACACACACACACACACACACAATTGAATAAATAAAATAAAAAAAAAGAAATTCCCCAAGTGGAGTAAGAATGCTTATTCCTTTTCCTGAAGTATGAGAAGTTCTCATCAATGTGGCCAGACAAAGCCAGCAGTGTCCAAGGGGTGCTAAGAATCAGGTTCTTATTTCTGGAAATCAAAAGAACTAAATGGAGTCGGGCTGCTGTTTTACAAGCACAGGACTGTTACTCCCCTTCACTTGCTGTGACTACAAGAGCATGTTGTACCTTTTAAAACACAAGTTTCATCCTTTATAAAGAAGAGGAAACCCCATTATACGACTGAAAGGCATGTCTGAGTTATTTTCCCCTCCTACCAAAATTTCGTAAATTTGTTAGCCTGGGAAAGAGACTAAACTTTAAACTTAGATCATAACTTCCATAGAAACAACTTTCAGTATTTTGAAATTCCCATGAAGTCATTGTATTGTTTGGACTAAATCCTAGTATAAATAGGTGAAAACATAAAAAACCTTGGCCTCCTCCCAACAGTTTCTTCATTCAACTTGCATTCTGCTTTTTCAAGATTTTAATACATTTATTTACTATCCATCTCTGTGTGTGCACGCACGTGCGAGTGTGTGTTTGTGTGCATGCAGTTGTACACAAGTGGTGCCATGGTGTATATGCACAAGTCAGACAACAAAAATTGTGGAATTGGGTCTCCCTTCACTATGTTGTTCTGGGGTGGAACCCAGGTCATTTTGCTTGGTAGCAAGCACCTTTACCTCCTAAGCCATCTTGTGGGCCCTTGCATTCTGCTTTTAAGAAAACCATATAAAGAACATTGGATGTCAAGAGTGCCATGGCGAGGCCCACATGGTAGGATCACTTGAGTCCATGTTTCAAAAAAAACTTACATAAATAATTTCGAGGACATCGACTTATTGCTGTCATATTTAGTTCACCTTCCTATTGTTTCAGCTAGGCTGATTTCCTGCGCTTGACATTTGTACAGTAACAAATTCCCCTTCCTCTACAGACCTCTATCCTTGCTCTAAACCTCTTCTTGACATTTTGTTTAAACAATCACCCTCTTTAAATTTCATACTGAGTCCTGAAAATTGCTTAGTTTCCACAAGTAGAGGAAAGCACAACAAAAATTCCATAGTAAATTAATGTGCTAATAAAACACTAAAGAGCATCAAAATTCCTTGTAATGAAGAGAAAGAAGAATTCCATAGAGATTAATATACTATATTCATGGTACTTTCTTCTATTCATAGCATTTCACATGCATTACTTAATGTCATTCAGTAGTAAAATTGACATATGCATAATGAGTTGAATGAAATATAAAGTAGATATACATATTTTTCCTTATAGATGCTGTATGAGGACTAATATGTATAACGCACAAAACATTATAGCTTGAAGGTTTTTAAAATAAGGATAAGATTGTAGTTTAGTTGTGGAGTGCTTGTCTAACATATGCAAGGTCGTGGGTTCAATCCCGAGTACCACATCAAACTGGTGTAGTGGTGCATGTCTGTAATTCCAGAATTTAGAGTGTAGAGGAAAAAGAGGGGGGGATCAGGAGCTCAAAGTCTTCCTTCACTAAATTGCAAGTTCCAGACCAGCCTGAGCTACTGAGACTCTGTCTCAATAAGACAAAAGAGGTAAGAAGAAAAGAAAGGAAGAAAAAAGTTACAAAAATGCACTACAATGTGCAGTTGAAATTAATTGTTTATATGACATCTTTTGTAGTTAAACTGACTTCCTTTCAGATCAGAGACTACGGATTTGCCTCAGGTCAGTAATTTTTCTGAAAGGGCTAGATGCTAAAAGTCTCAAGCTCTATAGCTGTTGGATTTCTGTGGGTACAAGCCAACTGTGCATATGGCCCTAGACCACAGACAGCCCAAATGACCAAGGTTGTATTCTCCCGAAACACTGTAAGTGGAGACTGGAACTGGAAAACCCTATAATCTTCTGGTTTTACAGATTTCTCTTTTTTATAAGCCCCTTGCAAATGTATAAGCTGTGGTTGACTGCTGAATGACTGGTTTGGCCCTTAGGCTGTGTTTTGCTGATATCTGGTGGTAACTGTCATTTTTTTAAAATAGTTTTTATTATTATTTCTGCTCATACAAACTTAATAGGTACACCGGTTCTCTCCCTCCCTCCTCTTCCCCCGATCCCCCTGCTCCCCTTCCCCTCACCCTTCCTTCCCCATCCCCCAGTGCCTCCCCGCCCATCCCCGGAGAATCCTTTAATGTGCATGCCAGATTCTCCTCTGGGCCCTCCTCTCAATCCTTTGCCTCCAAGGATCTTGGTGCCTTTAGCAAATGCTAGACTTTGTGGGGTCAATAGTGTGTTGGACATTGCGCAGGGCATGTAAAGTCCAATTATGATTGCTTCAGCCTTAACTTGTGTGGAGTATCTTGCATATAATTGCTCCTCCCATCCTTGTGCTCTTACAATCTTACCGCCCCCTCTTCCACAAATTTCCCTGAACTTCAGGATGGGGAGAGATTAGGCTGACCTAGTTCTAGGTGGTTGATATAGAGTCTTTGAAGTTCTGGATTATGGTTTGTTGATTTTCTTTTGCAGTTTTGCTGCTCCTGCAACGCCCTTCGCTCCATTCTGATGAGTATTGTATGTCACCCCGTGGCCAGAGGTAAAAAGCTGTTAAACTGGAGTCTTGTTATAAGAGCACATTCAAAGGTAGATGTAATAAAAGTAGGAAACCTCAGTGAGGGAGGAGTCAATCACTCATTTGCAAAATGGTTACTTTTTATCTGCCTGACTATAAGCCCTCCCCTTCTGGTGAGACCATACCCCCTCAGTTGTAAATGATCAGGAACGAAAGTCTGTGAACTTAACCAGATGACTCATTACTCACTTGCAGTCCTTGATGGAGGCCTATTTTCTCTACTGTAACATGGTCTCCTCTCTCCTTGTTTCTGGTGTGGCCCTCCTAACCCAACCCTCCTGTTCATAATCCTTGCAATTACTGTAGGTATTACATAGATTTATCTTTGAATGTCTCTAGGTGGGCTGGGTGGGTTTGGTATTAGGAGCCACTTATTTGGGAAAATATATGGCAATTAATTTTCTGGGTCTGGGATACTTCACTTAATATAATTGTTTCTAATAACATCCATTTCCAGGCAAATTCTAGTAATTCATCATTTTTGATGGCTGAATAGTACTCCATTGTATAGATGTACCACCTTTTCCTTATCCACTCGTCAACTGTTGGACAATTGGGTTGATTCCATGACTTGCTATTATAAACAGTGCTGCTATGAACATGGTCGTGCTTGTGCTATCGAGGTGAATTTTTGCTGTATGTGGGGTTATTCCCAAAAGTGGAATAGAAGGGTCATATGGCATTTCAATCTTTAATTTCTTTAAGAATCTCCAGACAGCTTGCCAGAGTGGTTGTATGAGCCTGCATTCCCACCAGCAATGTAGGAGAGTTCCCCTCTCTCCACATTCTCTCCAGCATTTGTTGTTGTTTGTATTGTGGATTTTTGCCATCCTTACCAGGGTGATACGAATATCTCAGGGAAGTTTCGATTTGCATTTCCCTGATGGCTAAGGAAGTCGAGCATTTTTTAAGACATTTGTTAGACATGTAAATTTCATATCTGGTAAAGTTACTTTTTAGTTCCAGGGCCCAATTTTTAATTGGGCCATTAGTTTCCTTGGTGTTTAGTTTTCTAAGTTCTTTGTGCACTCTGGATAATAGAGCTCTATCAGATATGTGGTTAGTGAAAGTTTTCTCCCATTCTGTGGGTTGCTTTTGAGCTGGTGTTACAATCTCTTTATCTGAACAGAAGCTCTGTAATTTCACAGGATCCCAACTGTTGAGACTTGGTAGCAGTGACTGTGCCATTGGATGTCTGTTTAGGAAATGTTGGCCAAGCCCAATCAGCTCGAGGGAGTTCCCTACCCTTTCAACTATGATTTTTATAGACTCTGGTCTTATATCAAGGTCCTTGGTCCATTTGGAATTAAGTCTTGTATGGTGGCAAGTATGGGTCCAGTTTTAATCTTCTGCATGTGGAGATCCAGGTTTGCCAGCACCATTTGTTGAAGATACTGTTCTTTTTGCATTGAATTTTTTGGGTCACTTTGTCTAAGACCAAATGGTTCTAATTTTGTGGGCTTATATCTGGTCTTCAACCATTATACATTGATCTGTGTGTCTATTTTGGAGCCAGTACCAGGCTGTTTTTATAACTATGGATTTGTAGTATACACTAAGGTTTGGTATGGTGATACCTCCAGCAGTGTTTTTGTTTCTCAGGATTGTCTTTGCTATCCTGGGTCTTTTGTTTCTCCATATGAATTTTGAGATTGTTTGGTCAACTTCTTTAAAGAATTGCTTTGGGATTTTAATTGGTATAGCATTGAATTTGTATATTGCCTTTGGTAGGATGATCATTTTTACGATGTTGATTCTGCCGATCCAGGAACATGGAAGGTCTTTCCACCTTCTGGTGTCTTCTGCAATTTCTTTCTTTAGGGTTTTAAAGTTTTCATTGTAAAGGTCTTTAACCTCCTTGGTTAGGTTTATACCAAGGTATTTCCTTTTTTTAGGGGCTACAGTAAATGGGATTGTTTCTCTCAGGGCTTTTTCACTTCTTTCATACTGGAGATATAGGAAGGCCTCTGATTTTTGCACATTTATTTTGTATCCTGCCACCCTGCTGAACTTCTCAATTAGTTCCAGGAGCTTCCTGGTGGAGTTTTTGGGATCCCTCAGGTATAGGATCATGTCATCTGCAAATAGGGATAGATTGACTTCTTCCTTGCCGGTTTGAATCCCTCTTATGTCCCTTTCTTGTCTTATGGCTTCAGCTAAGACTTCAAGTACAATATTGAATAGAAGTGGTGAGAGTGGACAGCCTTGTCTAGTTCCTGATCGAAGTGGGAATGCTTCCAGTTTTTCCCCATTGAGCATGATCTTTGCTGTGGGCTTCTTGTATTAAATTGAAAAAGGTTCCTTCCATTCCTACTGTCTCTAGTGTTTCGATCATAAAGGGCTGTTGGATCTTGTCAAAAGGTTTTTCTGCATCTATCGAGAGTATCATGTGCTCTTGGACTTTGGACTGGTTTACATGATGAATTACATTTATTGATTTGTGTATGTCGAACCAACCTTGTGTGCCTGGGATGAAGCCCTACTTGGTCCCCATGAATGATCTTTTTGATATGTTTTTGAATACGATTTGCTAAGACTTTGTTGAGAATCTTTGCATCTGTGTTCATCAGAGAGATTGGGCTATAGTTACCTTTTGTAAGTGAATCTTTATTAGGTTCTGGGATTAAAACGATGTTAGCTTCATAGAAGGAATTTGGTAGTGTTCTTTCCTTTGCTATTTGTTGGAACATTTTAAGGAGTATTGGTGTTATTAACTCCTTAAATGTCTGGTAGAACTCTGTGCTGAATCCATCTGGTCCAGGACATTTTTTGGTGGGAAGATTCGAGATTACTTCTTCAATTTCCTTATGTTCTAGGACTATTTAAATAATTCACAACTTCCTGATTCAATTTAGGTAAGTCGTGTTTACTTAGAAATTCATTCATCTCTTTTGTGTTGTCAAACTTCACAGAATATAAGTTTTTGAAATATGATGTTATAATTCTCTGGATTTCTTGGGTATCATTAGTGATAACTCCATGTTCATTTCTAATTTTGTTAATTTGGGTTTTCTCTCTCTTGCTTTTGGTTAATTTAGCTAGGGGTGTATCAATCTTATTGACTTTTTCAGAGAACCAGCTTTTTGACTGGTTGATTTTCTCTATCATTTTCCTAATCCCAATTTCAGATATTTCTCCCCTTATTTTGCTAATATCCTCTCTTTGACTACTTTTGGGATCAAATTGCTCTAGTTTCTCTAAAGCTTTAAGCTGTATTGTTAAGTTATTTATCTCTGATGTTTCCATTTTTTTGATGTAGGCATTAAGAGCTATGAACTTACCTCTTAGGACAGCTTTCATTGTTTCCCAGAGATTTTGGTAAGTTGTATTTTCATCGTTCGCTTTAAGGAAATCTTGAATTTCCTTTTTAATTTCTTCCTGAATCCAGTTCTCATTCAGCATCATATTGTTAAGTTTCCAGGAGTTAGTGTATTTTCTATTGTTTGCTGTGTTGTGGATGTCCAACTTTAGGCCCTGGTGTTCTGATAGGGCACAGGTTAAAATTTCAACTTTTTTGTATATGTGTAGAATCATTTTGTGGCCCAATATGTGATCTATTTTGGAGAACGTTCCGCATGCTGCTGAGAAAAATGTGTATTCTTTGGTGCGTTGATGAAAAGTTCGATAGAGCTCTGTAAGGTCCATTTCTTTAAGGGTTTGATTAAGTTCCAAAGTGTCTCTGTTAAGCTTTTGACCTGTTGATCTATCCCATATTGAGAAGGCGGTGTTGAAGTCCCCAAGAATTATCGTTTGGGCATTGATTTCTTGCTTTACACGCTGTAGGGTTTTCTTAATGAATATGGAGGTGCCCGTATTGGGTGCATACATGTTCAGTATTGTGAAGTCTTCCTGGTGAATTGTACCTGTGACTAAAATGTAGTATCCATCTGTGTCTCTTATGATTTTCTTTGGTTTGAAGTCCACTTTGTCCGAAAACATAATTGCTACCCCTACCTGTTTCCTGATTCCATTAGCTTGCAAGATTTTGGACCAGCCTTTCATTTTTAGGATGTGCCTGTTTTTTGTGGTGAGATGAGTATTCTGAAGGCAGCAGATTGTTGGATTGTGGTTTTTAATCCAAGTTTGTAATCTGTGTCTCTTAATCAGTAAGTTAATACCATTGACATTTAATGTTATAATGGAGAAATTATTTTTAATTCTAGACTTTTTTTATGTTTAGTGGATTTTGTAAGTGTATTGTTTGATATGTATGTTTTGGTGGTATTATACTTTCCTTCTGTCCTCCTGGATACGCTTGTTCTTTTCTTCAAGCTTGAGTATCAGTTCTAGCATTTTTTGAAGGCCTGGTTTGGTAGACATGTATCCCTTCAAGTTGTCTTTGTGCTGGAAAACTTTTCTTTCTCCCTCAATCATGACAGATAGTTTTTGCTGGGTATATCAATCTGGGTTGGCATTTGTGCTCATTTAATACTTTAAATACATCTCTCCAAGCTCTTCTTGCTTTGACTGTTTCCATTGAGTAGTCATTTGTTATTCCAGTAGGTTTACCTTTAAAAGTGACTTGCTTTTTTTTTCTCGAAGCTCTCGGCACCTTTTGTTTGTCTTGAATGTGGAGTGTTTTGACTATTATTTGCCGTGACAATTTTCTATTTTGGTCATATCTGTTTGGAGTGCGAAATGCCTCTTGCATTTGGATGGGCCTCCATTCTTTAGTTGTGGGAAGTTTTCATTTATGAGGATTTGAAATATTTCCTCAGGTGTGGTATTTTGGGATTCTTGTTCTGGTATTCCATGAATGCGCATGTTAGGCTTCTTCAGGGTGTCTCATATCTCTTGAGTGTTCCTCTCCAGTATCTTTTTGGCTTTAACAATATCTTTCATTGAGCTGGTTAATTCTCCCACTTTGTCTTCAAGATCTGAAATCCTATTTTCTGCTTCATTTGTTCTGCTGATAAGACTCTCTGTTGAGTTTTGGGTTGAAGATAACTTGTCTTTCAGTACAATTTTAAACTCTGCCTGAGACTGTTTTAACTGCTCTATGCCTATTTTTGTTTCTTGAGCTGTTTTTCTGAACTCCTCCAAGTGCCTGTTGTGTTCTTGTTCAAAGTGGTTGATTCGATTGTTTAACTCTTCTTGGGTTTCCTCTTTCATAGTATTAATCATGGTAATGATCATACTCTGAAAGTCATTATGTTGGGTCTGGCTTTCTTGGCTATTTTCTGTGAATTTATTCTGGTCGGAATCCATCATTATGGGGTTAATTCTTTCGGTGGGAGATTAGTCTTCTTGGGTTTTGTTTCTCATGGATCTGCACATTGACTTGGGCATTGTTGTTTTGTTTCTTAGGACCTTTCAGTTTCTGTGTGCTTTTCACTGAACTGATTTAGTTGGTATTATTACACTTGCCAGTTATTACTAGTGCTTGCTTTGGATTGGGTATGTTTGTCTACTGTTATTGTAATTTCCTAGATGAGGCTATTAGGCTGTTATACATCAGTTAAGTCAGGTTAAGTAGACAAGGGGTGAATATTAGTATGGTAGTGCACTTTTATGATTTAGTATCTTGGTGATATGTGAGGGTGAGTGGTGTACTCCCTGGAGTTGTTTTTGGGGTGGCTGTATGGATAAGTTGATCTATAGCAATTGATACTAGAAAGGATCAGTGAGGTGAAAAAAAGGAGGTTTACTTATCTTTGGGCTGGATGTGAAGAATCTCTCCTATGCGATAGGATGATTGTAGACGACTCCAGATGTATGGCCTTTGTTCCTTAGAGTTTTGCTTGAGTTTCCTTTGGACTTTATTGAATTCTGAGTAGCAGTGTGTCTTCCCTGGACCACGTGCATAGGTCCCCAGTGGGCCGGAGAGGCAGAGGGTCTGAGGTTAATGGCAGAATTCTTCATTTTGGCTTAGGGCCCACCCAAGCTCCAGGGATGGAGGAATGTGAGCAAGTCCTGTCTGGGATCTGGCATGCGGGCGGGAGGAGGCAAGGGGCTGGCACCTGCCATTTTAATCTCAGTGCTCAACATATAGCAGGGTTTCAGGACAGGTTACATACAACTGTGGCTCTAGCTGCAGGAACGGAATTCCACAGGCTGACGTCTGTACCTAGAGGATCTCTTCCATTCTTCGCATGGTCTGGCTCTGCACATCTCTATTTTAACCTCCTCTTGCTACATAAGGACACTATTTTAGTTACTCTTTACTGTTGCTGTGAGAGAGCATTCAAAGGCAAACAACTTATGTGAGAAAGGAGATTTATTCAACTTACATTTCCAGAGGGGAAGTAAATATAGTCTTTGAAGATGACAGAAACGTCATGGCAGAGACAGGCAGCAGGCTAAGTCACAGACGACCTCCACATAGCTCTGGCAGTCCTAGAAATGTCTTCCCACCTATATTCTGTGGTCCCTTTCATATGGTCCATTGGTGGAAGGTTCCTATGGGATCTATGGAAGTTCCCATGGAATTGATGGTGGGTATAATCCTTTTTTTAAATTTTTTTTTATTTATTCAATTGTGCATATGTTTGTGTGTGTGTGTGTGTGTGTGTGTGTGTGTTTGTGTTTGTGCATGTATGTGTGTGTGCGTGTATGTGTGTGTGTGTGTGTGTGTGTGTCGAATTCTGGAACCACCATGGTCTGCCTCTACCTCCTCCTTGTTTATTCTGCCCGGGGATTCACAGGCTCCGCCCTATCAGGACGAGAAACGCAGGCTTCCCCCACTACCACCAGTGTCTAAAGGTGGGGTCTAGGATCTAAACTCAGGACCTTCAACCTGCAAGGCAGAGGCTTAACCCCTGAGCCACCTCTCCAGCCCAAGGGTGGGTATAATCCTTTCAGGTGGTCTCAGTTTATCATTCCAAGTGTGCTTTTAGCTGATCTCAGTCATTACCACCTATGTCAAGTTGACACCTCGGCTTCATTTAACTGCCACAGACACCAATTCTACTGGATTAGGACCCACATCAAACTACCTTTTTGAAGGCCCTATGTCCAAATAGAGTTCCATTCCAAAGTTTGAGTGAACTTGGCAGGGAAGTGATTCAGGCAGGGTAGAAGGCATCCATAGTGACAGCAAAACATGTCTGAAAGGCAGGCAGTTTACAAGCTGACCCAATGGATAATCTCATGAAGTTTTCCATCCATCCACCATTTTCATGAGAAGAGATTTTTTTAATCTTATTTTGCCTTCCATTCCCTTTCCTGAAGATGAAGGGCCTTCATGGAGGGGTTCCCCTTGCTGGAAGCAGCACGCATAGAATGCAGCTCGGTAGTTGAACTGCATCCTAACCACATTCTGCCTCATTAAGCAGCCCCCATAACTCAGCCCTGTGACAGTAAAGCTGTTGGTCTCCAAGGCCTGGCAGCAGATCAGTGCGTCCTCTATGCAGGGCATCCTGCCCAAGACCAGCTCTTTGGACCCAAGCAGTCTCCCACTTGCAGGCTCCTTCTTAATCTGGTCTCCTTGTCATTCTTCTGCTTTATTGTTTTGTGACAGGGTCCCACTGTGAATCTCAGACTTAGCTTTGAAGTCAAAGTGATCCTCCTGCCTCCATTATTATTATCACTGTTATTGTGATTGCCAGTATGTGCCACGAGGTGTGGATTAATATTTACTGCCTTTCATACAAAGTTTGCAAGCTCAAATTGGAAACCTCAGGATGTCTGCAGGTTTACAGAAATAAGTCCTCCAAGACAAAGACTGACTCACAAATAATATGAAAGCACCCAACTGGTTTTAAGTGCCAAAGCTGTGTACTCAGCTGACAGAGTTTAATGTACACAGTCACCAGAAGAAAAAACAGCCCAAGACAGTGGATGAGAGTTGAAAACGCAAGGCAAATGGCAAAGAATCCAACTTCCATTTAAAGCCTTCTTATCCATTCTGTAGCCTGCATTAGGACATGAGGAAAACAAGCCAGCCCCATCTCAAAGATTTAATACTTAGCATCCACCACTTGGGCTAGTACTTTCATTCAAGCTGGTTACTTACGGAAATCTACTGAACAGTTTCTTTTTCCCCAAAGCTCTGCCTGAAAATAGTGTTTCTTTCCTCTGCTGACACAATCAAAATCCTGTCCCACACTTTCCCCAGTTGGTCAGTTAAGCACATGGTAGACTGGAGAGAGATAGCTCAGTGGGTAAGGCGTCTGCCTGCTTTTAAACCTCATGACCTGAGTTAGATGCTGGGAATCCCAGAGGGTAGAAGGAGAGAAGTGATTTTCTAAAGACGTTGGTGCTATGACTTCCACCCATGGTTGTGTGATCTCTCTGTTTCTCTCTGTCTCTCACTTCTACTTCCCTCCCACACTCCCTCCATCTCATAAATAAAGCATTTAAAAGGACTTATCAATAATGAATCAATCAAACATAAATAAAGCACATGGCAGACAGAGCTGAGTCCTGCTTGGCTAAGCCTTTTATGATTAAAATGTCTGGTTCATGGTAGACCATGAAGCGCAAGAAGTAAATCTCACTCCTCTTCCTCCTTAGGGAGGGAAGCGTCCACTCCCAGAATTCGTCTCTACGAGTCTCCCCTTCAAGCAAAGGAGATACATGGCCGTGTTCAGCCCCAAAGTCTAACTTCAAAGTTAGTGATATGGAGCTGAGCTGTGGGATAGACAACCCACCTGTGACGATGGTGACGCTCTCTCTGCTACCCCAATGTGGTGGCCACTAGGTATAGATGACTTTTGGGCCAGTGTTAAAGTGAATATAAACCACTCTTCTCTAGAGAGCCGAGGCACACAGGACTATGCACATAGTCACATGTTTGCCTCTGCTTTGAGGAAAGTCATATCCAACTGTGCTCATTTTAAATGTTTCTGGCACTCCTTCTGTATCCTCCACACAAGCAGGAGGGGTGCAAACAGCGGGGCTGGCCACGTGCCCACTGCTGGGCTGGATTAAACTGGAACCCTGTGGCTGCCACAGGAAGCCACACTGCATTCCGTTCCTCATGGGTCAAAACAGAACTTGATTCTCCCTGGGGTTGGCTTCACTGTAGAAGCCCACGGGGGTCAATTACAAGGCTCTCCCCTATGCCCCTGTGCTTCCTCAGGGACACCATCCTCACATTCCATCTGCTTCCAGGAAAATCCCAAATGGAAGGATTAGAGTGGGCGACTCTGGTGTTAAATAGGAATCTTGGTTATTTCAAGCGGCAAAGGGTCATGATTCTTCTGCAGACATAGTCAGGGGTTTACTGGAGATGATCAGGTCCTGTCACATAGCTCACCCTGGGAAGCCCCTTGTCACGATCTTCACCCCGGGCCCAGGGACACTGAGGCAAGACCAGCTGTCCCAGAAGAGGCGGCCAAGTTGTCTCCTAGCTCTTCAGCTGCAATGGACATTTCCCAGAAGAGCTAAGATAAGGACTTCTACCCTGGAACAGAAACAGACTAGATGCATTATCTTCAGCAGGAAAAGTCAATACACAGAGACATGGGGATTTAGAAAGCATTTTATGTGCATTAAGGATCAAAATTGTATTAGGGACATAGACATGTGATTCATTTTCTTTTTACTCTCACATTTTGGAAAAACAATCAATTGTCATGCTCCTACTTAATCATTTATGTGATTAGGATTGAAAACAGTAAAACACTTAAGTATGAGGCAATATGAGACATTAATTTCCAATGAGAAAAAAAATGTCCACTATTTCCAATTGTGGTTTCCAGAAAATACAGCCAGGAAAAAGGGCAATGATAGAAAACACATACTAAGGTCCCAGGTGAAGTGGGTCATCACCAGCACCTCTGCCCTTTCTTCCTGGGGAAACTTGCAGTCCAGGGAGGATACATGGTTCCTCACAATTCAACCGAGTCCCATGAAAACCCAAGCAAAGCTCTAGGGGACAAAGGCCATACATATGAAATCCTCTAAAATCATCCTATCACATGGGAGAGATTCTTTGCATCCAGTACAAAGATAAGTAACCCTCCCTTTTTACCATCATGTTCTTATCAATTATTAATCACTGCAGATTAACTTTTCCATATAGCCACCCCCAAAACATATACAACTTCAGGGACAATACCACTCATCGTCACATATCACCAAGGTACTAAATCGTAAAAGTGCTCTACCATACTAATTAATATTCAACCCGTCTACTAAACCTGACTTAATTGATGTACTAACAGTCTAATAGCCTCATCTAGGAAATAACTACAACAGACAAGCATAATCAACTTCAAGGCAAACACTAGTAATAACTGCGCTAGAGTAGTAATACCAACCAATTCAGTTCTGTCAAAAACACACAGAAACTGAAAGAAGGTCTTAAGAGATAAAACAATGCCCAAGTCACAGTGCAAATCCATGAGAAACAAAACCCAAGAAAACAAATCTCCCACTGAAAGAATTAACAGCATAATGATAGATGCCAATCAGAACAAATTCACAGAAAATAGCCAAGAAAGTCAGGCCCAAGATAATGACTTTCAAAGCATGGTAATTACCATGATCAATACTATAAAGGAGGAAATCCGGGAGGAGTTAAATAACCACATCAACCACTTTGAGCAGGAACATTACAGACACTTAGAGGAGTTGAGAAAAACAGTTTAAGAAACAAAATAGGCATAGAGCAGTTAAAACAGTCTCAAGCAGAATTTAAAATTGAACTAAAATGCAAGTTGTTGTCAACCCAGAACTCAAAAGAGAGTCTTATTAGCAGAACTAATGAAGCAGAAAATAGAATTTCAGATCTTGAAGAGAGAGTGGAAGAATTAACCAGCTCAATGGAAGAGGTTGTTAAAGCCAAAAAGATACTTGAGAGAAATATTCAAGAGTCATGGAACACCCTGAAGAAGCTTAACATGCACATTCATGGAATACAAGAGCAAGAATCTCAAAGTATCACACCTGAGGAAATTTTTCAAATTATCATCAAGGAAAACTTTCCTCATCTACGGAATAAGAAGCCCATCCAAATACAAGAGGCATTCTGCACCCCAAACAAATATGACTAAAATAAAAACTTGCCATGGCAAATAATAGTCAAAATGCTCCACATTCAAAACAAACAAACAAAAAAAGGTGCTGAGAGCATCAAGGGAAAAAAAAACTAATCCCCTTTAAAGGCAAACCTATTAAAATAACAAATGACTTCTCAAAGGAAAAATAAAAACAAGAGCTTAGAGAGACATACTTCAAGTATTGAATGAGCAAATATGTCAACCCAGGCTTATATACCTTGCAAAACTATCTCTCATGATCAAGGGAGAAAGTAAAGTTTTCCAGCACAAAGACAACTTGAAGGCTCACATGTCTACCAAACCAGGCCTTCAAAAAATGCTAGAAAAGATACTCAAGCTTGAAGAAAAGAACAAGCATATCCAGGAGGACAGAAGGGAAGTGTAATACTACAAATGCTAAAAGCCAAGTAATATACTTACGAAAGTCACTAAACATAAAAAGTGTCCGGAATTAAATGTAATTTCTCAATTATAACATTAAATATCAATGGAATTAACTGACTTATCAAGAGACACAGATTACAAACTTGGATTAAAAATCACAACCCATCAATCTGCTGTCTTCAGAAAACTCATCTCACCACAAAAGATAGGCACATCCTAAAAATAAAAGGCTGGTCCAAAATTCTGCAAGCTAATGGAATCAGGAAAGAGGCAGAGGTAGCTATTATGCTATCGGTCAAAGTGGACTTCAAACCAAAAAACACCATAAGAGATACAGATGGATAGTACATTTTAGTCACAGGTACAATGCAACAGGAGGACTTCACAATACTGAACATATATGCACCTAATACGGACTCCTCCACATTCATTAAGCAAATAGTACAGCATCTAAAGCAAGAAATCAACCCCCAAACGAAAATTCTTGGGGATATCAATACTGCCTTCTCAACATGGGATATATCAACAGGTCAAAAACTTAACAGAGACACATTGGAACTCAGTCAAACTCTTACTAAAATGGACCTTAAAGATCACTATCAAACTTTTCATCCATGCACCAAAGATTACATATTTTTCTCAGCAGCACACAGAACTTACTCCAAAATAGACCACATATTGGGCCACAAAATGAATCTTCACACATACAGGAAAGTTGAAATTCTTGCCTGTACTCTATCAGACCACCATGGTCTAAAGCTTGATATCCACAACACAACAAACAACAGAAAATACACGAACTCCTGGAAACCAAACACTATGATGCTGAATGAGAAATGGATTCAGGAAGAAATTATAAAAGAAATTTGAGATTTCTTGGAAGTGAATGACAATGAAACTACACCTTATCAAAATCTTTGGGACACAATGAAAGCTGTCCTAAGAGGTAAGTTCATAACTCTTAACACCTACATCAAAAAAATGGAAACATCAGAAATAAATAACGAAACAATGCAGCTTAAAGCTTTAGAGACACAAGAGCCATCTTATCCCAAAAGCAGTAGAAGAGAGCAGATTAGCAAAATCAGGGGAGAAATATCAGAAATTGAGATCAGGAAAACAATACAGAGAATCAACCCGTCAAAAAGCTCCTTCTTTGAAAAATCAATGATCCACACACCCCTAGCTAAATTAACCAAAAACAAGAGAGAGAAAATGCAAATGAACAAAATTAGAAATGAAAATGGAGTTATCACTACTGATACACAAGATATTCAGAGAATTATAAGGTCATGTTTCAAAAACTTACACCATGAAATTTGATAACATAAAATAAATGTATGAATTCCTAAGGAAGCACAACTTACCTAAATTGAATCGAGAAGTTTTGAATTATTTAAATAGTCCTATAACATATGAGGAAAATGATGAAGTAATCTCAAATCTTCCCTCAAAAAAATGTCCTGCACCAGATGGATTCAGCACAGTGTTCTACCAGACATTTAAGAAACAAATAACACCAATACTCCTTAAATTGTTCCATCAAATAGCAAAGGGTAGAAGAATACCAAATTCTTTCTGTGAAGCTAATATCGTTTTAATCCCAAAACCTAATAAAGATACACATTAAAAAGAAAACTATAGGTCACTCTCCTTGATGAACACAGATGTAAGATTCCCAACAAAGTCTTACTAATCAGATTCAAAAACATATCAAAAAGATTATTCACGGGGATTAAGTAGCTTTATCCCAGGCACACAAGGTTGGTTCAACATACGAAAATCAATAAATACAATACACCATAAACCAGTCCGAAATTCAAGACCACATGATATTGTCGACAGATGCAGAAAAGGCTTTTGACATGATACAACAGCCTTTTATGATCAAAACCCTAGAGACAGTTGGAATGGAAGGAACCTTTATCAACATAATAAAAGCTATATATAACAAGCCAACAGCAAGGATCGTACTCAATGGGGAAAAATTTGAAGCATTCCTGCTTCGATCAGGAATTAGACAAGGCTGTTCACTCTCACCATTTCTATTCAATATCGTACTTGAAGCCTTAGCTGAAGCCATAAGACTAGAAAGGGAGATAAAAGGGATTCAAATCAGCATGGAAGAAGTCAAGTTATCTCTACTTGCAGATGACATGATCGTATACCTGAGTGATCCCAAAAATTCCACCAGGAAACTCCTGGAACTAATACAGAAGTTCAGCAGGGTGGCAGGATATAAAATAAACATACAAAAATCAGAGGCCTTCCTATATGCCCAGTATGAAAGAAGTGAGAAAGCCCTGAGAGAAACAATTCCATTTATTATAGCTCCTAAAAAAATGAAACACCTTGGTATAAACCTAACCAAGGAAGTAAGAGACCTTTGCAATGAAAACTTTAAAACCCTCAAGAAAGAAATTGCACAAGACAGTAGAAGGTGGAAAGCCCTCCCATGTTCCTGGATCAGCAGAATCAATATCGTAAAAATGAACATCCTACCAAAGGCAATATACAGAGTCAATCTATACCAATCAAAATCTCAAAGCAATTCCTTTTAAAGAAGTGACCAAACAATCTCAAAAATTAATATGGAGGCATAAAAGACCCAGGACAGCCAAAACATCGTCTGTAAAAAAAACACGTCTGGAGGTATCACCCATACCAAAACCTTAGTCTATACGACAAGTCTAGTAGTTGTAAAACAGCCTGGTATTGGCCTCCAAAAGAGACACACAGATCAATGGATAAAGGTTGAGACCCGATAAAGCCCACAACAAATTACAGCCATGTGATCTTGTGACAAAGGGGCCCAAAAAATCCAATTAAAAAAAGAATAGATTTTTCAACAAATGTGTGCTGGCAAACTGGATTCACATGCAGAAGATTAAAACGTGGACCCGTACTTGTCACCATTATAAGACTTAATTCCAAAGGATGACAGAACCTAGATCATAAGCAAATCAGTTGATAAGGTGTAGGGAATCTTCCTCGCACTGATTGGGACTTAGGCCAACTTTCCTAAAAGGAATCCAATAGCACAGTCATCACCACCTCAACATTGGGATCCTTAGAAACTTACAGAGCTTCTGTTCAGATAAAGAGATTCTAACCGAGCCAAAAGCAACCCACACAATGGGAGAAAAATTTCACTAACCACATATCTATAAAGCCTCTAATAGCCAGATGCACAACAGAACTTAGAAATAAACCAAGGAAACAAATAGCCCAATTAAAAATGGGCCTGGAACTAAAAGTAACTTTTACCAGGATAAAATTAAATGTCTAAAAATTCTTAAAAAATGACTCGCATCCTTAGCCTCAGGGAAATGCAATCGAAAACTTCCCTGAGATATCATCTCACCCGGTCAGGATGGGCAAAAACCACAATACAAACAACACCAAATGCTGGAGGGATGTGGAGAGAAGGGAACTCTCCACATGGCTGGAATGCAGGCTTATACAACCACTCTGGCAAGCCTCGAATTCTAAAAATTAAAATTGAAATGCATATGTACCTTCTATTCCACTTTGGGAATAAACCCCCATACAGAAAAAACATCCTTCATACACAAGCACGACCATGTTCATAGCACACTGTTTACAATAGCAAAGTCATGGAATCAACCAATGTCCCAACAGTTGACAGTGGATAAGGAAAAGGTGGTACATTTATAACAATGAGTACTTCTCAGAATCAAAAATGAGAATTATGAATTTGCGGGAAATGGATGTATAGAAACAATTATAAGGAAGTATCCCAGACCCAGAAAATTAATTGCCATGTGTATCCTAAAGGTGGATCCTATACCAAACCCACTATGACACAGTCAAAGATAAATCTCTGTAATACCTACAGTAATTCAAGATTATGAAATGGAGGGGGATGGAGGGCCCCAGAAACAAAGAGAAGGGGACATGTACAGTCAGAAAAATAGCCCCATCAAGACTGCAAGTAGTAATGTGACATCTGGTTTATGCTCCAGACTTTCCTTCCTGGTCACTTGCAACGGATGGGGTTAGATCTCAAAGAAGGGAGGGCATAGAGTCGGCGATAAAAGTAACCATTCTGCAAATGAGGACTGACTCGCCCTCACTAGGTCTCCTACTCTTAGTTCTCCTACCTTTGAATCTACTCTTATAAACAAGACTCCTATTTAACAGCCTTTTTACTCTGTTTAGGAGGTGACATCCAATACCCAAAGGAGGAGGCAAGGGCTTGCAGGACGCCCAAACTGTAAGCAAAAGAAAATCAACAACCATAATCTTGAACATCAAGACCCCTACATAATACCAGGAAGCTAGGCAAGCCTAATCTCTCCCCATCCAAGCTCAGGGAAATTTGGAGAAGCGGGAGCGGTAAGATTGTAAGAGCTAAAGGATGGGGAGGAGGCAACATATGCAAGATACCCACAAGTTAGGGCCAAAGTAATCAAAATAGGACTTTGGTGTGGATCTGCGCATGACCAGCATATGATCATTGATACTTCAAGTCTAGCTGGATGACCGGCACTAGGAATCCTAGAGGTAAGGGATTAACAGCACACAATGGTGTGTCGATACTAAAGGGGCACACAAGAAAAGAGCTCTAGGGTAATGCTAACTAGGTCCTTATGCCTCAGCAGTGAGGAGGACCCCCGTGGGACGTTTACATGTATACAAGAGGATACTCAGAATGGGGAGAGGGCACTGGGAGAGAAGGGAGGGAGCGAGGGGAGCCAGGGAAGGGTGGAGGGAGGTAGGGGAATGGGGTACCTGTGAAGTTTGTAATGATATGGAGTGAAGGAGCTCACTTATCTGGAACATAGGGAATATGAAGAAAAATAAAAGATAGTCTAACATGTTTAATAAACATCAAAAAAATAAAAGTGGAAGTCAGGAGTACAATTTCTGGAAGGGGGTTCTGTCCTTTGACCATGGCGGATCTCCAAGGATCCGACTCAAGTACCTATGGTATTGCACACAAAAGCTTGAGCTGTTGGTCGTATCTCCGGCTATGCTGTGATATGGATTTTTTATTGGTCCTTTTACATAAATAAAACCCCAAAGACACATAGCTAGATATGACACTTCAGGTAACTCACAATTCATAAGAATAGGTACCACAAAGTTACTGTTTATGTGGAGGGTAGTTACAACGAATTCGGGGGCTGGAGATGTAAGAGTCAACAGTTTTAAGAACGGTTCCTGCAGGAGAGAAGGGGGCCAGAGAAGTTGGCAGATACCCCACCCACTAAAGAAAGGCCAGGATGCCCATACCTGCATGATTAGGGTGGGGAAGGAAGGGAGCCAGCCCAGGCCTTCAAGAAAAGGAAAGAAGAAGAGAAAGAAAGAAGAAAGAAAGAAAGAAAGAAAGAAAGAAAGAAAGAAAGAAAGAAGAAAGAAAAGAAAGAAAGAAAGAAAGAGAGAAAGAAAGAGAGAAAGAGAGAAAGAAAGAGAAAAAAAGCAAGAGAGAAAGAGAGAGATAGAAAGCAAGAGATAAAGAAAAAGATAGAGAAAAAAGAAAGAGAGAGAAAGAAAGAGACAGAGAGAGAAAGAAAGAGAGAGAAAGAAAGAAAAAGAAAGATAGAAAGAGAGAAAAATAGAGAAAGAAAGAGAAAGAGAGAGAAAGAAAGTAAGAAAGAGAAAGAGAGAGAAAGACAGAGAAAGAGAAAGAGAGAAAGAAAGAGAAAGAAAGAAAAAGAGAGAAAGAGAAAGAGAGAGAGAAAGAGAAAGATAGAAAGAGAGGAAGAGAGAAAGAAAGAAAGAGAAGAGAAAGGAGAAAGGAGAGAGAAAGAAAGAAAGAGAGAAAGAGAAAAGAAAGAAAGATTGAAAAGAAAAATAAAGAAAGAAAGAAGAAAGAAAGAAGAAGAAAGAAAGAAAGAAAGAAAGAAAGAAGAAAGAAGAAGACGAAAGAAAGACGAAAGAAATAACGCAAGAAAGAAAAAAGGTACAGTCCCAGCCACCAGCTCCAGTTCTGGGAGATCGCCAGAAGTAGAGACGACGGTACAGAAGGCCACCCCATGACTTTCCCCTGTGTGTGTCCATATTATCTCATATGCAAAGATCACACTCATATAGTACACTTTCATTAATTAAAAGGTTAAAATTTCAGGCTGCCCGGGGACCTCTGCCATACCAACGGATGCTTGTGGCTTCCTCCAACTCTTCCCCCACCTCTCTCATTCTCTCTAGTAAATGAATAACTAGTTTAAAACTCACTAGGTAGCTAGGTGAAAATCTCATAGTTGGTGAACAACTACATACAGAGGACTATGGATATTTTCTTGCATTTTTCAGAACGAGCTATATTCCCAGAACTCTTTTCACTTTATTTTTGAAGTGGGGTCTAAGCTGCCGGACAGGCCTCGAAGTCGGTCCATCTGCTTCGTCTCTCTCCTGAGTAGCTGAGTCCACGCCGCGCGCCACCAGTTCCATCTGAATATACAAAAACTGAAGTAGCAAATCCCTGTGTGTTTTAACTTGCTTGACCAAGTTCTCATTTTGACAGTTTCACACCCGCAGGGTCCATGAACTTCTTTCTCAGTAACTGTAGTAATGATCACAAATAATTTAATCATCAGATGTTACCATTTACTTGCCAATGTTCAGGGTGTAGACAGTATAAATAAAACTTTTAGATTACTGTCCCCAGAAGCACACGAAAGAGCGGCCAATATCCTGAGACAGGAAAGAGAGATTGATATCGCCATGTTTTTTCATACTCTACAACACTATGGAAAAGTAGTTTCTGGGCATGGAATTATTGATCTCGTGTTCTGGTGTGAGTAAAACACGAGATCACACAATATGGAAATGTGTCTGTTGTTCTTTTGACTCATACAAGATGTTTTTAAAACCCCCAAAGCTGTAAAAGCTCATGTGAGTTAAAGGATCCATTGACCTGCAATGGAGCAAGAGGAAATGCAGACCAATGACCCTTTCAAATTCACCTGACTAGTCTGTTTTATCATCACAAAATAGAAAGGTTTCATTCTCTTTAATTTAAGACGCATGAGGAGCTGAGCTATGTGTGCTAATTGCTCAAAAATATCCCATTGATGACTCAGTGAGGACACGGGCAGTGTCTTGGTGCTCAAGGATGTTGCTACATAGTCATGAAGTTTAGAAACATCATCAGGTCAATCTACACTGGTTGGCTTTTGCTTCTGTAGTTGTTTCATGGAAATAACTCACACAAGAGGAAAGAGCAGATAAAAAGTGCATAAGATACCCTCGCTGTAAAATTGGGCCATTTGTTCTTTATCCGGCATTTACTGTTAAAACAAGCTAATTTACCTCTTTATCAGCATGGATAATGAGAAGCAATGATATCCTTGTTATTGCAGGCCTAAATACATATTGGCTGCTGGTTGGATTCCCCTTGATCAGTCCCAGCACGCTGGAAACCCGCGACTTGAAATATCCTTCCTTCCTTTCTTTGACCTTGCAAATTATTCTGAAGCCATGTCCAGGTTAAAATATTCAGAAGGACTATAGTGAACATGTTTAGAGGGTCAAAATTCTTTATCTCTGACTCTGAACAAACTGGGCTTTTCAGATGCATCAAAGACTAATGCCGCCCCACTTCCTGCTCTGGTCTTTTCCCTAGTCATAACCCTACAACAATGTTCTATCTGTACTGTCCTGTGGGTTTGTTTTTACAAGATTTCTTGAAGCTGAATCAGATAAGCTAGTGTTTGCTTCAATCATCTCTGTCATTGTCCAAGTCTATCCTAGAATTATGGCCTTCTTTGAGAAAAACTTTCCTTGACTTTTGTTTATACAGACTTAGAACTGGATTGTGTGCTTCACTGACTTTTCATTCTTTTTTTTTTTTTCCGGATAGCAAGCATTGGCAGACTTATGAATATTTATAAAAAGAAATAACATAAATCTCAAGTACATTGGTGTGCAATTTGAGGGCAATCCTAAAGCACCGCTGTTCTAGGTTGCTGATGAAGTTTGCAGAAAGTTTTTATGGGTTTTATGAATACAAATGACAGAGTAGATAATGTGTGGGTGTCATTGCTTCCCCAGAGTCTTCCCTGGGATTGGAGCAGTGAAGCGGGTTTAAACCTCAGAGTTAGGGGTAGGTTTGGTCTCTCCACTGTTGGTGAAGTTAGGTGAGGGTCTATCTTCTGCAAGTCACCGACAAAGCAGCTCGTGCCAGGCCCTTTCTGAGGGAGCTGGATACCAAGCAGGAAGCCAGGGCTGCCTCATGGACAGCCTTCCTGCTAACGGGAGGGAAATTGCTCAGCAAAGATAAGGGACCTAGGCTTTGGTGTGAGGGTGTCACTTCTGTTTAAATCTGATGACTTTTCCTCAAAAGTTACTTCTAGGGTTTTTATTCTGAAGTATCCCTATCAGCAGGACTACAAGGGAAAACACATTTTAAATGCAGCACGTGTTTTAAACATGTCGGGCAGCAAAGACGCTCTCAGAAACTTTCTTCCCATGCTGGATGGAAGAGATCGCTTCTGGCTGTGGGTCAGGTTTGACAACAGACAAGGCCATCTGTGGTGTAGATTCCGTGTCCAAACTCAAGTCCTCTTGCAATTCACAGGCAGCTGTTCTTGGTGTGGGCATGTCTAGCCTGCTGTCCCCCATGGGCTGGTCTCCGCTTTGTCTCCCAAAACTCAGTTGGAACCATCTCTGATCATTACATCTCCCTCTCCCACTTCCTTTCCTGGTGTCTTTCTCCCTTCTTCTCTTCCTCGCTCCTCCCCTCCCCTCTGCCTTCTGTTCTCTGCCTCCTTCCTTCACTTGGGATCCGGTGTGAATCTCTTACACCTGCCCTTCCCAGAACAGGAAGCTCTGGGGCACCTCCAGGCTGGGTCTCAGAGTTCCTTCCCCTTTGGCCTGGAAGGGCTACAGGCAGGCTGTTTCTCACACGTTTGGTAGTCAGGGTGGGGAGGCTGCATGGGTGGTGCTGACTCTTTGAGGCCACTGTTGCTTCGTGTATCCAAATAGCCTATTTGTTCAGACCTCAGTGTCCAAGTATTTGAGGCACTAAAATTAGTCCTAGACCGAGAATGTACTGGCCTGTGGCCAGGGGCATTATTAGGCTGTGGTTCAAGCAAACCCCACTTGACTCTCTGCCCTTGGGCCTCCCTCTGCTCCTCCCTCCCTCACCCCCTTCGCCTCACCTGTCTCCAGGGCCATCAGTCTGCCCTGCAGGGATCAAACATTTGGGGGTCCTCTGTGTGTTTCCCCTCTACCTCGATGCCCACAGGCTGGCAGAACAGAAACCTTTAGCTTGCTCACCCCCGGGGACTGGTCCTCATGGACTTCCAACTTTGTCTTGGAGTTGGATTCCAGGGAAAATCCTCAGCTCTTACTGCGATTGAAAATGAGGGTCTTTTTTAAAGGAACCATTATAAAGATTGCTCTTATCTGTATGCACCTGGGAAGCATTGGGACATGTAGGTTTTCTCAGTATGCAGAGGTGTCTGCCATTTGATTGGTTCCTAGCTTTATTACAATGAGCTACTAATTGCGTTGGCTGATTATTTATTTCCTTTATAATTCCTCAAATCCCAATTTAATCTTGAAGAAAATGAATCCAAAGAGAATGTTCCAAAGAAATACCTATCTACCCATGCCTTCCTGGCCACATTTCCAAGAGGCTGTGTTGGTCTGGGTTTTGTGTATATCATCCACTTGACCCCAAGTCTCTTAATGCTTATGTCCAATGAGAATGAGCCCTAGGCAGCCATCCCTCTGCCCTCTCCACAGGTCCTTGGGACTCAGGGTTTGCATTCCATGGACCTCCCCTTGCAGGCACAAGATAATGTCCATATTTCCCAGAAATGTACCGAGGAGACATGTCATGGTCAGGAAGCAGGCAGGAAGCAACCCGCAGAACCTCTGTGCTGAGAAGACAGCAGGAAGGGACGCCCACCTTCCTCTTCTTTCTCTCTACCCGGACCCTGGATGCAGGTCCTGCGTCTCAGACCCAGTGCTTGCCCGTGTGGCCACGCCATGTAAGTCCCTGCTCTGATTCTAGTTATTATCATCTGAGAGAGAGTCATGATCTGTCTCTTGGTCTTCTGACCCTGGTCCCTGGACTCCCCTCGAAGCCCACCACCTCCCCTCACCCTTGTTCTTCTCCCATCTTCTCTTCCTCTCCTCTTCTGTCTGAGGCAGTAAGGATTTGAAGCTTTCCCATTTTGATTTCCACACAGACCCCGTCTCCAGAGCTGCTGGCGCATCTCAGGGTTACATCCAAACTCCAAATCAGCATTGTCCTCACGAGGCTGAAATCGTGTGCTCACTTGTCAGCCAGAGTTCAGAGCCCAAGAATACTTTAAGGTGCTCTACTGAAGGACACCAGCAGTTATAATCCTTGCTCACACCCCACACCTTTGCCATCTCATGCTGCCCTGCTCTGACCTTATGCAGACCTTCTGCGCTCCCCTCCCTTTCCCTCCCTCGCCTTGGGTTACTGGGTCTAGGGAACTGTGATGAGCCTCACTGCCCACTGGCTCAGGCTCCGCCTATGCACACATGAAACAGGGAGACACAGCTCACCTGCATGTACAGTGACTGAGTGAATAAATAACACATGCTGCTCCGTGACAGCTCTCTAAACATCACCCCGGGGCCTGCTCACAACTGTTGCCACCACGTCACCTTTGAGACCACAGAAGCACTTAGTGACGGGTGATGGGGCTCTGTATTCCACAGTCGAATCGGGGAAAGAAGCTGAAAATAGACACGAGCAAGTCTGTCTGTGCACGGCCAAGGCCCGGGAGAAGATATGTCAGAGGCACCGCCCAGCGAGGCGCTGGTGCTGCCTGTCAGATCAGCTCTGCAGGGGCGGAGCCAGGAGGGTGGAGCACTCAAGGTCATCCTTGCAGGAGGGTGGGGCACTCAAGGTCATCCTTGCAGGAGGGTGGGGCACTCGAGGTCATCTTTGCAGGAGGGTGGAGCACTCAAGGTCAATCTTGCCTTTGAGGACAGACAGCCTGTGCTCAGGAGACCCTTGGATTCTGGACACCAAGGGCATGACCATGGGCACGTGTCGCATGCTTCTCGGTTCGCACATACTTTCTGAACAGCACACAGCCATGAAGAGAGCCGGGAAGGGGTTGGGTTTCATGAGCGGCATTCCAGACGATTGATGGAACTAACAGGGTGTCCTTCTTCTGAAGTCAAACTTTAACCCCTTCATTTTCAGGGCCAGGACACGAGATGCTGGTGGTGGGGGGAGGGGCTGCCAATATTGAGCATCACTGTACATTCCTGGCTCAGGAGATCTCTTCAGCACAGTGGCTGGCCACTCCAGTTTGCTAGAGGCTGTGACGTTTCCCAGAGTAGAGAAGTCTCCGTGCTAATCTGGGACAGCGGGTCACCCTAGTGTTATCTGTCCTGGAGCTGGATGGAGGAGTCACGACTCCACTGCACTGCTGGGCAGCTCCTGATGAAGGCTGTGCTGCCCTCCCAAAGCCATGCGCTGGGCAGAGTCAGAACAGGGCCTCTGAGGGGTCTGGAGGCAAGTTCCCACTTCCCTTCTGATCCTCCTTTGGCCAGGGTTTCCTGTTCATAAAGAGGGGAAAGGAAAGGAGGAGGGAGAGGGAGAGGGGAAGAAGGAGGAAACAGAGGAAGAATAAGGAAGAAGAGGAGAAGGAGAAGCAGGGGAGAGAAGGAAGAAGAAGAAGAAGAAAGGAGTAAGAGAAGGAGATGGGGAAAGGAGGGGGAGAGGAGAATCTTCCTCTGACAGCACTGCCAGGGGCAAAGGTCTGACTTTTCATTCTGTCCAGTCCCTGTAGCATTTCATTCACATTGATACGACCATCTATTGCCAATACTTAATCTTTGTGTCCTATGTAATTTAAATTTCCTCATGACAGAAACTATATAGGACTCATTTTTGCATTCCATAGCCAAAGAGTGAGTCATAGTTTTCTAAACGAAATTGACTATTTTGAACCATAAAATGAAATTCTAATAGCGAGACAAATCAGAGTAAAATGATTTCTAGCATTCTTGATAAAGAAGAAATGGAATTTTGATGCCTCCTTTAAGATGAAAAAATCAAAATCCTCTATGAAGATATTCAAAAAGCTCATCAAGTTTTGCAGGTTAATCAATGGCCATAATCATTATGAATGTTGTCTTATATTTCATAGGTTAACATTTTTGCTCTTCAGGGAAAGTTAATCACTACTGTTTGGAAATAAAAAATTAATTCAGGTGAATGTAATTCTACCAACTTTTCCAAGGAAAGAATTTGAAGCATAGCGTCTTAAATGGGATGTATGAGCATGAGTCTCATCTTGGGCAAGGAAACCAGTGCTTTAAAATACATTTCATGCAATGAAAGTAAGGCTTAACTACCATTTTGTCTGTGTATATAAGCTTTCCATTCCAGCTCACAAATTATTGGAGGCCAGTATTTTGGAATCATCTCCTGCAGTAGACCTAAAAATCATGTCAAACCAAAGTGGAATCTCTCCTGCTACATGTCCTAAAACTAAGATGTTAAGGAAGCAGATACATCTCATAGTAGACCAGCTTTTCTTGAAACTCTGAAGTTCTAGCTTGCTTGAATCAACAATAATGAGAAAATCCCCTCTGCTTTAACCTTTACGAAAAAATAACAGAAAGGAACCGATTAGTGTGTTTGCTATTGACCTGTTTCTTGGTTTCCATCTTACAAAACTCACTGCTTTGCTGTTGTCTAGTGGGAGCTTTAGGCTATTTTATAGAATGGAAGCTATCCTAAATCACGAATCACAGATGAGAGCCAAAGACATCTGTGCCTTTGTTCCTTGTCATTTTTGTTCCTAGATCATTCTAAGAATGTTCTCATGGCCTGGCTAAATCACATAATTTTCATCTAGGCTAAATTATTGTAGCCCTGCTCTATGGAGTATTACTATCTGCCCCTAATTACCTATTTTGCTGCCTGCTGGAGGTCACCTGGTCACGTTTAACCCTTGTTATGTGTACTTCCTTTAAAAACTGCTACACAACTGTGTGGGAGGTATCAGGCCATGTAACTTTTAAATTATGTGTTTAACATTTCACAGCATCTTAAAATAACCTCACTGTCTTTGATACAAACAAGGATTGCATTAACCAACATCTCAAAGTTTCCACTACAGAAAGTTGGTCAATAGTGAGCATGAGCGCTCTACTGTCTGAATATCACCAACAACCTTAAAATGAGAAATGTTTCTGTAGATCCATAGAGAATATGCACATGAGACATGTCCATGTTACTACAAATTAGAGTTGAAAGATATGTTATCATTTACAGACACTTGCAAGTCTTGTACCCGTATAGGGCATCATTAGTCTATTACAGAATGTTAGTTCCTTCCGGCCATAGTGGAAACATTACATCCCATGTTAGTGACTCAGCTAGTAAATATGAAAGGACAGTTGACATATGAGTTGAAACGTATTTGTACTCCCAACAGACAATGACTTCAATATAACTTTGACATTAACTCATCAAGGGTCTAAGCGAACCAGAAGTTTCTTTTAAATAATTTTCTTATTTATTCAATTGTGCGTGTATGTATGTGCGTGCGTGTGCATATGTATGTGTGTATGTGTGTAGAACCATGGACAAATTTGGGAACTACCATGGACCGCCTCCACCTCCTTCTTGTTTACTCTGCCACAAGATTCACAGGCTCTGCCCTACCAGGACCAGAAATGCAGGCCACCTCTGCTTCTGCCCGGCATCTATATGTGGGGTCTAGGATCTGAAATCAGGACCTTCCGCCTGCAAGGCAGAAGCTTAACCCCTGAGTCACCTCTCCATCCTCAAGAACCAGAAAGTTTGAAGAGTTCATAATTTTATTTAATGCCCCATGCTTCGTGATGAGGCAATAGTTCTCACTAAGGGGGTGTGCAGTTAACTTCATATGACTCTTATTGCTCACTTAACCCACGGTATCTTCATGACAAGGAATCAAAATTTCTCAGTTGAACACAAAATGAAGTATACTCTTCAGAATCAAAATCATGCTAGATTTTATGAATGGTGTCAAATGTTAAAGCAACTGACACTTACCTCTCTTCCACGGCCTTAAAGAACTAAATCTATTATCCACTTTCAAATTCTGAGCTGATGTCTGCAACTACGTGCCTTATGTATTCTCCCGCAGGGAAATTCCCTTCTGATTCATTCATCTATTTCTTCTGTACAAGTTTGTCTTCATCTTGGTAAGCCACTTCAGATCATTTGTTCAGATCACAAGCAATACTCTAAAAGCATAATAATTTGTACAGTAAATACTTTGTAGAGGATGAACTTGGTTCTATTTTCTAGGGTTTTTTTTTTTAGACAAAAAAAAACTGGAATTTGAAACATTTTATGTACATGAGAGCTCTCAAGATCAAGGAAAACTTAATAAAATGTTTTGTTAAAAAAAAAACCTTGGGCTGGAGAGGTGGCTCAGGGGTTAAGCCTCCGCCTTGCAGGCGGAAGGTCCTGAGTTCGGATCCCAGATCCCACGTATAGACGCCAGGCAGAAGCAGGGGCTGCCTGCTCTTCTGGTCCTGGTAGGGCGGAGCCTGTGAATCCCGGGGCGGAAGGAGGTGGAGGCGTCCATGGTGGTTCGCGAATTCGTCCGTGGTTCTACACACACACACACACACACACACACACACACACACAGACGCGCGCGCACATACACACGCATATGCACACAGTTGAATAAATAATAATAATAAAAAAATTTAAAAAAAAACAAAAAAACCTTGTCTTTATGTTCCTTTTAAATGCAGGACTATGACTTCATGCATGTGCTCATTGTCTTGCAGGACGAGATGGATGGAAAGGAGGGAGAGAAGGAAACTCATAGAAACTTAACTGCTGGCATAGGTACAATTACATGGAGCAAATCCTAGTCACGATTTGCAGCTCTCCATGTAAATGAAAAGGGCATATTTTCTCTGAATATTTATTGAGAATGTTCTTGTGTAAGGGGCTGGAAGTACTATGACCTTGCAGTTCTTTTTTTCTGCTCCCCAATACTCCTTCTAATTGACTCAACAAACCAACAAACTTCTCAAGGGCTGGTCCACCTATAAGTCCCTTAGCACATCGCCTTTAACTTTCTTCTTTCTTGTCCTCCCTTCCAATCCCAAGTCTGGAAACCTGAGGCTGTATAAGCTCCTCAGACCTGTCCCACTTTCCCTGGATCACAGTACTCTATAAATTCGGTTTAGACTAAATGACTGACTGAACAGTGAATTGAATGTGTTCTTTTCTCCATGAGTGTCCATTGGGGTGAGGGACAGGTAATAACGAAGTCCGTTTTTCCTGGGGGACACAGAGCATTACTTAATTTTACTCCATGAATCAATGGTGTAAAAAGGAGGTGATGTCAGAGGCCCACAGTAAGAGGGGAAGCCAAGCCTGGAAAGGCATAGGAACCCTCATCAGGAACTAAGGGAGGGGTGCATGCTTATTTCGCCCATCTGCCTGGAAGGAAAAGTGTACTGAGAGGCTGTAATTCAGTTGGCCCCCAGATCCAGTTAAAGGGCTGGAAAAGTAGCTGCAGGGGTGCAGTGCTACCACAGGTCAACCAGTTGTGCCTCCTATTCGGGTTCAGTTCGGGTAGAGGTGTTTAGCGCTGGCAGAAACACCCAGAAAATCCTCTTTGGAGGACAATCGGGACTTGGACTGTTTTCAGAAGGAATTTCGTTCCCTTTAGGAAAAGGACTTGATGCTGTGGAGGGAGCATTAAGGGAGGGAACCTTGGAAGCGGGCAGGACAAGAGCGCATCCATGGAAGGAGCCAAGTGAATGCAAATCAGGGTAGTGGGATGGTCCCCACAGAGGCCCGCAGGGATGGACCAAGAGGAGGCGTGACTGGGAAGCATCCCCAGAGGCCCGAGCACCATGGTAACCGCGGCTGTGACGCAACAGTCAGGGGTGGAGCCGAAGGGGAGGCGAGGCTTAGGGAGTGACGGTGTGCAGTGTTGTGGAGTTTCAGATGTGCTGACACACGCAGGAGGGTGTCCGCGTGTCCGCGGGAGCTTGGCCCACGATCCCGGGGCTGTAAGCGTGGAGGCGTGGCCAGAAGTTGACGGGGAGGACGGGCCGGTGGGTTGGAGGCCTGCTGGGACTGCACGAGGAAGCCGGGCGGAGCTGGGCGGGGCTCCGCCCTCCGTGGGGGCGTGTCCTCGTGCGCACGCGGGTCGAGGGTCGTGGCCCAGGAGCAGGGTGAAGTCGCGGGCGAGTGAGCGAGTGGCCGAGGGCAGAGCCGCGTCCCGCTGTAGAGCCGTGGCTGGGACGTGGCCCGCGGCGGCGGGGACGGCGGCGGCCCAGGGGTGACGTGTGCTCTTCTCCCGCTGGAAGGCCCCGTGAGCAGGGCGTGACCTCGCGTGGCAGATGTTCTCCCGCGCGGGCGGCCCGCGCGAGGGTATGTGGCCCAGGCGGTGGCGCCCGAGGTCCCCGTGCTCGGCGGCGGAGAGTAGATTCCTGTGAGTGCAGGTGGTTTCAAGTGTGAGCACAGGGACTGTGCCTGATCCCAGCACACCGAAACTCTGGGTGTAGGTCCCGCGAGCGGAGGGGAGCTCCAGGCTCGGCTGCCCAGGACTGAGCGCGGTCGGGCAGGCAGCGCTTTCCCAACACATTGCTGGGTTTTCGCGAGGAAGGGTCGGCGAATGATTTCTCGGTTCTTCCCTTTTAGAGGGTGAGGAGGACGCATTCCTAGAAACCCAGGCTCTGGACGCCAGGCTTCTCCAGGCTGCACAGGAATCTCAGCTTTCTCTTGCTCCTCAACTCCGCCTTTTAAAAATTTAACTTCCTATTTATTTTCCCCCCACATTTTAGTTTTTTGCCAATAATAGAACCTGAATTGGTAGCCAGTCCTCTCCCTACCTCCTCCCCTACCCAGTCCCCCCTTGCACTCTCCCCCTTATTGCTCTTCATTTCATCCCCTTCCTTCCTCCCCTTTTCCTAGTGCCTCTCCCTTCTCTCCCTCCCATACCCTGGAGCATCCTTTTGTGTGAATGCCAAACCTCCCTCTGAGTCTTCTACTCCAGTGAGGGGTAAGGTCTCAGTGGCATAGCCTGGAGCCCTTTCTTAGGCTCCCCATTAGTATGTGAACTCTATTTTGTCTGTTAATCCCTTGGTTGTAAGGATCCTACCGCCTAGAGTCTCCCCCCCATCCATGCTAGACTTTGGGGGGGGGGTCGTTGACATGTCAGCCATTGTACAAGTCATGCAGTCTCATTTGGACTACTGCAGCCCTAACTTGTGTGGTCCTCCCCATCTTTAGGCTCTTACTATCTTGCCTCCCTATGTTCTGCAAGGTTTCCTGACCTTTAGGATGGGGAGAGATTTGCTGGTCTAGTTCCAGGTGATTAATGTAGGGTCTTTGATGTAGGGTCTTTGATGTTGTGAATATATTGTTGTTGTTTCCAGTTTTCCTTTTCCTGAACAGCCCTTGGCTCCATCCTGATTGGTATCGAAGGTCACCTTCCAAATGATGAAAGACTGTTTAAATGAAGATCTTAATATAAGAGAAGACTCAAAGGTAGGTGGCATAGGAGTAGGACACAACAGTGGGGTTTTGGGGTTGGTCAGTGTCACATTTCTCGGATGGTTACCATCTATCTGCCAGTCCCTATACCCTCCCTGATAGTTGAGATCAAACCTCATCAGTCGCAAGTGACCAGGAAGAGAAGTAAGAGTGAGCTTCACCAGATGTCTTGCTACTTACATGCACTGTTTGATGGTGGCTTATTTTGTCTACTGAAGCATGATCCCCACTCTCCTTTGTTTCTGGGGGGGAACCCTCCTTCCCCTTCCCTCCTGTTTATAATTTTTGTGATTACAGTAGGTGTTGCAGTTCACCTGCATGATTGTTGATAAATGACCATCAAATGACTTAAGGGAACGAGGGGTTATACTCTCTTCTGATTCCAGGTTACAGTTCTCAGTCCAGTTTGATGGGAGAGCATGCACCAACACCAGGGCCGAGGGAACTGGCCACACCATCACCACATAACAGCTGAGAGAGGGACAGTCCTTACTTGCCAGACCAGCATGTCTGGCCAAGTGTAAAAAAGAATGCGGATTTCCTCAGTATTTTATTCATCTGTTCAGGGCCTAGTTCCAGCCACCATAGTCTGGGCCTTCCCCATCAGATAGTCTCCTGCAGGTTTGCTCTGTGCTTAACTCCTCCTGCATTTCCTCTTTTATTGTTTTGATCATAGTAAAGAACAGGCTTTGAAAATCCTTATCTTGGATTTTCTTGGCTACATTCTGTGATTTTGTTCTGGTTGGAGTCCATCATTATGGGGTTGATTCTTTTTGTAGGAGATTTGTTTTCTTGGTTTTTGTTACTCAGGGATTTGAGCTGTGACCTGGGCATCTTTGTTTTACTTCTTATGACCTTCTCTTTGTTCCGTGTGTTTTTGATGGAACTGAATTATACAGTATTACTACACTAGAGCAGTTATTGCTAGTGTTTTCCTCGGAGTTGGATGCACTTCCCTGTTATTTTTATTTCCTAGAGAAAGCTATTGGACTGTTACTACATCAATTAGGTCATGTTTATTATCCAGGGAATGAAGAGTAATATGGTAGTATCTTTTTTGAATTTACTTCTTTGGTGATATGTGATGGTGAATGGTAGATTCCCTGACATTGTGTGGATTTATGGGTGGCGATGTGGAAATATTAAACTACAGTTTCGAATGTTTGAGAGGAACAAGATGGCAAAAAGTGTTTCCTTACCTTAGCGCTAGATGTGAAGATTCTCTCCCATATGACAGGATGACTTTAGAAGACCTCAGAACAATGGTGTTGGTCCCCTATAGCTTTGTTTGGGTTTTCTCTGGACTCTGTTGAATTTGGAGGAGGAGGGAGTCCACCCAGGTCCAGGTCCAGGGCAAAAATGCAAAGTGGCTAATGGGGTGTACCGATGACCTGGGACCCGAGGCGTGGCCTGGGGAATTCCTCAGGGCCAGAAAGGCAGGCTGGCTACTAGTGGGACAAGCAGATTATTCGGGGCCTGGGGCACAATCTAGGGGGCTACTTGAGGAGCACGGAATCCACCAGGGTCAGGTCCAGGACAGAAATGTAGAGAGGCTGGTTGGGGCACACAGATGACCTGGGGCCTGGGGCGTGGTCTAGGAGCCTTACCTGAGGGGCAGGCAATCTGCCTTGGTCCACCCTGGGCAGAAAGGCAGAGTGGCTGGTGGGTGCACAGATGATCTGGCATCTGGGATGTGACCTTTGGACCTCTCCCGGGGCCAGACCAGCAGGCTGGCTACTAGTAGGGCAGCCAGAAGATCTGGGACCTGGGGTGTGATCTAAGGGGCTTACCTGATGAGCAGGGAGTCCACCTGGGTCAAGGTCAGGGCAAAACGTCAGAGTGGCTGAGGAGCAGGGAGTCTGCCTGGTCCCCCCTTTTGTTTAATTTCATGCCTGCCCTTCCCCCAAAGATGGACGAAAGGAACTTCCAATGTAATGTGTGTCCTGAAATCCTCTCAGCACTCTATGTTAATACCTACCACAATGACACTAATGGAAACTCCTGCGTATATATAGAGTCTCTGAAGTTCTGGATTATGTTTTGTTGATTTTCTGCAATGTCCTTCACTCCATCCTGTCCATCCTGATGGGTATTGTATCTCACGCCCTGTCCAGAGATAAAAAGCTATTAAACTAGAGTCTTGTTGTAAGAGTATATTCAAAGGTAGATGTAATAAAAGTAGGAAACCACAATGAGGGAGGGGTCAATCACCTATTTGCAAAATGGTTACTTTTTATCTGCCAGACTATAATGCCCTCCCCTTCTGGTGAGATCATACCCCCTCAGTTGTAAATGATCAGGAACGAAAGTCTGTGAACTTAACCAGATGACTCATTACTTATTTGCAGTCCGTGATGGAGACCTATTTCCTCTGCTGTAACATGGCCCCCTCTCTCCTTGTTTCTGGTGTGGCCCTCCTACCCCATCCCTCCTGTTCATAATGCTTGCAGTTACTGTAGGTATTAAAGAGATTTATCTTTGAGTGTCTCTAGGTGGACTGGGTGAGTTTGGTACTAAGAGCTACCTATTAGAGAGTACATACGGTGCTCAATTTTCTGGGTCTGGGATACTTCACTTAATATAATTGTTTCTAATAACATCCATTTCCCGGCAAATTCCAGTAATTCATCATTTTTGATGGCTGAGTAGTACTCCTTTGCATAGATGTACCACAGTTTCCTTATCCACTTGTCAACTGTTGGACATTTGGGTTGATTCCATTACTTTGTTATTGTAAACAGTGCTGCTATGAACACGGTCGTGCTTGTGCTATCGAGGTGAATTTTTGCTGTATGTAGGGTTATTCCCAAAAGTGGAATCGCAGGGTCATATAGCATTTCAATCTTTAATTTCTTTAAGAATCTCCAGACAGCTCGCCAGAGTGGTTGTATGAGCCTGCATTCCCACCAGCAATGTAGGAGAGTTCCCCTCCCTCCACATCCTCTCCAGCATTTGGTGTTGTTTGTATTGTGGATTTTTGCCATCCTGACGGGGGTGAGATGATATCTCAGGGAGATTTTGATTTGCATTTCCCAGAAGCTACCTTTACGATTATGGCCAAAGACCTACAAGCTCTGAAACTGGATGGCGCAATCTTGAAGCGATGTGTTGCTGATTTACTGATTGTAAAGCCTGATTTTGAAATGTCTATTTAACATTAATTTGGTGCTAAATCACATAGATACAGTAGATAAAAAGCATCACCCCACAAAATTCAGATTTTCCAGAAGAGTTCATTATCTCAACTGTCAAATAAGGAAAAAGGAGCTTAATTTCTGGTCAGAAACAATTGACAACATTAAATCCTTTTAAGTAGGAGGCATCTGTCAGTTTGTAGGGATAACCAGGTTCTGCCAGACTTAGGTTTTCTAACTTAGGAAAAATAGTAAAACCTAATTTTACGTGTGTGTGTGTGTGTGTTTGTGTGTGTGTGTGTGTGTGTGTTGTGGGGGGGTATATATGTGATTTCAGGCACGTATGTGTCAGAGTACAAGAATTTGGCACAGCAGGATAACTTTTGGGAGTCTTCTCTCCTTCTACTCTATTGAGGCAAGACTGGTCTTGTTTCTGCTGCTCCACACATTCCAGACTAGCTGTCCTATTCCTAGTAATTCTCCTGTCTCCTGTTCCCATCTCATCATAGCACTGCTGGTATTACAGATGGGAGCCGCCACTTCTAGCATTTTGTGGATTCCAGGGATCGAGCTCTGATAGTCAGGTTTGCACAGCAAGCAGTTTTATTTGCTGAGCCATTTCACCAGCCCAATAGTGAAACCTCTCTATAAGTCCCTCTAAAAACTAGATGCATACCTGTGTGTTGGATTCCTGAATGTTGATGGACATATGACTTTGCTCCAATAAGTAATACCTGCATCTGTGCTCATGCAAGCAACCGTAATTACATGAAGACACAAAACAAAGAAAGGAGACTTGTTGGGAAGAAGGGGTTCAACAGGAGGGGATAAATAATGGGGAATATGCTCAAAGTACATTAGATATGTAGGAGACCGAAAGAGTAAATAAGTTAAAATAAGAGACCTCACAATATTAAGAAAAAAAGAGAAAGACTGTTGTTGAGTTTTTGAGACAGCCGAAAAAACAGCAAAAGCTCCAGTATTAGATTACCTAACAGTTGAACGCCTCCAGAGGTTCTACTGCTCACTTCTCCAGAATCCAGAAGGCAGCCACCATTTCTTCAAGTGATATTTAGACACAAGAGAAGTTTTTCCAGGACCATCTATTTGGACACTTGCATTTCATCAGGGGTTGAAATCGCTAGAATAAAAATGAAGGTTCTGGTTGACAGTGGCATGAACAGGCAAGTGTCAGGTGATTTTTACCTGGTGATCCCAACAAACAGCCCCCCAAATCCAGCTTCCTTATTCCCAATAATGGAAGCTGATTCTTTTTTGGAATGTAACTGCTTAGAAAGTCTTGATGTGCTCTATTACAGAAGACCAGATTTGTCTCATCAGAGGCTGATGACTTTCGACTTAGAACTTTGGACAGGGAGCAGCTTCATGGAAGACAGATGCTGCTGAGCTGCATATGTTAATGACTCAGGACAAGGTAATAGAAGTCTATACCCTCACTGGTGGCACCTCCACAGAAAAGACTGAATTGCGTGCACACTCTAGGGCCTACAGGAAAACAAACATGAGGATTACTAGCACCAGGAAAGAAAAACATCAGAACTAATAGAAATGCTGGCCCTGCTTCAGTCCGTCAGTTTAGCAGTGCAGGTAACCATTCACACACTGTTTAGGTCACCAAAAAATGGATTCCCGTAGACTAAATAACATCAAAGAGCCCACATAGTAACAAAACAAGTTCCTAGGGAAAGGCAGTTTTGCAGACAGTGGACTGAGCCAGAAAATGAGGCTTTACTAAAACTCACTGAAAACTTAATGAAGATGCAGTGGTGTTACTCCATGAAGCTTTAGTGCATCCCATTTCAATACACTAACAGGACAAATGATAGGAATCCACTGATAAGAGCTAATATGGCTCTGTTTGGAAGGACTATACTCTCAAAAGACTATTTAAAGGATGCCATTTGTGTGGAAAATAACCTAAGACTGTGTGCAGTCCATGTCAGTAGGCATGTAATGTAAGTGGAAATACACATTTGAAAACTGCCAAATAAATGTCACTCAGAAGCCTAAAGCAAGTGCTTTTAAATTCTTACAAAGATTTATGGATACTTTTTCATGCAAGGTAGGTGAATCACCCTAGTGTTAGTGGAGGATATTATGGTCTAACGGGCACTGATTGGAATTCCGTTTCTTATGTTCTACAACAAGGGATAGATAGGGACACGTGAGTAATAGTAGAAGAGAAGACAGTTTATTAGAAAAGAGTACACTTTCAAGGAGGAGGTGGGCACAGGCCAGAGCTGGAAGAAAAGTTAGCTCCTAATGCACATACCCAGCAGATCGGGAACTTGCTGGTCATTTGTTTAGCACCAGCTTTTGGGTGAGTAGGTGCTGTCTATTAACATGTTGACCTCTGTAATGGTTGGGGAGTTGTCCAATCCTCTCTAACAAGTGGTTTCTTTCATGTGTTAATTTTGCCTTTACCTTCTGTTCTGCTGAATCATACTACACAGATGGAGAAAGCAGCAAAGCTAATTAAATTTTTCTTATAATACTTCCTAGGTTTGAACTAGTTAGCTTTATTGAGAATGTTCAAGAACCTGCTTTTCTTTTTGAGATGAACAAAAGAATGAGTAAAATTTTGAAATTAACTTGGAAATTACATTCAATGTTAAGACCATGTTCCAGAGGAAAAGGAGAAATGATGAGTCATACCTTAAAACAAGGGATAAATATTAAGAGACCCCTTACAAATTGGGATAAAGTTTACTTACTGCTTTGCTACAAATAGGATGGTAATTCAAAGTAGACTTAATTTCCCTTTTGAAATTGCATGGGAGACTTTCTCATCTCTAAGGCAAGAGTTCCATCCATAATACTACAAAGTGAAGTTAGCATTAAAAAGTACGAACAGAAGCTGAGCCAGGAATCCACTGCTTTGTACCAGTCTGCTCTCTTGTTTACACACTGAAGAAAAGGACGCATTCTTCCCCTTTTACCTGATTATGGTGCTGCTGCCAACCTGAGATACCCAAGGAAATGAAGAACATCTGACTGGAAAGCAGAAGGTCCCATAGAGATGTGTTTGAACAACCCATGCTACATCAAACCACAGAAGAAGTAAACTCTGGTCCAACACTCCAGGATAAAGGTAGTCCCATTGGAGGATGACACTGTAAGCTTTCTCAAGACCCTGCCTGAACTTGAACATTGACGGAGAACCTTGAGTATCAGTTTAAAAGAATATTAGAAATAAGATCATAACTAACTGAAATAATGGACATCTCTTTAACCAAGATGTTCTAACTTAAACCTCCTTAGGTGGAGACCATGTAAACATGATAACATGTCCTATAACTGAGCCTTCCCGATCCTTATAATGTTGGAAGTGCAAGTAAATGAGAAACCAGGATCTAAACACTACTTCAGTTCTCAACTCCCATGTGAAGTGCTCTGCATGCTCTCCAGTACTGCCTTGTACTGGTTGCTCTTTTCTATAGCTGTGAAACACCTCTGTTAGTCAAACAAGTTAAGGGAAAAGGGGAGATTTTCTCAGCTTATGATTCCAGGGAGGGATGGATTCCTTTGAGGCTCATGGCATGGAGGAGGCCTAGGTCACATCCATCCAAAGGCTGAGAACTGTTGGACAACCAACTTCCAGACAAGGCCTATCCCTGAAATGGGGGGAGGGGATAATCCACATTTCAAATGAAGGCATTGCACCCCTGCCCCCCAAAGGCTCACTTCCATCTCATTATGCAAACCACACTCAGTCCAACTTTTGAAATCCTAACATAGACTGTATCAGCAGTCCCAACACAGTTCCAAAAACTGCAAAATGAAAAGGCAAGTTACATCCTTCCAACACACAGTGGCACAGAATAAGAATCCCTTGTCCAAAAGGAGGAATGAGGGTATATGCAGGAAAGATTGTTCCATAACAAGGCAAAGAACCTGCAGAGCAAACTCCGAATTCTCTAGATGCATATGCAATGGGTTATCTTGTTTAAATCATCTCAGTTGCCATGGCTTTGGTTCATCCCTTCCAGCTCTGCTTCCCATAGAACACATCTTCTTCCATGCTGTGCATCTTTCCTTGGCAGAAGGCTTCAATTGGCTGTGCTATCTCTGAATGCTCCAATTCACAATGTCAAGGCAGACTTGAAATCCACAACACAAGTAGCACATCTCAGGCCTCTAACCTGTACACTTCCTGCTAGGTGTTGCCTGGCTTCTACCATTGTCCAAAATTTGGAGAAGGAATCCATGACTTCTCTCTTGCATCTTTGATTCCTCTGACGCCCAAATCATCACGTGGATGACCTTGCTAAGTTGTGTTACAGCATTCAATTGGGGTACACACTGGCCTCCAAAACTCACAGCTTGTTTAGCTTCTCCATCTTTGAGAATTTATCACGTGGCCAGTTGATTGAGCAGATAAACAAACCTTTCCTTTAGAAGTCTTCCCTATTGCTCATTCTTTCCAGAAAGATTAGCCTTCTTATGGTTGGGAGCCTTCTCTGAGAAACCTATCCTCAAGAATAGGGTCTCTGCAATTATACAGTGAAAAGCAGGCTTTGATTTATGACAAGAAATCATGTGGTCAGTTACAATTGCCATTTCACTGTGTACCCCTTCCTTGTGTACTTCTTGGGGTTTGCCACTGCATTTTTCCTTATTAGATTGCACAGTCTTTGATTTGTTCTGCCTGATTCCTAGCACTTTTTCCATATCTGTGAATCAGAGCACTAAAACACTGGCAAAACTGTCTGGTCTTGAAAGATCTTTGGGAAACACTCGAGTTTCACTTCAGGCAAGCTCTCAGAAGGAGGGCCGAACTTCACTAAACGGTGTAGAAAGACCGAGTTCCACTTGCAACTTAAGGAATGGGGAGATTTATACACATTTATGGTTTCAGGTGTAAAGTACAGAGGTTTGAGGCAGAAGTGGAATGGCTGGATGAGACCTAGATCACATTCATACAGAGGCTGAGAGCTGCTAGACTGCCAAGTGCCAGAGGAGACATATCCCAGAAGTATGGTGTAAATATTCGACCTTAAGTCTACACCTCCTGAGAGTGCCTACATATTATCAAAAACATGAGGCTGAGGGGGAAATATTTCCAACCAGAACATTGACCCCCCACCTCCCCGCCTTCCACTGCCCAAAGGCTCACTGCCATCGCATTTTATAAACCTGACTCAGTCCAAGTATAAAAGTCCCAGCAGGGACTGCATCAGTTGTCCAAATGCATTGCAAAGGCCTATGTAAAATGAAAAGGCAAGTTACATACTTTCAGCATGTGGTGGCACAGAGGAGGTCAGTTTGCACAAAGGAGGAGGGAGGGTATGTGCAGGATACATGGTTCCTTTACCAGATCAGTGAGCAGCAGGGCAAATTTGCATATCCCAAGGATCCCTGTGGACAGGTTACATTTTATTGACATAACCCCAGTTGTCGTGGTTTTGGTGCACCACTCCAACCTGGGTGCCAGTAGAACACATCTTCTTCCCATGATGTGTACCTTTACAGATTCCCTATGTTGTCTGTCATGTCTGACTCACATGATTCTCAGTGTCAAAACAGTGTCAACACTGCCAAATCTGCCCTTCTCCTGAGTCTAACTGGCACGTTTCCTGCCACCCCATGCATACCCTAGCCACTCTCAGAAACCCTTTCCAAGACTCTACTGAAGCCATAATCAAGGGCATGTCATGACCAAGTTCTGTTAAAGCATTGCACTGCCATATACACTGACCTCCTAACTCACAGCTAGGTGAGTTTCTTCATGCCAGCCAGGATCTGCCTCTTGGCCAGTTGCTTGAGAGCAGAAACACACCTGTCCTTCCTACCCCCCTTCCTTTAGCTAGTCCCTTCCAGAAGAATCTGCTTTCACATAGGTCTGAGACTTCTCTGTGAAACCCGCCCTAGGGAATAGGGTCTCTTCTATTAAGCAGTTGAAAGGCAGGCTTCGATTTAGGACAGGAGCTCATCTGCTTCACCACAGGTGCCATTTCGCTCTGCATCTCTTCCACCTTCAGCTGTTGGGATTTACTGGTACCTATTTTTTCGTCAGCTTCCATACTATGGGCTTCTCTCTACCTCATTCCTAGCTCTTCTTTTTGGATAACTCTGAATTAGTGCATTAAACTTGAGCAAGACTGCCTTGTTTTGAATGATCTTCCAGAAATACTGGACTTTAGCTTCAGGCAAGTTCTCAAGGGGAGGGCCGTAGTTCCCTATACTCTGCAGGGAGACATGAATCCATTTGCACACTGAGAGACTGGGGCAGATATATTCACTTAAGTTTCAAGGATAGAGGTGCAGTGACTTGAAACAAAAGATGCATGGCTGACTGAGAGAAGCTGCGGGAGGACTTAGTGACATTCACCTAGAGGCTGAGAGCTGCTAGCCTGCCCAGGGCCAGAGGAGACTTCTCCCAGAAGTTGGGAAAAAGATCCACCTCAAGTCTTTTCCTCCTCGTGGTGCAATGAAAGTTGTGAACGCGTGAACCTAAGGAGGGGGTGCATTTCAAACCTAGATGTCCCCGGCACCCCGCTGCACAAAGGCTCATTGCCATCCCATTTTACAAAACTTACTCAATCCAACTATAGCAGTCATGGCAGGGACTGCATCCGTATTCCAAACGTACTGCAAAACCCTTTGGAAATTGAAAAGGCAAGTTACATACTTCCAGCATGTGGTGGCACAGAAGAATTAAGTTTCCACAAGAGCAGTGTGGGTATGGGCATGATAGTTCGTTCCATTATCAGATCAGTGAGCAGCAGGGCAAATTGGCATATCCCATGGATCCCTGTGGGACAGGTGAACTTTTCGTTGACATAACCCCAGTTGTCGTGGTTTTGGTGCAGCCACTCCAACCTGACTGACAATAGAACACATCTTCTTCTTCCCTCGATGTGTACCTTTACAGATTCCCTATGTTGTCTGTCATCTCTGACCCATATGCTTCTCAGTGTCAACACCTGCTGCACTGCCCAATCTGCCCTTCTCAGGAGTGTAACTAGCATGTTTTCTGCCACCCCATGCATGCTTTTAGCCACTTTAAGAAACTTGGACAAGAATCCATGAACCCTGTCTTACAAATTTGACTCTGTTGAAGACATAATCAAGGGCAAATCATGACCAAGTTCTGCTAAAGCATTGGACTGCCAGATAGACTGACCTTCTAACTCATAGCTAGGTGAGTTTCTCCATGCCAGCCAGGATCTCCATCATGGCCGGTTGCTTGAGAGGAGAAACACACCTGACCTTCCTACCCCCTTCCTGTTGCTAGTCCCTTCCAGAATGATCTGCTTTCACATGGGTCTGAGACTTCTCTGTGAAATTCGCCCTGGGGAATAGGGTCTCTTGTATTATGCAGTTGAAAGGCAGGCTTCCATTTAGGACAGGAGCTCATCTGCTTCACCACAGGTGCCATTTCGCTCTGCATCTCCTCCACCATTGGCTGTTGGGATTTACTGTTAACTATTTCCTCGTGTGCTTCCATAGTATCGGCTTCTCTCTGCCTGATTCCTAGCTCTTCTTTTTGCATAAATCTGAATCAGTGCATTAAACTTGGGCAAGAGTGCCTTGTCTTGAATGTTCTTCCAGAAATGCTGGACTTTAGCTTCAGGCAAGTTCTCAAGGGGAGGGCCATAGTTCTGTACCTCTGGAGAGGGACATGTATCCATTTGCACACTGAGAGACTGGGGCAGATATTCACTTAAGTTTCAAGGATAGAGGTGATGTGATTTGAAGCAGCAGACGCATGGCTGTCTGAGAGAAGTGGCGAGAGACCTTGGTGACATTCACCCAGAGGCAGAGAGCCCCTAACCTGCCCAGGGCCACAGTAGACCTCCCCCAAAAGTTGGGGGAAAATATCCATCTCATGTCTCTACCTCCTTATGGTGCAATGAAAGTTGTGAACACGTGAGCCTCTGGGGGGGCGGGAGATGCATTTCAAACCCTGATGTCACTGGCCCCCCCGCTTCCAAAAGACTCATTGCCATCCCATTTTACAAACCTTACTCAATCCAAGTATAACAGTCATGGCAGGGACTGCAACACTATTCTAAACTTACTACAAAACCCTCTGTAAAATGAAAAGGGAAGTTACATACTTCCAGCATGCGGAGGCATAGAAGAATTGAGTTTCCACAAGGGAGGAAAGAGGGTATGTGCAGGATAGATCATTCCTACCAGATCAGTGAGCAGCAGGGCAAATTTGCATATCCCAGGGATCCTGTGGGACAGGTGAACTTTTGTTGACATAACCCCATTTGTCGTGGTTTTGGGGCAGACACTCCAACCTGGCTGCCAGTAGAACACATCTTCTTCTTCCCATGATGTGTACCTTTACAGATTCCCTATGTTGTCTGTCATTGACCCATCCACTTCTCAGTGGCAACCCAGGCGGCACTGCCAAATCTGCCCTTCTCAGGAGTCTGAGTTTCCTGCCACCCCATGTATGGCTTTAGCCTCTCTCAGAAACCCTGTACAAGAATCCATGACCCCTGCCTTGCAAATTTGACTCTGCTGAAGCCATAATCAAGGGCACGGCATGACCAAGTTCTGCTAAAGCATTGGACTGCCATAGAGACAGACCTCCTAACTCACAGCTAGGTGAGTTTCTCCATGCCAGCCAGCATCTCCCTCTCGGCCTGTTGCCTGAGAGGAGAAACACACCTGACCTTCCTTCCCCCTTCCTTTCGAGAGTCCCTTCCAGAAGAATCTGCTTTCACATGGGTCTGAGACTTCTCTGTGAAACTTGCCCTAGGGAATAGGGTCTCTTCTATTAAGCAGTTGGAAGGCAGGCCTCGATTTAGGACAGGAGCTCATCTGCTTCACCACAGGTGCCATTTCGCTCTGCATCTCTTCGACCTTCAGCTCTTGGGATTTACTCGTACCTATTTCTTCATCTGCTTCCATAGTATGGGCTTCTCTCTGCCTTATTCCCAGCTCTTCTTTTTCGATTACTCTGAATAAGTGCTTTAAACATAGGCAAGAGTGCCTTGCCTTGAATGTTCTTCCAGAAATGCTCGACTTCAGCTTCAGGCAAGTTCTCTAGGGGAGGGCTATAGTTCCCTATACTCTGCAGGGAGACATGAATCCATTTACTGCACACTGAGAAATTGGGGCAGATATATTCACTTAAGTTTCAAGGGTCGAGGTGCAGTGATTTGAAGCAGAAGATACACGGCTGTCTGAGAGAAGCGGCGGGAGGCCTTGGTGACATTCACTCAGAGGCTGAAAACCACTAACTGGCCCGGGCCACAGGAGACCTCACCCAGAAGTTGGGGGAAAAGATCAATCTCAAGTCTCTAACTCCTTGTGGTGCAAATAAAATTGTGAACACATGAGCTAGGGTGGGGGGACACATTTCAAACCCGCATGTCCTTGGCCCCCCGCTGCCCAAAGTCTCATTGCCATCGCATTTTACAAACCTTACTCAATCCAGGTATAACAGTCATGGCAGGGACTGTATCAGTTTCCAAACCTACTAGAAAACCCTCTGTAAAATGAAAAGGAAAGTTTCATACTTCCAGCATGCAGTGGCACTGAAGAGTTGAGTTTCCACACGGAAGTAGACAGGGGATGTGCAGGAGAGATCCTTCCATTATCAGATCAGATCAATGAGCAGCAGGGCAAATTTGCATATTCCAGGGATCCCTGTGGGACAGGTGAACTTTTTGTTGACATAACCCCAGTTGTCCTGGTTTTGGTGCAGCCACTCCAACCTGGCTGCCAGTAGAATACATCTTCTTCTTCCCTTGATGTGTACCTTTACAGATTCCCTATATTGTCTGTCATCTCTGACCCATATGCTTCTCAGTGTCAACACAGGCTACACTACCCCATCTGCCCATCTCAGGAGTGTAACTGTGACGTTTCCTGCCACCCCATGCATGGCTTTAGCCACTCTCAGAAACCCTTTACAAGAATCCATGACCCCTCTCTTGCAAATTGGACTCTGCTGCAGCCATAATCAAGCCATGTCATGACCAGGTTCTGCTAAAGCATTTAACAGCCAGATAGACTGACCTTCTAACTCATAGCTAGGTGAGTTTCTCCATACCAGCCAGGATCTCCCTCTTGGCCAGTTGCTTGAGAGGAGAAACACACCTGTCCATCCTACCCCTTCCTTTCGCTAGTCCCTTCCAGAATGATCTGCTTTCACATGGGTCTGTGGCTTCTCTGTGAAACTCGCCCTAGGGAATAGGGTCTCTTCTATTATGCAGATGAAAGTCAGGCTTGGATTTTGGACAGGAGCTCATCTCTTTCACCATAGGTGCTGTTTTGCTCTGCATCTTTTCCATGTTCAGCTGGTAGGATTTAGTGACATATTTCCTCATCTGCTTCCAGAGGATGGACTACTGTCTGCCTGATTCCTAGCACTTCTTTCTGGATAACTCCGAATAAGTGCATTAAACGCTGGCAAGAATGCCTTGTCTTGAATGTTCTTCCAGAAATGCTGCACCTTAGTTTCAGGCAAGTTCTCAAGGGGAGGGCCATAGTTCCCTATCCTCTGCAGGGAAACATGAATCCATTTGCACACTGAGAGAATGGGGCAGATATATTCACTTAATTTTCAAAGGTACAGTTGCAATGATTTGAAGCAGAAGATGCATGGCTCAGAGAAGCAGCTGGAGGCCTTGGTGACATTCACCCAGAGGCTGAGAGCTGCTAGCTTGCCTGGGGCTGAAGGAGACCTCTCCCAGAATTTGGGTGGAATAGATCCACCTCAAGTCTCTTCCTCCTTATGGTACAATGAAAGTTGTGAACACGGGAGCCTGGGGGGGGTGCGCGCAATTCAACCCCTGATGTCCGTAGCACCACACTGCCTAAAGGCTCATTGACATCCCACTTTAAAAACCTTACTCAATCCAAGTATAACAGTCATTGCAGGGACTGTATCAGTATTCCAAACTTAATGCAAAACCCTCTGTAAAATGAAAAAGCAAGTTAGATTCTTCCACCATGTGGTGGCACGAAAGAAGCAATTAGTTTCCACAAGGGAAGAGGGAGTGTATGTGCAGATCATTCCTACCAGATCAGTGAGGAGCAGAGCAAATTCGCATATCCCAGGGATCCCTGTGGGACAGGTGAACTTTTTGTTGACATAACCCCAGTTGCCCTGGATTTGGGGCAGCCACTACAAACTGACTGACAGTAGAACACATCTTCTTCTTTCCTTGATGTGTACCTTTCCTGATTCCCTATGTTGTCTGTCATCTCTGACCAATATGCTTCCTAGTGTCAACACAGGCTGCATTGCCCCATCTGCCCTTGTCAGGAGTATAACGGGCACGTTTCCTGCCATACCATGCGTGGCTTTAGCCACTCTCAGAAACCCTTTACAAGAATCCATGTCCCCTGTCTTGCAAATTGGACTCTGCTGCAGACATAATCAAGGGCATGTCATGACCAACTTCTGCTAAAGCATTGGACTGCCAGATAGACTGACCTCCTAACTCACAGCTAGGTGAGTTTCTCCATGCCAGCCAGGAATTCCCTCTTGGCCAGTTGCTTGAGAGGAGAAACACACCTGACCTTCCTACGCCCTTCCTTTCACTAGTCCCTTCCAGAATGATCTGCTTTCACATGGGTCTGAGACTTCTCTGTGAAACTCGCCTTAGGGAATAGGGTCTTTTCTATCATGCACTTGAAAGGCAGGCTTGGATTTTGGACAGGAGCTCATCTGTTTCACCACAGGTGCTATTTCGCTCTGCATCTTTTCCATGTTCAGCTGGTAGGATTTAGTGACATATTTCCTCATCTGCTTCCAGAGGATGGACTACTCTCTGCCTGATTCCTAGCACTTCTTTCTGGATAACTCCGAATAAGTGCATTAAACGCGGGCAAGAATGCCTTGTCTTGAATGTTCTTCCAGAAATGCTGCACTTTACCTTCAGGCAAGTTCTCAAGGGGAGGGCCACAGTTCCCTATACTCTGTAGGGAGACATGAATCTATTTACACACTGAGAGATTGGGGCAGATATATTGACTTAAGTTTCAAGGGTAGAGGTGCAGTGATTTGAAGCAGAAGATTCATGGGTGTCTGAGAGAAGTGGCGGGAGGCCTTGGTGACATTAACCCAGAGGCTGAGAGCTGCTAGCCTGCCCATGGCCGCAGGAGAACTCTCCCAGATGTTGGGAGGAAAAGGTCCACCTCAAGTTTCTTCCTCCTTATGGTACAATGAAAGTTGTGAACACGGAAGCCCTGGGGGGGGGCACAATTCAACCCCTGATGTCCCCAGCACCCTGCTGCCCAAAGGCTCATTGACATCCCATTTTAAAACCCTTAATCAATCCAAGTATAACAGTCATGGCAGGGACTGCATCAGTATTCCAAAATTAATGCAAAACCCTCTGTAAAATAAAAATAAAATTAGATTCTTCCACCATGTGGTGGCACGGTAGAAGTGATGAGTTTCCACAATGGAGGAGGGAGGGTATGTGCAGATAATTCCTACCAGATTTTCCTGGAGAGGTGGCTCAGGGGTTAAGCCTCCGCCTTGCAGGCGGAAGGTCCTGAGTTCGGATCCCAGATCCCACGTATAGATGCCGGGCAGAAGTGGGGGCGGCCTGCGCTTCTGGTCCTGGTAGGGTGGAGCCTGTGAATTCTGGGGCAGAGTAAGCAAGGAGGAGGTGGAGGTGTCCATGGTGGTTCCCGAATTCGTCCATGGTTCTACACATACACAGACACACACACACACACAGACACACGCGCGCGCGCACATACATATGCATATGCACACAGTTGAATATATAATAATAATAATAAAAAAATTAAAAAATATTTAAAAAATATATTTAAAAAAATTCCTACCAGATTGGTGAGTAGCAGGGCAAATTTGCATATCCCAGAGATTCCTGTGGGACAGGTGAAATTTTGTTGACATAAGCCCAGTTGTCGAGGATTTGCTGCAGCCACTCCAATCTGACTGACAGTAGAACACATCTTCTTCCCTTGATGTATACCTTCACAGATTCCCTATGTTGTCTGTTATCTCAGACCCGTCCACTTCTCAGTGGCAACACAGGTGGCGCTGCCCAAGCTGCCCTTGTCAGGAGTCTAAGTGGCAAGTTTCCTGCCACCCCATGCATGGCTTTAGACACTCTCAGAAACCCTTTCCAAGAATCCATGACCCATGTCTAGCAAATTGGACTCTGCTGAAGTCATAATCAAGGGCACAGCATGACCACGTTCTGCTAAAGCATTGGACTGCCATAGAGACTGACTGCTAGGTGAGTTTCTCCATGCCAGCCAGGATCTCATTCTTGGCTGGGTGATTGAGAGGAGAAACACACCTGACCTCCCTACCCCCTTCCTTTCGCTAGTCCCTTCCAGATTGATCTGCTTTCACATGTGTTTGAGACTTCTCTGTGAAACTTGCTCTAGGGAATAGGGTCTCTTCTATTATGTAGTTGAAAGGCAGGCTTCGATTTTGGACAGGAGCTCATTTGTTTCACCACAGGTGCATTTCGCTCTGAATCTCTTCCACCTTCAGCTGTTGGGATTTACTGTTACCTATTTCCTCCTCTGCTTCCATAGTATGGGCTACTCTCTGCCGGATTCCTAGCACTTGTTTCTGGATAATTTTGAATAAGTGCATTAAACACGGGCAAGAGTGCCTTGTCTTGAATGTTCTTCCAGAAATGCTGCACTTTACCTTCAGGCAAGTTCTCAAGGGGAGGGCCATAGTTCCCTATACTCTGCAGGGAGACATGAATCCATTTGCTGTATACTGAGAGATGGGGGCAGATATATTCACTTAAGTTTCAAGGGTAGAGGTGCAGTGACTTGAAGCAGAAGATGCATGGCTGTCTGAAAAAAGCGGTGGGAGGCCTTAGTGACATTCACCCAGAGGCTGAGAGCTGCTAGCTTGCACAGGGCCAGAGCAGACCTCTCCCAGAAGTTGGGTGGAAAAGATCCACCTCATGTCTCTTCCTCCTTATGGTACAATGAATGTTGTGAACACGGGAGCCTGGGGGGGGGCACAATTCAACCCCTCCTGTCCTTGGCACCCTGCTGCCCAAAGCCTCATTGCCATTCCATTTTAAAATACTTACTCAATCCTGGTATAACAGTCATGGCAGGGACTGCATCAGTATTCCAAACTTAATGCAAAACCCTCTGTAAAATGAAAAAGCAAGTTAGATTCTTCCACCATGTGGTGGCACGGTAGAAGCGATGAGTTTCCACAACGGAGGAGGGAGTGTATGTGCTGATCATTTCTACCAGATCAGTGAGCAGCAGGGCAAATTTGCATATCCCAGAGATTCCTGCGGGACAGGTGAAATTTTGTTGACATAAGCCCAGTTGTCGAGGATTTGCTGCAGCCACTCCAACCTGACTGACAGTAGAACACATCTTCTTCCCATGATGTATACCTTCACAGATTCCCTATGTTGTCTGTTATCTCAGACCCGTCCACTTCTCAGTGGCAACACAGGTGGCGCTGCCCAAGCTGCCCTTGTTAGGAGTCTAACTGGCAAGTTTCCTGCCACCCCATGCATGGCTTTAGACACTCTCAGAAACCCTGTACAAGAATCCATGACCCATGTCTAGCAAATTGGACTCTGCTGAAGTCATAATCAAGGGCACGGCATGACCACGTTCTGCTAAAGCATTGGACTGCCATAGAGACTGACCTCCTAACTCACTGCTAGGTGAGTTTCCCCATGCCAGACAGGATCTCATTCTTGGCTGGGTGATTGAAAGGAGAAACACACCTGACCTTCCTACCCCCTTCCTTTCGCTAGTCCCTTCCAGAATGATCTGTTTCACATGGGTCTGTGACTTCTCTGTGAAACTCGCCCTAGGGAATAGGGTCTCTTCTATTAAGCAGTCGGAAGGCAGGCTTCGATTTAGGACAGGTGCTCATCTGTTTCACCACAGGTGCATTTCGCTCTGAATCTCTTCCACTTTCAGCTGTTGGGATTTACTGTTACCTATTTCCTCCTCTGCTTCCATAGTATGGGCTTCTCTCTGCCTGATTCCCAGCTCTTCTTTTTGGATACCTCTGAAATAGTGCATTAAGCATGGGCAAGAGTGTCCTGTCTTGAATGTTCTTCCAGAAATGCTGGACTTTAACTTCAGGCAAGTTCTCAAGGGGAGGGCCATAGTTCCCTATCCTCTGCAGGGAGACATGAATCCATTTGCACACTGAGAGACTGGTTCAGATTTATGTACTTAAATTTGAAAGGTAGAGGAGCAGTGATTTGAAGCAGAAGATGCATGGCTCTCTGAGAGAAGCAGCGGGAGGCCTTGGTGACATTCACTCAGAGGCTGAGAGCCGCTAACCAGCCCGGGGCCACAGGAAACGTTTCCCAGAAGTTGGGTGAAAAGATCCATCTCAAGTCTCTACCACCTTATGGTGCAAATAAAGTTGTGAACACGTGAGCTTGGGGGGGGGCACATTTCAAACCCTCATGTCCATGGCCCCCCGCTGCTCAAAGGCTCATTTCTATCGCACTTTACAAACTTTACTCAATCCAGGTATAACAGTCATGGCAGGGACTGCATCAGTATTCCAAACCTACTACAAATCCCTCTGTAAAATGAAAAGACAGGTTACATACTTCCAGCATGCTGTGGCAGAGAAGAATTGAGTTTCCACAAGGATAGAGGGAGGATATATGCAGGATAGATCCTTCCATTGTCAGATCAGTGAGCAGCAGGGCAAATTTGCATATCGCAGGGATCCCTGTGGGACAGGTGAACTTTTTGTTGACATAACCCCAGTTGTCGTGGTTTTGGTGCAGACACTCCACCATGGGTGCTAGTAGAAAACATCTTCTTCCCATGATGTGTACCTTTACAGATTCCCTATGTTGTCTGTCATCTCTGACCCATATGCTTCTCAGTGTCAACACAGGCTGCACTGCCCCATCTGCCCTTCTCAGGAGACTAACTGGCACGTTTCCTGCCACCCCATGCATGGCTTTAGCCACTCTTAGAAACCCTGTACAAGAATCCATGACCCCTCTCTTGCAAATTGGACTCTGCTGCAGCCAAAATCAAGGGCATGTCATGACCAAGTTCTGCTAAAGCATTGGACTTCCAGATAGACTGACCTCCTAACTCATAGCTAGGTGAGTTTCTCCATGACAGCCAGCATCTCCCTATTGGCCGGTTGCTTGAGAGGAGAAACACACCCGTCCTTCCTACCCCCTTCCTTTCGATAATCCCTTCCAGAATGATCTGCTTTCACATGGGTCTGAGACTTCTCTGTGAAACTCGCCCTAGGGAATAGGGTCTTTTCTATTATGCAGTTGAAAGGCCAGCTTGGATTTTGGACAGGAGCTCATCTCTTTCACCACAGGTGCTATTTCGCTCTACATCTCTTCCACCTTCAGCTGTTGGGATTTACTGTTACTTATTTCCTCCTCTGCTTCCATAGTATGGGCTTCTCTCTGCCTTATTCCGAGCTCTTCTTTTTGGATAACTCTGAATAAGTGCTTTAAACATGGGGAAGAGTACAGGAATGCTCAACATTAGCTTCAGGCAAGTTCTCAAGGGAGGGCTATAGTTCTCTATACTCTGGAGAGAAACATGAGTCCATTTGCTGCACACTGAGAGACTGGGGCAGATATATTCACTTAAGTTTCAAGGGTAGAGGTGCAGTGATTTGAAGCAGAAGATGCTTGCCTGTCTGAGAGAAGTGGCGGGACATTCACTCAGAGGTTGAGAGCCGCTAACCTGCCCAGGGCCACCGGAGACCTCTCCCAGAATTTGTGGGAAAAGATCCATCTCAAGTCTCTACCTCCTTATGGTGCAAATAAAGTTGTGAACACGTGAGCTTGGGGGGGACACATTTCAAACCCTCCTGTCCTTGGCCCCCCGCTGCCCAAAGGCTCAATGCTATCGCATTTTATAAACCTTACTCGATCCAGGTATAGCAGTCATGGCAGGGACTGCATCAGTATTCCAAACCTACTACAAATCCCTCTGTAAAATGAAAAGGCAAGTTACATACTTCCAGCATGCGGTGGCACAGAAGAATTAAGTTTCCACAAAGGAGGAGGGAGGATATGTGCAGGATAGATCCTTCCATTGTGGATCAGTGAGAAGCAGAGCAAATTTGCATATCCCAGGGATCCCTGTGGGACATGTGAACGTTTTGTTGACATAACCCCAGTTGTCAGGGATTTGGTGCAGCCACTCCAACCTGGCTGCCAGTAGAACACATCTTCTTCTTCCCATGATGTGTACCTTTACAGATTCCCTATGTTGTCTGTCATCTCTGACCCGTCCACTACTCAGTGGCAACCTAGGCGGCACTGTCCAATCTGCCCTTGTCAGGAGTCTAACCGGCACTTTTCCTGCCACCCCATGCATGACTTTACCCACTCTCAGAAACCCTTTACAGGAATCCTTGACCCCTGTGTTGGAAATTGGACTCTGCTGAAGACATAATCAAGGGCACGGCATGACCACGTTCTGCTAAAGCATTGGACTGCCGTAGAGACCGACCTCCTAACTCATAGCTAGGTGAGTTTCTCCATGCCAGCCAGGATCTCCCTATTGGCCAGTTGCTTGAGAGTAGAAACACACCTGACCTTCTTACCCCCTTCCTTTCGAGAGTCCCTTCCAGAAGCATCTGCTTTCACATGAGTCTGAAACTTCTCTGTGAGACTTGCCCTAGGGAATAGGGTCTTTTCTATTATGCAGTTGAAAGGCAGGCTTCGATTTAGGACAGGAGCTCATCTCCTTCACCACAGATGCCATTTTGCTCTGCATCTCTTCCAGGTTCATCTGTTGGGATTTACCACTACCTATTTCCTGGTCTGCTTCCACAGTGTGGGCTTCTCTCTTCCTGATTCCTAGGTCTTCTTTTTGGATGACTCTGAATAAGTGCATTAAACACGGACAGAGTGCCTTGTCTTGAATGTTCCTTCAGAAATGCTGTACTTCAGCTTCAGGCAAGTTCTCAGGAGGAGGGCCATAGTTCCCTAAACTCTGGAAGGAGACATGAATCCATTTGCTGCACACTGAAGGACTGCGGCAGATTTATTCACTTAAAGTTCAAGGGTAGAGGTGCAGTGATTTGAAGCAGAAGATGTATTGCTGTCTGAGAGGAGCTGGGGGAGACCTTGGTGATATTCTCACAGAGGCGGAGAGTTGCTAGAGTATCCAGCGCCAGCGGAATCTCTCTGTTGCTTCATTGCTGCCTCAGAAGCTAGAAACTCTTCTTGTATGTTGCCTTGTTCTGTTCAAGCATTGCATTTCGATGTAGACTGGCCTACTAAATTCACAGGTAGTTTAGCTTGTCCATACTAGCAAGAATGTCTATCTTCGCCAGTTGCTTGAGCAGAGAAACAAATCTGTCTATTGGATATACTTCCTTTCAATCATTCTTTCCTGAAGGCTCTTCATTCTTATGGTTGGGAACGTCTGAGAATCTTGCCACAGGTGATGGGGTCTCTCCCATTATGCTGGTGGAAGTCATTCTTCAATTTACTAGTGGTGCTCATCTGATCAATATTAGCTGCCCTTCATGCTCTGTACCTCTTTCAGTTCTGCTCTTGGGATTTGCCACCTCATTGTTTCTCATGAGATTGCACAGTTTTTCTTCTCTCTGACTGACTCCTTACCCTTTTTTTTTCATAATTCTCAATAAATATTGTAAAACCCTGGCAAGGATGCCTTGTCTTGAAAGTTCTGGAAACACTTGAGTTTAGCTTCAAGCAAGTTCTCAGCACTAGGGCTGAAGGTTACTCAAATCTCTATCAAGACATGGCTCCATTTGCTTCTCCTTCAATTCCAAACACAGTCTTTATGTTTTCTGACCTATCTTGCCTATCACAGCATTAGTCTCTCCCAAGCTCTCCCATGTTGGCCTTTTTGACCCTTTCTGGTCACCGGGCTGCAAAGACTTTCCCAACACAAAGTTTCCCCAGGAAACTGTCCCAAAGGCATTCTAGCCATTTCACAACAATTGCCATACTGTGTGATACCAACTTCTCTCAGCTTCACAAACAACAAATTCACAAAATTTTCTTAATTTCAAACCTATTCACATTGTGGTACCAGATGATGTTAATCTCAGAGCAGTACCCCACTCCTTGGTAGCAATTCCTTTACTGGTTACTGTTTTTCTGTTCCCGTCAGCCACCACTCAAAGTCAAGCAATTTAAGGGAGATTTATTTAGCTTACCCTTTCAACAGGAAGATATAGTCTCTTATAGTTACATATAGGTCTCAACTTGACAGTTGAGTGTTTGAACTCTGGGCCTATTTGTTAGAAAATTAATGGTTGAGTTAAGCCCAGAGCAATCCTGCAGGAGACTGTCTAGCTGATGGGGAAGGCCCAGTCTATGGTGAGTGGGACTAGGCCTTGGAATAGAATACAGAGTTCTGGTTGAAAAAGTTGGCATCCTTGAACAGACTTGCTGGTTTTGCAAGTAAGGATCGTCCCTTTCTCAGCTATTGTGTAGAGATGATGTGGCCAGTTCCCTCAGCCATGGTGTTGGTATGAGCTCTCCTGTTAAGCTGTACTAAGAACTGTAACTGGACAATCATAAGAGAAATTAAACCCCTTGTTCCTTTAAGCTGTTTGAAAGTGATTTTGTCAGCAACCATGCATGGTATCTGCATCAGAATTTGGTACCAAAAGTGGGCATTGCCGATAAATCTGGCTATGTTGATCTGCATCCTTTCATTGGAGAAATTTTGAGATGTTTCAAGCTTTTGCATTCATGGATTTCAAATACCATTCTGAAGAGTTTAATGGGACAACTGAATAGTTAAAATGCTGAGAGTTGTAAATTTTTCGGGCCAGTTTGTGATGAGGGGAAAAAGGACTTTGGTGGAGTTAATTTCAAGATGATAGACTGCTTTGCTTAGTGGAGTTGAACTGTGGTGATGGCCTTGACGCTCTGCATATGGAAAGAGCATGCAGCAGAACACCTGATGCTGTTGGAAAAATGAACATCATTGAAGGAAAACTTAGTGCTTTGCAATGTGATAATGGAAGACCTGAAAACCACTGTATGGTGATTCTGTGGATTGAAAACCCTGATTCCTTCAGAGGTCAAATCCTATGTTGAAGCTGTTTCTTGCCTTTTGGAAGTTTTGGCGTCCTATAAAGGGATTTTCCAGAATCAGGATGCTAAAGTTTGTACATCTGTGGCTCGAGTGGACCCAGCTACATTTGGATCTCGCTGCAGCATCTGGCCGCATCCTCCATGTGGTACTGGTTTCTGTATATGATTGAGGGTTTCATGGAGACCAGCAAACACTTGACACCAAGTGGCATTCGTAGAGTTCCTGCAGGAAAAAGTGACTCTTAGCTATGTAGGCGAACCCAGAGCTTTGGAGATGCCCAAATCGTGGGATATATGCTGAGGACATCTGCAAGTGGAGATTCAGCCTCATTCAGAACACCTCTACTTCTGCAACTTTGAGTTGCAAACAGAGACTAGGAATGCTTAGAACCTTTGGGCCACCATGACTACTTGATGATCAACTGACGATGGACATTGACATACAGGGTACAGTATTTGATTTGTTGGACTTAATTCTAATTTGATATTTTCTTCTTGTATCAAGATACTTCTGTTTTAATGTTTTATCTGTGTTAAAATATTTACCTTATTCTGATTTATTTGACAACTAAGGTTAAGAAACTTTGACCTTTTTCAGTGTTGTAATTGAAGTTTTAAAGAGAACATTTTAAATTTGCTCATGAAATGTATTTATATTTTTAACATAAGTAGAACACCTTTGGGCACAAGGTGAATGCTACAGATTAAAAGTGATATGTTCCTGTGTCAAGTAGACAAGGGGTAGAGTGTCACAGATAGGCACAAGTGTGAATTTGATAGTTGAGGGTTTGAGGTCTTGGCACGTTTGTAGAGAATTAGTGGTTGCGTAAGCCCACAGCAAAACTGCAGGAGATTATCTAGCTGATGGGAAAGGCTCAGCTTAGAGTGGGTGGTACTTGGCCCTGGAATAAAATACAGAGAGCTGGTTGACTTCCTTGTGTATACTTAGCCAGACATGCTGGTCTGGCAAGTAAGGATCGTACCTCTCTCAGACGATATACAGATGGTGTGGCCAGTTCCCTTGGAGATGGCGCTGGTGAGAGTTCTCTTGCTAAGATGGGCAAACAACTTTAACCAGGAATCATAAAATAAAATAAAACCCTTGTTCCCTTAAGCCATTTGAGTAGCCATGTAGGCTAACTCTATCACAGTCGTTCATGGCAGAAGCGGCATGGCTAGCTGACAGAAACCGGAGGAGGCCTAGGTCACATCCATCCAGGAGGCTGAGAGCTGCTAGACTGCCAACTGCATGAGCAGACCTCTCCCAGAAGTAGATTGGGACTAATCTACCTCAAGCTCTATCCCCTGTAACTGCCTTCCTCCAGCAAGACTCCACTTCCCAAAGGTCCCATGACCTTTGCATACATATGAGTCTATAGGGGACACATTTCAAACCATCACATACCTTTAAGGGCATTTTATAGTTAGAGCGAGTGCCTCTAATATTGTTAATAAGCTCCCTCTTTGGACTTCTAGCTATTGCAACGTGGGGGCAGAAATTATATGATCAGGCTCCAAGTGGGTAATCATACATGGATTTCTTGAGATGCATCCCTCAAAAGGAGGACTGAGTTACATTTATTACCATGTCAAAACTTTCCATTCCACATCACCCCCTCTCATCAGGACCTAGCCAGAGGAAGACTGCCTCTCCAAATTTCATGTATGTTAAATGCAAAATTGACTATGGGAACATGAGGACAACTAAAAAATTGAATTGAAAACTTACAGAAAATAGTCCTATCCTACCAAAAGAAAGTAGCCTTCTCAGTGAAGTACCTAGATATTCAGTATCATCAAAGTCAAGCTATCTCCATTTCGCTCCTTTTTGTCTGATGTGCAGCTATAGATTCTTGGGAGAGGCATTTATCATGCTTCCTCCTTCCTTTGTGTATCACTGTTTTTCACTTGTGAAATTAGTCTGTTAACAGGAACATAAGATCACCCTGAAGTTTATTTTCAAACTTTCTGTGCTGCAAAATTCACCCTAGAGAGAAATTGTCTGGGGATGAAGAAGTCCAGGAAGCACCCATCCCCCATTACACAGCCCTTGAGATATATGCCCTTTCAAAAATTGGTTAGTCTTTTTTATAGACAGCTTTAACCCATTTTCCCAAGCCAGAATGTAAAACTGTGTTCCATCCCTGCTTTGATTTTTTATGTAGAAACAATAGGTCATTCAGTGCCAAGTACAAGTGAAGTTTTTAAGCAGTGTAAATGCAGAAAGAGAAATAACTAAGCGAATAATGATTAAGATGTGCCATTCAATGTGTTTCAGGGCAGACAAGTTGGTGCAGTGGGTAAGGATACCTGCTCTCAACTGAGTTGGATCCCTAGAAACTTTTCTGGTGGAAGGAGAGAAATGATTTCTGAAAGTTGCCTTCTGATCTGCATTTCTGTGAATTGGCATGCTCATATCTATTTGAATGCTCCTGAATAAAGTATACGAAGAAGGTGGGCAAAGACCTGAGTACAGATCCCCACACTACTTAAAAGGCATGCGCTAAAGCATGCTTTGATGGGTAGAGAAAGGCGGATCCCAGCGATTACCAGCCAGCCAGTCTACCTAGCCAAAACAGTGAGTTCCGGGTTCAGTAAGACTCTTGTCTTGTGGATAAGGATGTAAGAAGTCTCCTACAATCTGCCACTGGCCTGTTCATACACTGTCAGAATGTTTAAAAATGTTTTAAATGGTAAAAAGTTAAAAGCGCGCAACTGAAATGATCATGAAAAGGACAAATGCTTATTATCAATGCTATGCAGCTTCATACTTATAAAGTGCTTTGTTTTTCTTCGCAGTAACTCTCTGATGCCAGGATTACTGTCTCCTTATTTCTCATTCAGAAAATGAGGCTCACCAGGGAAGTGCCAGTTCCCACAGCTAGCTAGTTACCTGAGGAGAATGTGGTTGTCATACATGCCTGGACCACATTCTCAGAGCCACCCTCTGGTCAACTCTTGCAGAACCCCAGTCTCTCTGCTTCAGTTCAGGAATGGTTTAAGTTGCCCAGGGTGTTTTGGTCAGTTGTGGTAAAACATGCAGATGTGGTAATGACCAGCATAACACTCACAGATTCCTAGGATAGGATGTGAGACCTCATGGAGGAACAACACCAGAGGTAGAAGGAGCAAGAGGAAAATGTGATCAGGGACCTTTCTTGTTCCAAGGTGAGGGCGGAGCAAGGCCCAGTAGTCTGACATTAGGGTTTTCATAATTAGAGTCATCTGTGTTGAAGAGGGCCCTTCCCTAGTTGTCTGAGGACCTTGTGATGATTGGGGCAGAGAAATGGGAAAAGTAGATTGGCTTATATGCAAAACTGGACTCTCAGCTGTTTATTTTCTAGGATTTAGTCCCCCTTGGCAACCCCAAATGTTAAAGCATGAAAATGCCACCAGTGCTGGAAACCAAGGCTTCCCATGTTCTCTGTGTTCTGACTTTCACTCAGGGCTTCAAGCCTAGGCCCAGCGAGGTGGAATAGGAGGTATGTGGAACAGAGCTGGATGTGACAGTCTAAGCTGTCAATTGGACACACAGAAGGTGGTACTCTGAGCATGCCTGTGAGAGATTATCTTGATTGTATAGTTGATGTGGAAAGACTCAGTCCACAGTGGAAGTGCTCCCTAGGTAGGTGGACAGAGACACAGAGAGCTGGTTGAATGTTTAGAATAGTGCCATACTTAGATACAAGTGTCACCTTGACAGTTGAGGGTCCAAGGTCTGGACACATTTGAAGAGAATTGCCAGTTGACTTAAATCCAGATGAAACCTGCAGGAGATTGTCTAGTTCATGGAGCAGGCCCAGCTTATGGCAGATGGAACTAGGCCCTGCACAGGTGAATGAAATACAAAGAGCTGGTTGAGGAAGTTGGCATTCTCCTGTGTACTTAGCCAGACATGCTGGTCTGGCGAGTGAGGATTGTCTCTCTCTCGGCTGCTACATGGGTGTGGTGTGGTCAGTTCCCTCAGCCCTTGGTGTTGGTGTGAGCTCTCCTGCCAAGCTGGACAAGCAAATGTAATCAGACTATACAAAAAAGAATAAACCCCCTTGTTCCCTTAACCTGTTCGTCATGATTTTATCTGCAATAGTGTAGAGTAACTGCAAAAATCGTTTGTTGCCTGAAAAGGGGATTGTTGCTGATCAGTCTGGCTGTGTGAACTTTGAATGGTTGTTGAAAGGCATATGGAAATGTTTAAAAATATGGAGACTGTGCTATAAAACCATTTCGAATTTAGAGGACTGTTTGGAAGGCAGCGATTCTGAGAGTTGTATATTGTTTGGACCCAAATGTGTTGAAGGAACAAAGACTTTGACAAAGTTGAGTTTAGAGATAATGAATGGGTTTGCTTGATAGTGGAGAGCTTTGTTGGCAGCCATGAAGCTTTGGATGTGGAAAGGGCAGACAGAGCAGCTACAGTTGTTGGTTGAAATAAGCATCACTGTAGGAAAACCTAGTGCTTTGCAGTGGGACAGTGGAAGACATGAATACCAACATACGGAGATAGCAAGATTTGAAAACCGCAATTCTTTCAGGGGCCAAGAGCCCAAACTGAAGCCAACTCTTGCCCTTCAAAAGTTCTGGCTGCCTAGGAAAGGGCTTTCCCAGAGTCAGCATGCAGAAAATGGTGCAGCTGTGGTTTGTTTGCACTAACTTACATTTCAACATCCTTGCAGAATTTGTCAGCATTACCAGTACTGGTTTTAAGGCCATACTGAGTGGTTCACGGAAGCAGCTGAAGCTTGTACCAAGAGGCAGGTTTGGAGTTTCTGCAAAGAAAGGTGAAGCTTTTAGCTGCGGAGGCGAGCCCAGAGTGTTGGAGATTCCAGAACTGTGGCATGTGCGCTGAGGACTACTGCCGGTGGACATTCAACCTGCTTCAGAGAAACACTGCTTGGGTAACTTTGACCTGTGACTAGGGAATCTTTGAGTTCCTGTGACTACATGATGAGCAAACCTGAAGATGGACATTGAAGTACAGAATGCAGTACTCGACTTGCTGAACTCTAGTCCTAATTTGATGTTCTCTTACTCTGATCTAATGTTTCCATCTTAATGTTTATTTTGTGTTGAAGTAATTCATTTGGTTTGACAGGATCTTGTTGTTAAGAGGTTTTGTACATTTTTTAAAAGGAGACTTTCAGTCCCAACATTTTAACAACAATGTCTAGTGACAGACATTTTTAAATGGGATTATGAAGACTTTTTATTGCAGAATTTTAAAATTAATAAAATTTAAATACATTTATTTTAAAAGATAAATTTAACACTGTGTGGAGAAGGAGTGCGTGTTACAGTTTAAAAGTGATATGTTCTTGTGTCAAGTTGACAATGGGTGAAGTGTCATAGATACAAGTGTCAACTTGATGTTTGACAGTTTGAACTCTCGGCACATTTGTAGAAAATTAGTAGCTGAGTTGAACTCAGAGCAAACCTGCTGGTTATTGCCTAGTTGATGGGAAAACCCCAGTCCATTGTGGGTGGGACTAGGTCCTGGACAGGTGAATAAAATACAAAGAGCTGGTTGAGGAATTTTTCATCCTTGTAGGTCTCCTTCAAAGCTGTATAAGGAATTGTAACCAGATAGTGTTTTTTTTCCATGCAAATTTTTATTGTAGAATTTTAAACATACAAATATGTAATCTCTATTGATAAGAATTACTTTCCAGTTAACAAATAAAGAAGTACTTTTGAACAATTCTGCCTTTTTTATCTTAAGATCGAAAAGGATTTATGAAGTAAGAGAAAACACAAGCTCTTTGGTCACAAAACCACAAACCCAATGTATTTCAGTGATCAGGATAACATGGAGAAAACTAATATATGTCCCCTTTCCTAAACCAGCAACATGTGTACTTAAGTATTCAGACTAACATAAAGAAAGTTATATTTTTCTTCTTGAAAAGCAATAAAGAAATTTTTAGTGTCTGCCTCTAGGTCCACTTTCATATCGGTTTCCCCCATAAGCTCCACAGGAAACCCCACATCTTGAGCTACCATATGACTCATGAGGAGCAGTGTTCATCCTATTCATAAGTGACCACCCCTGTTCCTTTCTACTTCCATGCTTATTGTAGACCCTGTAAACAGGTGAAAGTGTAATAGATAAAATTGTCAACTTGATGGTTGACAGTTTGAACTCTGGGCACATTTGTAGAAAATTAGTAGCTGAGTTGAACCCAGAGCAAACCTGCAGGTTGTTGTCTAGTTGATGGGAAAAACCCAGTCCATGGTGGGTGGGACTACATCTTGGACAGGTGAATAAAATACAAAGAGCTGGTTAAGGAAGTTGTCATCCTTGTGTATACTTGGCCAGACATGCTGGTCTGGCAAGTAAGGATTGCCCTCTTTCAGCCATTATGTGAATATGGTGTGGCCAGTTCCTTTGCCCCTTGGTATCAATGTGGGGTCTCCTACCAAGCTGGACAAAGAATTGTAACCAGATATTGTAAGAGAATAAACACATTATTCCCTTGAGCTGTTTTGTCATGATGTTATCAACAACAGTACAGGTTAACTGCAATACATATGTGGCAAACTGTTATGTGTTGCTTCTCGCCTCTCTGTTCTTGACATTGAATATGGTTTGACTAGTTCCCTGGGCTATTCCTGATGTGCCTCTGCCGGCCATGGTGGACTGTAACCTGGAATAAAATCCCCGGTTCTCTGCATTGTTTGGGTCAGGTAGTCATTGTAGCAGTGAAGGTACAAAACTAAAATAGAAGGGGGGGGCGGGTGTTGCTGTGAAGCTGAAACGCTGGAGTGCTTTTTCCTGCACACTGCAAGCGTGTTCACAGAGCAGTCTGCTCATCTGTTTTTTATCTGTTTGAATTCAGTAGTGGTTATGATGTTTTCAATCGCCAGTTAAGTGTACTCTCAGATTGTGGCTTGGTATCAGTCACCAGGTGGTTAATTTCAAGGTACACTCCATTCCACATCTACAGTGACATGTCAATTGTATTTAATTGTTTTCTTCATATCTCTTTCTTTAGTGACACAGATACAAAGAGCTAGATGAATCAGTGGGTGCTTTGCCATCAGTTACGCATTACAAATATTTTTCCTAAATGATTTGGACTATGTATACATCTGTGTCTCAACAGTGGAGACATTAACAAGATACACATAACTTTGTTTCAGGAAGTATGGTTAGGTGAATTGCATTAAGGTTTCATCAAAGTAGCAAGTAGAGGGAAACTTGTTATGAATGGTGCTGTGTCAAAGAACCCAGCCCTGGTTTACACTGCACAGAAGCAGTTCCAGCGGTGGGCCCTGGTCTTTGTGCTTTTACTAGTATGCTGCTATGGACTTGGGGAATCCAGAACTTACTGCTGCTTCCTTCTCTGTTCATGATACCAGCTCTCGAGTCCTTGTGGAGCACCCAGAGCAGCCTTCTCTTCTTTTGCTACCTCTCCCCTGTAGAGAGTGTCATGGTGTAAAGGTGAGTTGTCCCTCCACATGCTCATGTGTTTGAATCCTTAGTTGATGCTGATGTTTGGAAAGATCAGGTCTTGGCACCTTTAGGAGATGAAGGCTGGCTGGAGGAAGGCACTCATAGGCTACAGGCCTTGAGGATTTGGTCGCGCCACCCTGCTTGCAGTCAGCTTCTTGCTCTCTCTGCCTCCATGATGACTGCTGTGACTTGAGCCACCCGCAGCTTCTGCCACTGGCCATGCCCTTTCCACCACAATGAACTGTCTCCTCTGGAACTACAAGCCAAATAAATCTCATTTCTCCCTTACGTTCTTTCTGGGTGTTGTCTCACAATAGCAGAAAGAAAGCTAATTGCCACAGGGCATGAGAAAAGTTCTACTGAAACTCAGCTCTTCTGGCTATACCCAGAAGATGAATTCTTCAATTACCAGAATGCCAGAGAGGCTGCTCCTTACAAACCTGTATAGCGTTCCTGTACCCTCTTGCTTTCCTTCCCTATCCATCTCCCTCCTTTTCCCTCACCTTTGAGTCCAGGGTTCTGGCTGCCCCCTGATTTGTGCTGCATTGTAAGACGGGAACTTTCAGTCTCTTGCAAAAGAAGCTGCCATGTATACACAGCAACCCAACTTAATAGCCTCTGGTGATACTGAGTCCGAACCCCTGCTGTAAATCCATGGTAATTGAGTGCATTGGGCTTTATCTGAATCTCCCCCTGACAAAGATCAGGAATAACACTGCTGATTAAAGCAATAAATTTGAACATGATTCTGGGCTAAGCAGGAATGATTGTTCTGGAAGTTTCCCAAGGGCCACTGCAGCATATTCCTGGACACCCGAGAATCATTGCCTTGCATTCTCTGATCTCTATCTGGATTTCAGGACTAAATAATGATTCACTAAACCCCTCATGTGACAGGAACACCTTTGATGATATGCATCATTTAACTCTGCTCAATACCCACCTTCCTACTGGGCCTATTTGGAGTCTCTGAGTACCCCACCTCTGTTGAAGTCTGTCACCTGCATCATTAAGCATCAGGTCAATGGGAGATCCCTCATGATCAGGGATGGTCTCTACATTTTCCATCTAGAGAAACCCTGATCTGTCCATTTAAGACAAGACCAGGCTCAGAATTTGACGTCAGCTTTACCATCATGCTTCTACATTTTTATTTAAATGTGCCAATATTCAAACATAAATTCGTACCTCAAATTACTAGAGAGAAGAGTTAAAATATAGGGGGCTAGGGATATGGCTCAGTTAGCAAAGTGCCTCACATGCCCAAAGCTCTGGGTTCCATCCCCAGCACCACATAAACCAGGATTTGTGATAGCACAAACCTGTGATCCTAGCTCTTGGGAAGTGGAGACAGATGGTTCAGAAGTTTACGGTCGTCCTTGGCTGCACAGTATGTTCAGAGTAATGAGGTATGCGTGAAATCCTGCTTCAAAAAACACAAGATTTTTAGATAATTATGCAGTTTTCAGAATTCACAAAGGAAAGGAAAACAAACGAACGGCTGCAAGATTTTTTTTTACTTCAAATTCTTTTTTTTTTTTTTTTGAGACAGGGTCTCATTATACAGGCCCTGGTTGCAGTGAAACTAGTTTGTAGACCAAACTGTCCTTCACCTACATCTGCCTCAAGAGCATAGGCTTGCACTGCCAGGCCTTTTAAATTCAATCTGAACAGGCCCCTAAAAATTTAAAAAACATGAAATTTGTGCATACTTGTGGGATACTATGTGATGTTCCAATGCATGTGTATGTTTTATAGTCCTTAAATTACATTAAATATAGCTACTCATCTTTTTTTCATTTTGGTGTGTGTGCGTGTATGTGCGTGTTTGTGGGTGTGTGTGTTCGTGTGTGTGCGCGTGGGTATGTGTATTCATGTGTGTGTGTGTGTGTGTGTGTGTGTGTGTGTGTATTTGTGTGTGTGTGCATGCACAAACACATGCATGTCACTAAGTGCATGTGAAGGTCAGAACACAATGTTAGGAAGTCAGTTCTCTCTTACTTTGTGGTTCCAGGATTCAAACACATGTGAGGCTTGCACAAGAAGCACTTTTACTCAGCCATCTTGCTGGCTGCCATTATCATTTCTCTATGTTGAAAACACTAAAAGTTCTAGCTTTTAAAAATATATGTACATTGTCACTATCAATATGTACCCTTGCATGCAGTATCTGTTTAGATGTATCTTAGTGGCTAGTGGTTAACCTTTCCACACCCTCCCATAATCATTCTCTCCCCAGCTTCGGGTAACTGCCATTCTGTTTTCAACTTCACCAGATCAGCTTTTTAATATGCTTCATATCAGTTTTTGAAAATTCTGCATATGAGATCACATTATACTGTTCTTTTGTGCCTGGCACATTCTACGTGGCATAAAGATCTATAGTTCAATCCATGTTGTCACACCTGATGTGTTGTCACCTGATGGAAGAAAAGGATTGTCCTAGTAACTCTTATCTGTTGCTGTGAGACAAGACTCTCAGCACTTTGAGAGAGAAAAGGAGATTTATTCAGGTTATGGTTGCAGAGGGAAGATACAGTCTGTTATGGCAGAAAAGGCATGGCTAGCCGGCAGAAGTGGGAGGTGGCCTAAGTGAAGTCCATCAAGGAGGCTGAGAGCTGCAAGACTGTCAACTGCAAGAGCAGAACTCTCTGGGGAAATCGGGTGGAACTAATCAACCTCAAGACCTACCCTCTGTGACTGCCTTCCTCCACCAAATCTTCACCCCTTAAAGGTTCCATGACCTTTGCAAACAACCAAAGATTCAAACACAGGAGCCTGTGGGGGTCAGCCCACATTCCAAACCATGACAAGAACCAAATTCCAAGAGTTGTCCTTTGACCTCTGCACGCCTGTACACACACACACACACACACACACACGCACACCTCTGTGTGCTTTTTCTCTCAAACACATTTGTTCACTTGCTCTCAAATATTTTAAAAAAAGAGAAGGGAAGAAAACCATAACCACAGACACATCCAAACACACATGAATAGTCTGTTTGAAAACTCATTAGCACTGTGTGGAAGGAGATGCATTCAGTAAAAGGCATTTAAAAACTCAGAGTAGAAGTGACCAAGGAGGCATAAACCGGAATATACCTGGAATAGGAAAAATGATACTGTCAGGAAAACAGATGAGATCCTAAAAAGTATGGCATTTATTTAGCCATGTTGACCCATTGTTAATTTCCTTGTTTGGTGGTTGCATATAAGATAAGATTAAATGATGCTGGATGTAATTTCTCAACCTCAGTACAATTGGTATTCAAGGTGAAATTGTTCTCTGTGTGTGCATGTGCTTGTGCACCTGAGAGTGCAGGCATATGGATGCCCAAGGGAGACACAGAATCAACCTCAATTCACCCTGCTCAGAACCTAGGTCTTCAGTGAAATGCCATTAGGAATGGTCTGAAACCATAATTCAGAACATCAGAGACCCTATGTTAATCACCTGGAACCAGACCAGCCAAATCTCTCCCCATCTTAAACCTCAGGGAAACTTATGGAAGAGGGGCCGGTAACATTGTAAGAGCCTAAAGATGGGGAGGAAGAACGGTACGCAAGATACTCCACACAAGTTAGGACCTCAGTAACCATAAGACATTGCAGGACCTGCAGAAAGACGGACATATCAATGACCCCCCCGCCAAAGTCTAGAATGGATCACAGACACTAGGGTCCTTAGTGGCAAGGGATGAACAGTCACAATAGTGTTCCCATACTAAAGGGGAGCACGAGAAAGGGCTCTAGGCAATGCTACTGGTCCTTACACCTCATTAGAATGCAGGATGCAGAGGGAAGTTTGACATTCACACTAAAGGATGCTCCAGAGATTGGGAGGGGAAAGAGGGGAGGTCTGGGAGAAAGGGAGGGAGGCAGATTAAAGGGAGGGGAAAAGGGCAGAGGGAGCAAGGGGGTCCATGGAGGGGTGGAGGGAGGGAGGGGACCGGGTTACCTATGAAGTTTGTATGAGTGGGAAAAAATAAATAAAAAAATAATAAAATGAGTGGTCTGGCTAGCAAGCGAGCTCCACAGCTTCCTAAGCTCTGCCTTATGGGGCTACAATTTCAGGTGGGCACCATGCACTCCCAGCATTTTATGTGGGATCTGGGGTGTCTGAACTCTGGTCAGTTTGCAAGAACTTTCAAATACAGAACCATCTCCCCAGCCCTTGATTGAAATGTTTTCAAGAAAACCCTATTAACCATCATCCATCCATCGAGCAGAAATCCAAATTTAAGCATTGAAATAGAATGTCTGCAGCCCTAGAAAACTTCGTTTTGAAGTTAGGTGTTTTCCAGCAGTAGTGGCAAATGCGCTTCAGTCGGCTCCAACATTACCAGGAGAAATGAGAAGGGAAAGTAGTATCTGTGTTGAAAGGAAACCATCTATACACAACTCCATAAAGGCTGGAAATGATAGGAGAGTCTGTGTAAAATCAACAACGTCATTGCCAAATCATGAATCCTTTGCCTTTTCCCATTTGCAAATAGGTAAATTACAAAAAGTGACATGATGATCAATCCCCCAAGAGTAGAGCACATCAGTTATCTTTACTGCAAGGAGCAAATTAGTTACTTGGTTTTCCAGGAAAGATTATCCAAGCATCTTGTGTTCACTTTTCCAATGATGAAAGAAAGAACCCTTCTGTCAATAGCTAGCTGCAAAAACACTTCAGGTTTCTCTCTTTCAGAAGCAGGTATAAAAGGAGAGGAAGGCCCCAGGTCCTAAGGCAGGATCCTTGTTAGGACACCGAGAAGCCGTGAGAAAGGAAAGATGCTTCTCTCTCCTTGTTCTCTTCCTTGCTGGCTGATGCCTGGGAATTTAAGCGTAACTGACAGGATCACTTGCCAAAAATAAAAAGTCCTCTTTCCTGAGAAACTTCAAACATAAATTTGTTTCAAAAATGGCTCGTGCCTTAATCACAGCTTCTTTGTAACCAGTGTACAAATCCCTCCAATGAAGCTTTTATCTCTACTAACACAACCTTCATTTACAAAGCTGCACAATATCTGCAAAGTAATCTCTTCCAGGACACAATTCTGTGGATTGGAACAATGTATACCAGCACATTCTTTCCCTAATATGTAAATTTTGTGGTAGATTAAACAGTTTCACAGTCCCAGAGTCCTGAAGTCACTTGTCTTGCTTCACTGAGGCAGCAAGACATGAGACACATTCTCCTGACACCCACACTTGAGTCTCTTCAAGAGGGTCTTGTCCTGCTGTTTAATCACTACACCAAGTGAAACTTGGCCTCCCTCTGACTTGCTGTAGAATTCTTTCCTGTTGTGGACTCAAGGATCTGGGAGCACCTGATCGGAGGTTCACAAGGCCTGGAGGAGGACTCCCTGGGGTGCACTGCAAGTATTTCTTGTTTGTATTCCTACTGTCAGTGACCACCGCTTTGCCCAGAACTGTGTGGGACCAGCTGTGGGAAGAACGTGGAGCAAGCATCCCTCTCATCCAAATGACAAAGGACTCCCTTGGCTGCCACGGAACCCTGTGATGGCCCTCTGTCCCGGCAAGAGTTGAGTGGGGGAAGGAATGAAGAACACTGTCTACCAAGCTTTGTACCCGAATGCTGATCATCGCCTGCACCCCACTGCAGCTGCACCAGCAGCCCAGCCTCTGGAAGAGGGTCCGTGCTCAAAGACAACAGTCACACCCTCTGTACTGCACCAATGGGCAACTGTGAGCAGGTAACAGGTTAGGCCTGTCAAGGCCTGCAGTAGTCAAGGTATTAACCTACCTCCCACCTCTGGAACCCCATCTTCTTCACTGTGCAGCCCCTGCTTGACTTTGCCAGTACTCCGAAGGTGTTGATATATTCCCCCCACAGACACCAGCACAAGTTGCCCCTCTGGCTACTCCTGAGGCTTGGTCTTGCTTGTCCCATGATAAGGACTCAGAACCCAGCGCTCAAGGCCAAGGGCCTTGAAGATGATCGCAGAAACTGTCCCTCCACCTCTCGGAAAAGGAGACGGAAGCCTGCTGCCTAGCCTCCCCTCTGCTGCCTGGTCTCACATCTGGGATATTCTGAGCCTCTGATAGACAGCTATGGACAGGAGCTGTCTTTGGCAGACTTAGGGACTGCTTCCCTTCTGATGGGGGGTCACTAGTCTCTGAGCACACCCAGCCTGCTCACCTTGACTGCTAAGAGAATCAGAATTGCCTCATCAGCTCAAAGCCCAGCCCTCTCAATCTACTGACCCCAATAATGGAGGAATGGACCACCAGATCACTTCCCACTTGTTCATCAGCCAGGCACTCTGAGACAGTGTGGAGTCCACACTGAAGAGACCCCTGCTATCAGAGTTCTGGCCTCTCCCTTGCACACCCACTATTGACTTCTGCCCGACACCAGCCTTCCAGTGTGTCTGCTTGGTGTCATTCAGTATTTTCTCTTATAGAGTAATAATGACAGGGAGCTGGGTTGTCCTTCAGATTGTCAGCTGTTTCTCAAAGACTCTACACCACGATGTCTCCGGCCCACACTTGCAGCCAGGTTGTGCTTTGTGATTGGGACATTTCTGTGCCTTGGACGACTTAGCCTCTGAGCAGTAGGCAGCAGTTCAAATCCACAATTGTGACAATTGAATGTCTCCAGGCCAGTCTGGGCTACATAGTGAGTTTCAGACAAGCTTGGTCTACAGAATTAGATCCCATCTCCAAGCAGTGGATTACAGACATTGTTAAATGATCACTGAAATAGAAGGGAAAAAAATCCCCTAGTGGAGAATCATTGAACTAGAGCTACATTTACTAAAGAAATAGAGGCTGTAACATGCAAACACATTTTGAAATGAAATGCAGCATATGATGTAACATATGATGTGTAGCACCATCAACAGAAATTATATATTTTATTTCATTTCGGTTAGGTTTATATTTAATACCTAATTTTGACAATTATTAATTTTCAGCAAAATAGTTTAATTAATTAAGATGATTCGCATTATTTTAAGATATTGATTGAACTGAGGATGTAGCTCAGTTGAGCTTCTGATTGTCCTGCAGCTACCCAGACACTTCTGGGATTACTGCATGCACCACCATGCCCAGTTTCTACTGGTGCTAATGATCAATTCACAGTCTCATGCATGTGAGCCATGAGCTCTACTTTCTGAACTACATCCCCAGCCTGAGTTGTTTTTTTTGATGTAATAAATAAAGTACAATGCAGTTACACAACTAAGTACAGAAGCTACATTTTCAAGATAGTAAACACAGGTGTTTCTGATGGATTCAAGAACCATTTGGTCCAGGTTTTTTTTTTCCTACAAATCCCATTAGCACAGAAGATGGCTCCTTTAAAGAAATTCCCCAAATGGGCTGGAGAGGTGACTCAGGGGTTAAGCCTCTGCCATGCAGGCAGAAGTCCAGAGTTCAGATCCTAGACCCCACCTATAGATGCCAGGTGGAAGCAGGGGCGGCCTGAGTTTCTGATCCTGTTAGGGTGGAGCCTGTGAATCCTGGGGCAGAGCAAAAAAGGAGGAGATGGAGGCGGTCCATGGTGGTTCCCGAATTCGCCTATGGTTCTACACACAAACACACACACACACACACACATACACACACGCGGGCACACACACAATTGAATAAATAAAATTAAAAAAAAGAAATTCCCCAAGTGAAGTAAGAATGTTTATTCCTTTTCCTGAAGTATGAGAAGTTCTCATCAATGTGGCCAGACAAAGCCAGCAGTGTCCAAGGGGTGGTAAGAATCAGGTTGTTGTTTCTGGAAATCAAAAGAACTAAATGGAGTTGGGCTGCTGTTTTACAAGCATAGGACTGTTACTCCCCTTAACATGCTGTGACTACAAGAGCATGTTGTACCTTTTAAAACACAAGTTTCATCCTTTAAAAAGAAGGGGAAACCCCATTCTATGACTGAAAAGCATGTCTGAGTTATTTTCCCCTCCTACCAAAAGTTCGTAAATTAGTTAGCCTGGGAAAGAGACTAAACTTTAAACTTAGATCATAACTTCCATAGAAACAACTTTCAGTATTTTGAAATTCCCATGAAGTCATTGTAGTAAGTTTGGATTAAATCCTATTATAAATAGGTGAAAACATAAAAATCCTTGGCCTGCTACCAACAGTTTCTTCATCCAACTTGCATTCTGCTTTTTCAAGATTTTAATACATTTATTTACTATCCGTCTGTGTGTGTGTGCACGCACGTGTGATTGTGTGTGTGTGCATGCAGTTGTCCACAAGTGGTGCCATGGTGTATATGTACAAGTCAGACAATAAAAATTGTGGAATTGGGTCTCCCTTCACTATGTGGTTCTGGGATGGAACCCAGGTCATCTTGCTTGGTAGCAAGCACCTTTACCTCCTAAGCCATCTTGTGGGCCCTTGCATTCTGCTTTTAAGAAAACCACTCAAAGAACATTGGATGTCAGGATTGCCATGGCGAGGCCCACATGGTAGGATCGCTTGAGTCCAGTCTCAACAAAAACTTACATAAATAATTTCAAGGACATCGACTTATTTCTGTCATATTTAGTTCACCTTCCTATTGATTCAAGCTTGGCTGATTTCCTGGGCTTGACATTTGTACAGTAACAAATTCCCCTTCCCCTACAGACCTCTATCCCTGCTCTAAACCTCTTCTTGACATTTTGTTTATTTAAACAATCATCCTCTTTTCATTTCATACTGAGTCCTGAAAATTGCTTAGTTTCTACAAGTAGAGGAAAGCACAATAAGAATTCCATAGTGAATTAATGTACTAATGAAACACTAAACAGCATCAAAATTCCTTGTAATGAAGGGAAAGAAGAATTCTATAGAAATTAATACACTATATTCATGGTACTTTCTTCTATTCAAAGCATTTCCCATGTATTAATGTCATTCAGTAGTAAAACTGACATAGGTATAACGAGTTGAATGAAATATAAAGTACATATACATATTTTTCCTTACAGATGCAGGATGAGGACTAATATGAATAACACACAAAACATTATAGCTTGAAAGTTTTAAAAATAAGGATGAGATTGTAGTTTAGTTTGTGGAGTGCTTGTCTAACATGGGCAAAGCCCTGGGTTCAGTCCGGAGTACCACATCAAACTGGTGTAGTGATGCATGTCTGTAATTCCAGAATTTAGAGAGTAGAGGGAAAAGAGGGGGGATCAAAGTCTTCCTTCACTAAATTGCAAGTTCCAGACCAGCCTGAGCTACTGAGACTCTGTCTCAATAAGACAAAAAAGATAAGAAAAGAAAGGAAGAAAAAAGTTACAAAAATGCACTACAATGTGCAGTTGAAATTAATTGTTTATATGACATCTTTTGTAGTTAAACTGACTTCCTTTAAGATCAGAGACTACGGATTTGCCTCAGGTCAGTAACTTTTCTGAAAGGGCCAGATGCTAAAATTCTCAAACTCTATAACTGTTGAATTTCTGTGGGTACAAGCCAACTGTGCATATGGCCCTAGACCACAGATGGCCCAAATGACCGAGGTTGTATTCCCGTGAAACGTTGTGAGTGGAGACTGAAACTGGAAATCCCTATAATCTTCTGGTGTTACAGATTTCTTTTTTTTTAAGCCACTTGCAAATGTATAAGCTGTGGTTGCCTGCTGAATAGACTGTTTGGCCCTTATGCTGTGTTTTGCTGACATCTGGTGGCACCTGTCATTTTAATCTCAGTGCTCAACATATAGCAGGGTTTCAGGACGGGTTATATACAACTGTGGCTCTAGCTGCATGTGGGAACCGGTTCCCACTCACGCACTTATTCACTCACTCACACACACACACACACACACACAGCTGCTGGCTGTGATGAAAGCAGGTTCCAGCTGTCCCCACCTCTGCCTCTACCCCCAGAGACTCGGCACGGAATGGGGAAATTGTCAGATGCAGATCTCACTTTATTGGGGGGAGAAAAGGAACTTTTATAGACAAAGGCCACCAAGGTGCGAAACTGGCATCCAATTGTGTCACAAGGTCAAGACATCCTACAGGTGTTAATGGTCAAGTTCAGTGTCACTCAGCACAGGGGGCAGATAGACACCTGAAAGCCAATTAGGGCTCTCTGTGAAGTGATCAGGTTACGCCCAAAACCCTTGCCCTCAGCGCTGTCTTTAATCCCATGTACTCGGCCATGCCCTGGGGCAAATCCTGGGTGGGCCCAACATATCCCCCTTTTGTTTTTGTATGAGACGTTCCAGGAGGCTACCTGCGACCCAGCAGACCAAATGGTCCTGAGTGACTGTGCCTGTCTTAGGCATGAAAAACCTCCCCCCATGGTCTGACCCATCATAGGATCTTGTAGTCTCCAGGTACACTACTACAAGTCCTGTCTTAGGTTGATCCATAGTAATCAAGACTTACCCGTCTCTGGCTACCAGTCCTCTGTATGAGGTTGGTTTTACCAACCTTGGGGGTTTGAGCCGTATTTAAAGGCCTGTATCGCACATTGGACATGTACTGCACTTGACAAGTTAGCTAGACTGGAGAGATTTTTTCACTGGGCAGGAGTCATGCATATGGCAGAGTAGACAGGTTGGCATCAGCACCAGGCATGGCAGCAGATGACTTTTCAGGGGCGTGGGAGGGATGTTCAAAGGCCATAGGTGCCTGTAGCGTGGTCTCAATGATGGAGCGCTGCTGAGAGATGTGCTGAAAAAACACTTAAGCAATATAGTTATTAGAAGAACAATTTTTCTAGATGTTAGGTCAGACCCAGATCGACTCCATCCAGACAAGGTATCAATTAGGCCTATAAGGATCACAGTTAACATCTTCCTTGAGCACACCGTGGATAGTTTCTGAAAGAGAAAAGCAAAGAAAGCTGCCCCAGGGGCGTTTTGTCCCTTGGTTTGGCTTTTTAGTCTGGGGATGATTCTTTTGGGTCTCCTATATGAGGATCCTCCTGTGGATAGAATTTTGAGATTCCTTGCCGGAATCCAAATCGGGGAAGATTCCCCAACTGGAAAGACACATCTGAATCCTCTTCCCATAGTAATCAAGGGATTAGGTCCCCAATGCCCAGTTAGGGGGTCCTTCCAATGCACCTTAACAGAAGGTTTGGTGAATAGGCTTCCCCAGTGTTTTTGGAATCTCGATTCAAGTTGTCCTTTTATAAAATTTAAAATTTAAAACATTGATGGTAAATAATACCAATCCCAGCTGTTGGTGGGGGCTTACTCCCCCTTTTTGTTTTTGTAATTGGGCCTTTAAATATTGGTGATTTTGATTCTACAGTCTGTTTTTCAATGAAGCCCTCTGTGGCACCTAGGGCATGGAGTTGTAGGGGGCTTAGCCCCTCCTAGCTCCCTCGGCTTCCCTTCCTCGGCCTGGGGACATTCCCTCCTGAAATGCCCCACCTGGCCACAAGGAAAAAAAACTCCATTGTTTCCCCTCCCCTCTTGGCCCTGAAGGCTTGGTATCGGCCAGTGCCTGTGTCTGTGTTTCCAGGGCCGCAGGGAGTGTCTGACTCTGGTGTTTTTGAGTCTCCACATCCTGTGAAGCAATAATCCAGGTGCCCATGGATCTCTCCTTAAGACCTGCACACACTATTTTGTGGTCCCCATACATTCCTTCCCATACCAACAATTTAGCAAATTGTTCCCTTAGGGGGCCTGGGGGAAGTTTACTACGGAGGCTTTTTTTCACCCGGTTTTTGTATAACGCCTGCTAGAGGCGGTTCAGAAGGACCTTCATCTAGCTTTTTCCATGCCGCTAAACCCATCAAACGGACTTGGTCTCGGTATGGGGCTTCTGTGGTCGCCTGCTGGACCCCACATTCTTTCTTAAATAGCGCTGCCCACTTAATGAATGTGGGACTGGAGAGCACCACTTTGGCTATGTCTATCCAGTCCTTAGTAGTACAGGGTTGGTGAGCTAGATCTTGAAGGAGGGCCTCAACCCATGGAGAATTTGAACCACCCTTTAGCATGGCCCGCTTTAATTTTTTAAAATCTTTTGCTTCCCAAGGATCCCACACTGTAGGGCGATTGCCCCCTGGATTTAAGTTAACAGGATAGGCTTGTACTTCATAAGCCTCAGCATACGTGGGCTCCAGCCCTGGGTTCCCTCCTTTAGCCTGGCGAGGCCCAGTGTGCCTGCAGGCAGAGTCAGGACAGATTTTTGTTATGGGGTATGGAGGTGGGTCTCCTTCTAATCCTTCTCCATCCCTTTCTCTCCCTAGCAGAGTTAAATCCGGATACAAGGGACCACTCCCTGTTCTCGGAGCACTGCTAACCTCTTCCCTTTGATAAAGGGAGCAGGGCACTCTCTCGTGCGACTTTCCCACATCCTTTCCGAGCTCTCAGAGCAGGCGCCGCCCTTCCTCACCAAGCCCCTGTTCCTCATGGCCCTCCCAAATGGGAAGTTCCACTCCCTCAGGCATAGCTTCCTCAAGCATCGGCTTGTTCCCGCATGCCAGCCCACACGCGGGTCCACTTCTGCGAACCTCTGCCCCCCGGCTGTGCGCAGCCTCGTTGCAGCCATGTACGGCTCCCCCGCGCTGCATGGTTCTACATCCCCACGTGTCGCCCTGCTGCAGCCGCGGGCAGTCTCTCCACCGCTGCTGATAGGGGCTTCTGTACCGGTACCACGCGCCCCTGTCATAGCCCACAACTCTGTGTAACGTTCTCAGCATTCGCACAGTGATGGGTTATCATTCTCTAAACACCAGGCATGTCCACCATCCCTAAGGTTACCTGTACCCTGCCATGGTCCAGCAGAATGTCCACCCAGCCCTGGCTCAGCGGGCCCACAGCTTTGCCCGCCTGGCCCCAGCTCCGAGGTCCCACACCACTCGGCTTCCCGGTACATAACAACTTCTCTGTTCCCCTGTACCCCAGGCCCACATGGCTCGTTGGCGAAGCCCCCTGTGGTGCGCCCGGATAGCTTGTTGGCTCCAACCCCCCTGGAGCCATGCTCCAGAATGGCTCTGGCCCCTCCCTCTCTACCTGTACCTTTTGCTCCCGTGTGGGCTGAATTGGATTGGGAAGGAAAGCCATCTTGAGCGCAGAAATTGTGGAATAAAATTCCACGGAAGACGGTATATTATGATTCTTTTCTCGCTCTCTGGCTAGACCTTCTACTTTATTCCATGTGTCCCATGAAAATATGTTGGTGGCCCGAGCCCATGGAGCCAACTCAAGAGTCAATTTCCACACTCTGGCAATGCTTGGATCAGAAATGTCAAACCCGCGACTCCTTAATATGGACTTGAGTGCTGATGGCACTGGATCCAGTCTGCACGTTGAATTCCCCATATTCCCCAAGTTTTCACTTACCCTGAAGCCTGCTTAGCTTCGTCCGATTTCAGAACTGTCCCTTTGTGGTCGCCACTTGTGGGAACCGGTTCCCACTCACGCACTTATTCACTCACTCACACACACACACACACACACACACACACACACAGCTGCTGGCTGTGATGAAAGCAGGTTCCAGCCGTCCCCACCTCTGCCTCTACCCCCAGAGACTCAGCACGGAACGGCGAGATTGTCAGAAGCAGATCTCACTTTATTGGGGGGAGAAAAGGAACTTTTATAGACAAAGGCCACCAAGGTGCGAAACTGGCATCCAATTGTGTCACAAGGTCAAGACATCCTACAGGTGCTAATGGTCAAGTTCAATGTCACTCAGCACAGGGGGCAGGTAGACACCTGAAAGCCAATTAGGGCTCTCTGTGAAGTGATCAGGTTACTCCCAAGACCCTTGCCCTCAGCGCCATCTTTAGTCCCATGTGCTCGGCCATGCCCTGGGGCAAATCCTGGGCAGGCCCAACAGCTGCAGGAACGGAATTCCACAGGCTGACTTCTGTATCTAGAGGATCTCTTCCATTCTTCCCATGGTCCAGCTCTGCACATCTCTATCCTAACCTCCTCTTGCTATATAAGGACACCCTTTTGGTTACTCTTTACTGTTGCTGTGAGAGAGCATTCAAAGGCAAACGACTTATGTGAGAAAGGAGATTTATTCAACTTACATTTCCAGAGGGGAAGTAAATATAATCTTTGGAGGTGACGGAAACGTCATGGTGGAGACGGGCAGCAGGCTAAGTCACAGAAGACCTCCACATAGCTCAGGCAGTCTTAGAAATGTCTTCCCACCTATGTTCTGCGGTCCCTTTTATATGGTCCATTAGTGGAAGGTTCCTATGGGATCTATGGAAGTTCTCATGGAAGTGAGTGTGGGTATAATCCTTTTTTTAAAGTTTTTTTTATTTATTCAATTGTGCATATGGGTGTCTGTGTGTGTGTGTGTGTGTGTGTGTAGAACCACGGGCGAATTATGGAACCACCATGGATGCCTCCACCTCCTCCTTGTTTACTCTGCCCCGGGATTCACAGGCTCCGCCCTACCAGGACCGGAAAAGCAGGCCACCCCGGCTTCCACCCAGCATCTATAGGTGGGGTCTAGGATCTGAACCCAGGACCTTCAACCTGCAAGGCAGAGGCTTAACCGCTGAGCCATCTCTCCAGCCCAAGGGTGGGTATAATCCTTTCAGGTGGTCTCAGTTTATCATTCTAAGTGTGGTCTTGGCTGATCTTAGTCATTACCACGTATGTCAAGTTGGCACCCAGGCATCACGTAACTGTCACAGACACCAATTCTACTGGATTAGGACCCACATCAAACTACCTTTTTGAAGGCCCTATGTCCAAATAGAGTTTCATTCCAAAGTTTGAGTGAACTTGGCAGGGAAGTGATTCAGGCAGGGAGGAAGCATCCATAGTGACAGCAAAACATGTCTGAAAGGCAGGCAGTTTTCAAGCCGATCCAGTGGATAATCGTATGATGTCTTCCATCCATCCACCATTTTCATGAGAAGAGATTTTTTAATCTTATTTTGCCTTCCATTCCCTTTCCTGAAGATGAAGGGCCTTCATGGAGGGGTTCCCCTTGCTGGAAGCAGCACGTGTAGAATGCAGCTTGGTAGTTGAACTGCATCCTAACCACATTCTGCTTCATTAAGCAGCCCCCATTACTCAGCCCTGTGACAGTAAAGCTGTTGGTCTCCCAAGGCCTGGCAGCAGATCAGCGCGTCCACTATGCAGGGCATCCTGCTCAAGACCAGCTCTTTGGACCCAAGCAGTCTCCCACTTGCAGGCTCCTTCAATATCTGGTCTCCTTGTCATTCTTCTGCTTTATTGTTTTGTGACAGGGTCCCGCTGTGAATCTCAGACTTAGCTTTGAACTCAAAGTGATCTTCCGGCCTCCATTATTATTATCCCTCTTATTGCGATTGCCAGTAGGTGCCACAAGGTGTGGTTTAATATTTACTACCTGGCATACAAAGTTTGCAAGCTCAAATTGGAAGCCTCAGGATGTCTGCAGGTTTACAGAAATAAATCTTCCAAGCCAAAGACTGGCTCACAAACAATACGAAAGCACCCATCTGGTTTTAAGTGTCAAGGCTGTGTACTCAGCTGACAGAGTTCAACGTACACAGTCACCAGAAGAAAAAGAAAGCCCAAGACACTGCGTGAGAGTTGAAAACGCAAGGCAAATGGCAAAGAATCCAACTTCCATTTAAAGCCCTCTTATCCACACTGTAGCCTGGAATAGGACACGAGAAAACAAGCCAGACCCATCTCAAAGGTTTAATACTTAGCATCCACCACTTGGGTTAGTACTTTCATTCAAGCTGTTTACTTACGGAAATCTACCGGATAGTTTTTTTCCCCCAAAGCTCTGCCTGAAAATAGTGTTTCTTTCCTTTGCTGACACAATCAGAATCCTGCCCCACACTTTCCCCAGTTGGTCAGTTAAGCACATAGTAGACTGGAGAGAGATAGCTCAGTGGGTAAGACGCCTGAGTGCTTTTAAACCTCATGACCTGAGTTAGATCCTGGGAAGCCCAGAGGATGGAGGGAGAAAAGTGATTTTCTAAAGATGTTGGTGGTATGACTTCTGCCAATGCTTGTGTGATCTCTCTCTGTTTCTCTCTGTCTCTCTCTTCTCCCTCCCTCCCTCCATCCCTCCTTTCCTCCCTCCCTCCCTCTCTCATAAATAAAGCATGTAAAAGGACGTATCAACAAGGAATCAATCAAACATAAATAAAGCATATGGCAGAGAGGGCTGAGTCCTGCTTGGCTAAGCCTTTTATGATTAAACTGTCTGGTTCATGGTAGACCATCAAGCGCAAGAAGTAACGCTCCTCTTCCTCCTTAGGGAGGGAAGCGTGCACTCCCAGAATTCCTCTCTACAAGTCTCCCCTTGGTGAGCAAACATCCGTAGAACAGCTTCCCCTTCAAGCATAGGAGATACATGGCCGTGTTCACCCCAAAGTCTAACCTCAAAGTTAGTGATATGGAGCTGAACTGTGGGATAGACAACCTGCCTGTGATGATGATGATGCTATCTCTGCTACCTCAGTGTGGTGGCCCCGAGGTATAGATGACTTTTGGGCCAGTATTAAAGTGAATATAAACCACTCTTCTCTAGAGAGCCGAAACACACAGGACTATGCACATAGTCACGTGTTTGCCTCTGCTTTGAGGAAAGTCATATCCAACTGTGATCATGTTAAATGTCTCTGGCACTCTTTCTGTATCCTCCACATGGGCAGGAGTGATGCAAGCAGTGGGGCTGGCCATGTGCCCACTGCTGGGCTGGATTAAACTGGAACCCTGTGGCTGCCACAGGAAACCACGCTGTATCCCTTTCTTCACGGGTCAAAACAGAACTTGATTCTCCCTGGGGTTGGCTTCACTGTAGAAGCCCACGGGGGTCAATGACAAGGCTCTCCCCTCTGCCCCTCTGCTGACTCAGGGACACCATTCCTCACATTCTATCTGCTTCCAGGAAAATCCTAAATGGAAGGATCAGAGTGGGCGACTCTGGTGTTAAACAGGAATCCTGGTTCTTTCAAGCAGCAATGGGACATGATACTTCTGCAGACATAGTCAGGGGTTTACTGGAGATGGCCAGGTCCTGTCACTAATCCCACCCTGGGAAGTCCCTTGTCATGATCTTCACCCTGGGCCCAGGGACACTGAGGCAAGACCAGCTGTCCCAGAAGAGGCGGCCAAGTTGTCTCCTACCTCTGCAGCTGCAATGGAAATTTCCCATAACAGCTGAGATAACGACTTCTACCCTGGAACAGAAACAGACTAGATGCGTTATCTTCAGCACGAAAAGTCAATACACAGAGACATGGGGATTTAGAAAGTATTTTATTTGCATTAAGGATCAAAACTGTGTTAGGGACATAGACATGTGATTCATTTTCTCTTTCCTCTCACATTTTGGAAAAAATCAATTGTCATGCTCCTACTTAAGCATTTATGTGACTAGGATTGAAAACAGTAAAACACTTGAGTATCAGGCAGTAGGAGACAATAATGTCTAATGTTTCCAATTGTGGTTTCCAGAAAATACAGCCAGGAAAAAGGAGAATGATAGAAAACATATACTAAGATCCCAGGTGAAGTGGGCCATCACCAGCAGCTCTGCCCTTTTTTTCTGGGGACACTCAGAGTCCAAGGAGGACACACGGTCCCTCCGAATTCAACCGACTCCAATGAAAACCCAAGCAAAGCTCTAGGGGACAAAGGCCATACATCTGAAATCCTCTAAAATCATCCTACCACATGGGAGAGATTCTTCGCATCCAGTACAAAGATAAGTAAACCCCCCCCCCTTTTTACCATCCTGTTCTTCTCAATTAGTAATCACGGCAGATGAACTTTTCCATATAGCCACCCCCAAAACATATACAACTTCAGGGACAATACCATTCATCCTCACATATCACCAAGGTACGAAATCGTAAAAGTGCTCTACCATACTAATATTCACCCCGTCTACTAAACCTGACTTAATTGATGTACTAACAGTCTAATAGCCTCATCTAGGAAATAACTACAACAACAGACAAGCATAACCAACTTCAAGCCAAAAACTAGTAATAACTGTTCGAGAATAGTAATACCAACCAATTCAGTTCTGTCAAAAACACACATAAACTGAAAGAAGGTCTTAAGAGATAAAATAATGCCCAAGTCACAATGCAAATCCATGAGAAACAAAACCCAAGAAAACAAATCTCCCACTGAAAGAATTAACAGCATAATGATAGATTACAACCAGAACAAATTCGAAGAAAATAGCCAAGAAAGTCAGGCCCAAGATAATGACTTTCAAAGCATGGTCATTACCATGATCAATACTATAAAGGAGGAAATCCGGGAGGAGTTAAATAACCACATCAACCACTTTGAGCAGGAACACTACAGACACTGAGGAGTTGAGAAAAACAGTTCAAGAAACAAAATAGGTATACAGCAGTTAAAACAGTCTCAAACAGAATTTAAAATTGAACTAAAAGAAAAGTTATCATCAACCCAGAACTCAAAAGAGAGTCTTATTAGCAGAACTAATGAAGCAGAAAATAGAATATCAGATCTTGAAGACAGAGTGAAAGAATTAACCACCTCAATGGAAGAGGTTGATAAAGACAAAAAGATCCTTGAGAGAAATATTCAAGAGTTATGGGATACCCTGATATAGCTTAACATGTGCATTTATGGAAAACCAGAGCAAGAATCCCAAAGTATCACACCTGAGTCAATTTTTCAAATTATCAACGAAAACTTTCTTCATCTAAAGAATAAGAAGCCCATCCAAATACAAGAGGCATTCGGCACCCCAAACAGTTATGACTAAAATAAAAACTCGCCATGGCAAATAATAGTCAAAACACTCCACATTCAAGACAAAGAAAAGGTGCTGAGAGCTTCAAGGGGAAAAAAATCCCTTTTAAAGTTAAACTTATTAAAATAACAAATGACTTCTCAAAGGAAACAATAAAAACAAGAGCTTAGTGAGACATACTTCAAGTATTGAATGAGCAAAAATGTCACCCCAGGCTTATAAACCTTACAAAATTATCTCTCATGATCAAGGGAGAAAGAAAAGTTTTCCAGCACAAAGACAACTTGAAAGCTCACATGTCTACCAAATCAGGCCTTCAAAAAATGCTAGAAAAGATACTCAAGCTTGAAGAAAAGAACAAGCATATCCAGGAGGACAGAAGGGAAGTAAAATACTACCAAATGCTAAAAGCCAAGTTATGTATTTACGAAAGTCACTAAACAAAAAAAGTGTCCGGAATTAAAAATAATTTCTCATTTATAACATTAAATATCAATGGAATTAACTCACCTATCAAGAGACACAGATTACAAACTTGGATTAAAAATCACAACCCATCAATCTGCTACCTTCAGAAAACTCATCTCACCACAAAAGAAAGGCACATCCTAAAACTAAAAGGCTCGTCCAAAATTCTGCATGATAATGGAATCAGGAAAGAGGCAGGGGTAGTTATAATGCTATCGGTCAAAGTGGACTTCGAACCAAAAAAAACCATAGATACAGATGGATACTACATTTTAGTCACAGGTACAATGCACTAGGAAGACTTCACAATACTGAACATATATGCACCTAACACTGGCTCCTCCACATTCATTAAGGAAATGCTATAGCATCTAAAGCCAGAAATCAACCCCTAAACAATAATTCTTGGGGGTATCAATACCTCCCTCTCAACATGGGATATATCAACAGGTCAAAAACTTAACAGAGACACATTGGAACTCAATCAAACTCTTACTAAAGTGGACCTCACAGATCTCTATCGAACTTTTCATCCATGCACCAAAGATTACACATTTTTCTCAGCAGCACATGGAACTTTCTCCAAAATAGACCATATATTGGGTCACAAATTGAATCTCCACATATACAGGAAAGTTGAAATTCTAGCCTGTACTCTATCAGACCACAATGGTCTAAAGCTTGACATCCACAACACAACAAAGAACAGAAAATACATGAACTCCTGGAAACTGAACACTATGATGCTGAATGAGAAATGGATTTAGGAAGAAATTATAAAGGAAATTTGAGATTTCCTGGAAGTGAATGATAATGAAACTACAACTTATGAAAATCTTTGGGACACAATGAAAGCTGTCCTAAGGGGTAAATTCATAACTCTTAATGCCTACATCAAAAAAAATGGAAACATCAGAAATAAATAACCTAACAATGCAGTTTAAAGCTTTAGAGACACAAGAGCAATCTGATTCCAAAAACAGTAGAAGAGAGAAGATTAGCAAAATCAGGGGAGAAATATCAGAAATTGAGATCAGGAAAATGATACAGAGAATCAACCCATCAAAAAGCTCTTTCTTAGAAAAAATCAATGATCCATACATCCCTAACTAAATTAATCAAAAACAAGAGAGAGAAAACCCAAGTTAACAAAATTAGAAATGAAAATGGAGCTGTCACTACTGATACAAAAGATATTCAGAGAATTATAAGGTCATGTTTCAAAAACTTACACTGTGAAATTTGATAACATTAAAGAAATGGATGAATTCCTAAGGAAGCACAACTTATTTAAATTTTTAATTGAATCAAGAAGTTTTGAATTATTTAAATAGTCCTATAACAATAAGGAAATTGAGGAAGTAATCTCAAATCTTCCCATCAAAAAATGTTCTGGACCAGATGGATTCAGCACAGTGTTCTTCCAGATATTTAAGGAACAAATAACACAAATACTCCTGAAATTGTTCCAACAAATAGCAAAGGGTGGAAGAATACCAAATTCTTTCTGTGAAGCTAAACCCAAATCATCTTAATCCCAAAACCTTATAAAGATACACTTCAAAAAGAAAACTATAGGTCACTCTCTTTGATGAACACAGATGTGAGATTCCCAACAAAGTCTTACTAATCAGATTCAAAAACATATCAAAAAGATTATTGACGGGGATCAAGTAGGCTGTATCCCAGGCACACAAGGTTGGTTCAACATACGTAAATCAACAAATATAATTCACCATATAAACCAGTCTAAAATTCAAGACCACATGATATGGTCGATAGATGCAGAAAAAGCTTTTGACAAGATCCAACAGCCTTTTATGATCAAAACCCTAGAGACAGTTGGAATGGAAGGAACTTTTATGAACCTAATAAAAGGTATATATAACAAGCCAACAGCAAGGATCGTACTCAATGGGGAAAAATTTGAAGCATTCCCCCTTTGATTAGGAACTAGACAAGGCTGTTCACTCTCACCACTTCTATTCAATATCGTACTTGAAGTCTTAGCTGAAGCCATAAGACTACAAAGGGAGATAAAAGGGATTCAAATCAGTAAGGAAGAAGTTAAGATATCTGTATTTGCAGATGACATGATCGTATACTTGAGTGATCCAAAAAATTCCACCAGGAAATACCTGGAACATACAAAAATCAGTGGTCTTCCTACGTGCCAACAATGAAAGAAGTGAAAAAGCCCTGAGAGAAACAATCCCATTTATTATAGCTCCTAAAAAAATGAAACACCTTGGTATAAACCTAACCAAGGAAGTAAGAGACCTTTGCAATGAAAACTTTAAAACCCTAAAGAAATTGCAGAAGACAGTAGAAGGTGGAAAGACCTCCCATGTTCCTGGATCGGCAGAATCAATATCGTAAAAATGACCATCCTACCAAAGGCAATATACAGATTCAATGCTATACCAATCAAAATCCCAAAGCAATTCTTTAAAGAAGTTGACCAAACAATCTCAAAATTCATATGGAGGCATAAAAGACCCAGGACAGCAAAAACAACCCTCAGTAACAAAAACACTGCTGGAGGTATCACCATACCAAACCTTAGTCTATACTACAAGTCTATAGTTGTAAAAACAGCCTGGTCTTGGCTTCAAAATGGACACACAGATCAATGGATAAGGGTTAAAGACTCAGATAAAAGCCCACACAATTACAGCCATTTGATGTTTGACAAAGGGGCCCAAAAACTTCAATGGAAAAAGAACAGCATCTTCAACAAATGGTGCTGGCAAAACTGGATGTACTCATGCAGAAGATTAAAACTGGATCTGTACTTGTCACCATGTATAAGACTTAATTCCAAATGGATCAAGGACCTCAATATAAGGGCAGAGATTAGTAGAAAGGGTAGGGAACTCCCTCGAGCTGATTGGACTAGGCCAACAGTTCCTAAACGGATATCCAATAGCAGTCACCACAACCAACACTCAACAGATGGGATCTTATGAAATTACAGAGCTTCTGTTCAGATAAAGAGATTCTATCCCGAGCCAAAAGGCAACCCACACAATGGGAGAAAACCTTCACTAACCACATATCTCATAAAGCTGTATTATCCAGAGTGCACAAAGAACTTAGAAAACTAAATACCAAGGAAACAAATGGCACATTCAAGAGTAGATGTAATAAAAGTAGGAAATCTCAGTGAGGGAGGGGTCAATCACCCATTTCAAAATGATTACTTTTTATCTGCCAGACTATATGCCCTCCCCTTCTGGTGAGATCATACCTCCTCAGTTGTACATGATCAGGAACGAACGTCTGTGAATTCAACCAGGTGTCACATTACTTACTTGCATTCCTTGATGGAGGCCTATTTTCTCTGCTGTAACATGGTCCCCTCTCTTCTTGTGTCTGGTGTGGCCCTCCAACCCCATCCCTCCTGTTCATAATCCTTGCAATTACTGTATTACATAGGTTTACCTTTGAGTGTCTCAATGTGGGCTGGGTGAGTTTGGTACTAGGAGCCACCTATTAAAAGAAACTTTACCAGGTATGAAATTTAAATGTCTAACAAATATCTTAAAAAATGCTCCACATCCTTAGCCATCAGGGAAATGCAAATGAAAAGTTCCCTGAGATATCATCTCACCCTGGTCAGGATGGCAAAAATCCACAATACAAACAACACCAAATGCTGGAGGGGATGTGGAGAGAAGGGAACTCTTCTACATTGCTAGTAGGAATGCAGGCTTATACAACCACTCTGGCAAGCCCTCTGGCGATTCTAAAAAATGGGTAAAAATTGAAATGCCATATCATCCTGCTATTCCACTTTTGGGAATAATCCCCATACAGCAAAAACTCACCTCATTAGCACAAGCACGACCATGTTCATAGCATCACTGCTTACAATAGGAAAGTCATGGAATCAACCCAATGCCCAACAGTGACGAGTGGATAAGGAAAGTGTGGTACATTTATACAATGCAGTGCTACTCAGGCATCAAAAACGATGAATTCATGAAATTTGCCAGGAAATGGATGGAATTAGAAAAACATTATATTGAGTGAAGTATCCCACACATAGAAAATTAAGCGCATGTGTACTCCCTAAAAGGTGGATCCTAGTACCAAACCCACTTAGTGACACACTCAAAGATAAATCTCTGTAATACCTACAGTAATTGCAAAGATTATAATAAATAGGAGGGAAGGGGATGGAGGGCCCCGCCAGAAACAAGGAGAGAGGGGATCATGCTACGCCAGAGAAAATAGGCCACCATCAAGTACTGCAAGTAAGTAATGTGACATCTGGTTAAGCTCACAGACTTTCCTTCATGGTCACTTGCAACTGATGGGGTTTGATCTCAAAAGACAGGGAGGGCATAGAGTCTGGCTGATAGAAGGTAACCGTTCTGCAAATGAGTGACTGACCCTCCCTCACCCCGTTCTCCCACTCTTATTGCACCTACCTTTGAATCTACTTTTATAACAATACTTTATTTTAACAGCCTTTTATCTCTGGTTAGGAGGTGACATCCAATACCCATCAGGATGGAGCCAAGGGTGGTGCCGGAACAACAAATCTGGAAGATAAAAAAAACAACAAACCATAATTCGAACATCAGAGACCCTACATTAATCACCAGGAACCAGGCCAACCTAATCTCTCCCCATCCTAAAGCTCAGGGAAATTTGCAGAAGAGGGAGCGGTAAGATTGTAAGAGCTTAAAGATGGGGAGGAGCAACAATATGCAAGATACTCCACACAAGTTAGGGCCAAAGTAATCAAAATAGGACTTTGTGCAACCTGTGCAATGACTGACATATCATTGACCCTTCAAAGTCTAGCATGGATGACAGGCACTAGGATCCTTAGAGGCAAGGGATTAACAGCCACAATAGTGTTCCTATACTAAAGGGGCACACAAGAAAGAACTCTAGGTAATGCTACTGAGTCCTTATGCCTCACCAGTGAGGAGGACCCGGCGGGAAGTTTGACATGTATACTAAAGGATACTCCAGGAATGGGGGAGGGGGCACTGGGAGAAAGGGAGGGAGCAAGGGGATCCAGGGAAGGGTGGAGGGAGGTAGGGGAATGGGGTACCTGTGAATTTTGTATGAGTGGAGTGAGGAGCTCATTTTATCTGGAATGTAGGGAATATGAAGAAAAATAAAAGATATTCTACATGTGTTATAACATCAAAAAAAAATAAAGAGTGGACATCAGAGTACAATTTCTGGACGTGGGTTCTGTCCTTTGACCATGCGGTCTCCAGGATCCCACTCAGGTACCTAGGGTTTGCACAAAAATAACTTGACCTGTTGTGCTATATCCCTGGCTTCTGTGATATTGATTTTTATTGGTCCTTTTACCATAAATAAAACCCCAAAGAACAAGTATCCAATATGAGACAATTCAGGTAACTCAACAATCCATGAGAATATACCACAAGTTACTCTTTATGTGGAGGGTATTAACAACGAATCCGGGGGCTGGAGAGATGGATCAACAGTTAAGAACATTTCCTGCAGGAGAACCAGAATTCAGATCCCAGCAACCACCTAAACAAGCCAGCAATCTCTTACCTGCTGATTAGGGTGGGGAAGGGAGGAGAGAGCCCAGGCCTCAAGATGAAAGAAAGAAAGAAAGAAAGAAAGAAAGAAAGAAAGAAAGAAAGAAAGAAAGAAAGAAAGAAAGAAAGAAAGAAAGAAAGAAAGAAGAAAGAAAAGAAAGAAAGAAAGAAAGAAAAGAAAGAAAGAAAGAGAGAAAGAAAGAGAGAGAAAGAGAGAGAGAAAGAAAGAGAGAGAGAAAGAAAGAGAGAGAAAGAAAGAGAGAAAGAAAGAGAAAAGAAAGAAAGAGAGAAAGAAAGGAGAGAGAGAAAGAAAGAAAGGAGAGAGAGAAAGAAAAGAGAGAGAGAAGAAAGAAAGAAAGAAAGAAAGAAAGAAAGAAAGAAAGAAAGAAAGAAAGAGAAAGAAAGAAAGAAGCCAGCTCCTAGTTCTGAAGAGACGTGCCATGAACGGATTGAGAAAGAGTGGTACAGAAGGCCACCCCATGACTTTCCCCATGTGTGTGTCCATATTCCTCATATGCAAAGATCACATTCATATAGTACACTTTTCATTAATTAAAAGGTTAAAATTTCAGGCTGCCCGGGGACCTCTGCCCATGTACCAAGGGATGCTTGTGGGCTTCCTCCCAACTCTTCCCCCCACCTCTCTCATTCTCTCAAGTAAATGAATAACTAGTTTTAAAACTCACTAGGTAGCTAGGTGAAAATTTCAATAGTTAGTGAATGACTACATACCAGAGGACTATGGATATTTTCTTGCACTTTTCAGAACTGAGCTATATTCCCAGAACTCTTTTCACTTTATTTTTGAAGTGGGGTATAAGCTGCCGTGACAGGCCTCGAAGTCGGTCCATCTGCTTCGTTCTCCTGAGTAGCTAGGAGTCCACACCTGCGCCACCAGTTCCATCTGAATATACAAAACTGAAGTAGCAAATCCCTGTGTGTTTAACTTGCTTGACCAAGTTCTCATTTTGACAGTTTCACACCTCAGGGTTCATGAACTTCTTTCTCAGTAACTGTAGTAACGATCACAAATAATTTAATCATCAGATGTTACCATTTACTTGCCAATGTTCAGGGTGTAGACAGTATAAATAAAAATTTTAGATTACTGTCCCCAAGAGAACACGAAAGGGCGGCCAATATCCTGAGACAGGAAAGAGAGATTGATATTGCCATGTTTTTTTATACTCCACAACACTATGGAAAAGTAGTTTCTGGGCATGGAATTATTAATTTCCTGCTCTGGTGTGAGTAGAACACGAGATCACACAATATGGAAATATGTCTGTTGATCTTTTGACTCATACAAGATGTTTTTAAAACCCCCAAAGCTGTAAAAGCTCATGTGAGTTAAAGGATCCATTGACCTGCAATGGAGCAAGAGGAAATGCAGACCAATGACCCTTTCAAATTCACCTGACTAGTCTGTTTTATAGTCACAAAATAGAAAGGTTTCATTCTCTTTAATTTAAGACGCATGAGGAGCTGAGCTATGTGTGCTAATTGCTCAAAAATATCCCATTGGTGACTCAGTGAGGACACGGGCAGTGTCTTGGTGCTCAAGGATGTTGCTACATAGCCATGAAGTTTAGAAACATCATCAGGTCAATCTACACTGGTTGGCTTTTGCTTCTGTAGTTGGTTCATGGAAATAACTCACACAAGAGGAAAGAGCAGATAAAAAGTGCGTAAGATACCCTCCCTGTAAAATTGGGCCATTTGTTCTTTATCCGGCATTTACTGTTAAAACAAGCTCATTTATCTCTTTATCAGCATGGATTATGAGAAGCAATGATATCCTTGTTATTGGAGCCCTAGATACATATTGGCTGCTGGTTGGATACCCTTTGATCAGTCCCAGCACGCTGGAAACCCGCGACTTGAAGTATCCTTCCTGCCTTTCTTTGACCTTGCAAATTATTCCGAAGCCATGTCCAGGTTAAAATATTCACAAGGACTATAGTGAACATGTTTAGAGGGTCAAAATTCTTTATCTCTGACTCTGAACAAACTGGGCTTTTCAGATGCATCAAAGACTAATGCCGCCCCACTTCTTGCTCTGGTCTTTTCCCTAGTCATAACCCTACAACAATGTTCTACCTGTACTGTCCTGTGGGTTTGTTTTTACAAGATTTCTTGAAGCTGAATCAGATAAGCTAGTGTTTGCTTCAATCATCTCAGTCATTGTCCAAGTCTATCCTAGAATTATGGCCTTCTTTGAGAAAAACTTTCCTTGACTTTTGTTTATACAGACTTAGAACTGGATTGTGTGCTTCACTCACTTTTCATTCTGTCCAGTCCCTGAAGCATTTCATTCACATTGATATGACCATCTATTGCCAATACTTAATCTTTGTGTCCTATGTAATTTAAATTTCCTAATGACAGAGACTACATAGGACTCATTTTTGCATTCATCATAGCCAAAGAGTGAGTCATAGTTTTCTAAACTAAACTGACTACTTTGAAGCATAAAATGAAATTCCTCTGTGAAGATATTCAAAGAGCTCATCAAGTTTCGCAGGTTAATCAATGGCCATAATCATTATGAATGTTGTCTTATTTTTCACAGGTTAACATTTTTGCTCTTCAGGGAAAGTTAATCACTACTGCTTGGAAATAAAAACTTAATTCAGATAAATCAGGTGAATGTAATTCTACCAACTTTTGCAAGGAAAGAATTTGAAGAATAGCTTCTTAAATGGGATGTATGAGCATGAGTCTCACCTTGGGAAGAAACCAGTGCTTTAAAATACATTTCATACAATGAAAGTAAGACTTAACTGCCATTTTGTCTTGCATATAAGCTTTCCATTCCAGCTCGCAAATTATTGGAGGCCAGTGTTTTGGAATCATCTCCTGCAGTAGACCTAAAAACCATGTCAAACCAAAGTGGAATCTCTCCTGCTACATGTCCTAAAACTAAGATGTTAAGGACCATTTTTTCTTGAAACTCTGAAGTTCTAGCTTGCTTGAATCAACAATAATGAGAAAATCCTTTCTGCTTTAACCTTTACAAAAAAATAACAAAGGAACCGATTAGTGTGCTTGCTGTTGACCTGTTTCCTGGTTTCCATCTTACAAAACTCACTGCTTTGCTATTGTCTAGTGGGAGCTTTTAGGCTATTTTATAGAATGGAAGCTATCCTAAATCACGAATCACAGATGAGAGCTAGACACATCTGTGCCTGTGTTCCTTGTAATTTTTGTCCCTAGATCATTCTAAGAATGTTCTCATAGGCTAAATTATTGTAGCCCTGCTTTATGGAATATTTCTATCTGCCCCTAATTACCTATTTTGCTGCCTGCTGGAGGTCACCTGGTCATGTTTAACCCTTGTTATGTGTACTTTCTTTAAAACTGCTACACAACTGTGTGGGAGGTATCAGGCCATGTAACTTTTAAATTATGTGTTTAATATTCTAACAGCATCTTAAAATAACTTCATTCTCACTTCTACATCTTGGTAAGCCACTTCAGATCATTTGTGGAGAAGGCATAAGCAATGCTCTAAAAGCATAATAATTTGTACAGCAAATACTTTGTACAGGATGAACTTGGTTCTATTTTCTAGTGGGTTTTTTTTTAGGCAAAAAAAAATAACGGGAATTTGAAACATTTTATGTACATGAGAGCTAAAACCTTGTCTTTATGTTCCTTTGAAATGCAGAACTATGACTTCATGCATGTGCTCATTGTCTTGCAGGACGAGATGGATGGAAAGGAGGGAGAGAAGGAAACTCACAGAAACTTAACTGCTGGCATAGGTACAATTACATGGAGCAAATCCTAGTCAAGATTTGTAGCTCTCCATGTAAATGAAAAGGGCATATTTTCTCTGAATATTTATTGAGAATGTTCTTGTGTAAGGGGCTGGAAGTACTATGACCTTGTAGTTCTTTTTTTCTGCTCCCCAATACTCCTTCTAATTGACTCAACAAACCAACAAACTTCTCAAGGGCTGGTCCACCTATAAGTCCCTTAGCACATCGCCTTTAACTTTCTTCTTTCTTGTCCTCCCTTCCAATCCCAAGTCTGGAAACCTGAGGCTGTGTAAGCTCCTCAGACCTGTCCCACTTTCCCTGGATCACAGTACTCTATAAATTCGGTTTAGACTAAATGACTGACTGAACAGTGAATGGAATGTGTTCCTTTCTCCATGAGTGTCCATTGGGGTGAGGGACAGGTAATAACAAAGAACGTTTTTCCTGGGGAACACAGAACAATACTTAATTTTACTCCATGAATCAATGGTGTAAAAAGGAGGTGATGTCAGAGGCCCACAGTAAGAGGGAAAGCCAAGCCTGGGAAGGCATAGGAACCCTCATCAGGAATTAAGGGAGGGGTGCATGCTTATTTCGCCCATCTGCCTGGAAGGAAAAGTGTGCTGAGATGCTGTAATTCAGTTGGCCCCTAGATCCAGTTAAAGGGCTGGAAAAGTAGCTGCAGGGGTGCAATGCTACCACAGGTCAACCAGTTGTGGCTCCTATTCGGGTTCAGTTCGTGTAGAGGTGTTTAGCGCTGGCAGAAACACCGAGAAAATGCTCTTTGGATGACAATTGGGACTTGGACTGTTTTCAGAAGGAATTTCGTTCCCTTTAGGAAAAGAACTTGAGCACCAAGGGAGGGAACTTTGGAGGCAGGCAGGCCAAAGCGCATGAGCAGAAGGAGCCAAGTGAATGCAAATCACGGTAGTGGGCTGGTCCCAACAGAAGCATTCCTAGAAACCCCAGGCTCTGGAAGCCAGACTTCTCCAGGCTGCACAGGAATCTCAGCTTTCTCTTGCTCCTCAATTCCGCCTTTCAAAAATTTAAGTTCTTATTTCTTTTCCCCCCACATTTCAGTTTTTTCCCAATAATAGAACTTTAAATGGTAGTCAGTCCTCTCCCTACCTTCTCCCCTCCCCAGTCCCCCCTTGCATTCTCCCCTTTTTCCCCTTCCTTTCACTGCCCATCCTCCCTCCTCTTTTCCCAGTGCCTCCTCCTTCTCCCCCTTCCATACCCTGGAGCATCCTTTTGTGTGAATGCCAAATCTACCTCTGAGTCTTCCACTCCGGTGCGGGGTAAGGACTCAGTGGCATAGTCTGGAGCCCTTTCTTGGGTTCCCCATTAGTATATGAACTCTATTTTGTCTGTTAATCCCTTGGCTCTAAGGATCCTACTGCCTGGAGTCTCCCCCCCATCCATGCTGGACTTTAGGGGGTCATTGACATGTCAGCCATTGTACAGGTCATGCAGGCTGATTCTGACTACTACAGCCCTAACTTGAGTTGTCCTCCCCATTTTTAGGCTCTTATTATCTTGCCTCCCCATGTTCTGCAAGGGATAGGGAGTTCTGTTAGGATAGGGAGTGTAACAGTTACTCTTAACTATTCCTGTGAGAGAGCACTCAAAGTCAAGAAACTTAAGGGAGAAAGGGAGGTTTATTCAGCTTACGGTTCCAGAGGGAAGGTACAGTCTCTCAAATCAGAGGCGGCATGGCTGGCTGGCCAAAGCTGGAGGAGGCTAAGTCACCGCAGACATCTTGGAAGCTGAGAGCTGCAGACTGCTTGCAGCAAAGGCAGACTTCTCCTGAAAGTAGAGTGGGACTAATCCACCTCAAGGCCCACGCCTTGTGACTGCCTTCCTCCAGCAAGGCTCCACCTTTCAAGGTACCATGACCTTGCCAAACACATGAGACTGTGGGGGACACATTTCAAACGATGACAGGGAGTGATTTGGATGGTCTGGTTGCAGGTGATTAATGTTCTGAATTATGGTTTGTTGTTGTTTCCAGTTTTGCTTTTCCTGCACCGCCCTTGGCTCCATTCTGATTGGTATCGAAGGTCACCTCCTCCCTAAGACGAAAGACTGTTTAAATGAAGATCTTAATATAAGAGAAGACTCACAGGTAGGTAGCATAGGAGTAGGACACAACGGTGGTGTTTTGGGGGGTTCAGTGTCTCATTTCTCAGATGGTTACAATCTATCTGCCAGACCCTATACCCTCCCTGATTGTTGAGATCAAACCTTATCATTTGCAAGTGACCAGGAAGGTAAGTAAGAGTGAGCTTCACCAGATGTCTTGCTACGTACATGCACTACTTGATGGTGGCTTATTTTCTCTGCTGAAGCATGATCCCCCTCTACTTTGTTTCGGGGGGAGGGAACCCTCCTTCCCCTTCCCTCCTGTTCATAATCTTTGTGATTAAGGTAGGTGTTGCAATTCACCTGCATGGTTTCTGATACATGACCATCAAACAGCTTAAGGGAGCATAGCTTCATTCTCTCTTAAGATTTCTGGTTACAGTTCTCAGTCCAGCTTGATGGGAGAGCATGCACCAACACCAGGGTGGAGGGACTGGCCACACCATCTCTACATAATGCCTGAGAGGGATGATCCTTGCTTGCCAGACCAGCTTGTCTGGCCAAGTGTACAAAAAGATGTGGACTTCCTCAACTGACTGTGAGTATTTTATTCATCTGTTCAGGGCCTAGTTCCAGCCACTATAGGCTGGGCCTTCCCCATCAGATAGTCTCCTGCAAGTTTGCTCTGGGCTTCACTTAACCACTAATTCTCCACAAATGTGCCCAGAGCTCAATCCCTCAACAGTCAAGTTGACACTTATACCTATCTATGACAGTAGGTATTACAGAGATTTACCTTTGAATATGACATTAAGTGGGTTGGGGACTAGGATCCACCTATTAGGGAATACATACAGTGTCTAATTTTCTGTGTCTGTGATCCTTCACTCAATATAATTTTTTCTAATTCCTTCCATTTCCCGGCAAATTTCATTAATTCCTCTTTTTCGATGGCTGACTAGTATTCCACTGTATAAATATACCACATTTTCCTTATCCATTGGTCACCTGTTGGGCATTTGGGCTGATTCCATGACTTTGCTATGAACCTGCTATGAACAGTGCTGCAATGAACCTGGTTGTGCTTGCATCACTAAGGTGATTTTTTGCATTATGGGGGATTATTCCCAGAAGTGGTATAGGAGGGTCATATGGTATTTCAATCTTTCATTTTTTTAGAAATCAACAAACTTGTCTCCAGAGTGGTTGTAGGAGTTTGCATTCCCACTAGCAATGTATGTGAGTTCCCTTTTCTCCACATCTTCTCTAGCATTTGGTGTTGTTTGTATTGTGGATTTTTGCCATCCTGACCAGGATGAGATAATATCTTAGGGAAGATTATTTCCCTGATGGCCATGGATGTGAAGTATTTTTTAAGATATTTGTTAGACATTTCAATTTCATCCCTGGAAGAGTTTCTTTTGAGTTCCCAGGCCCATCCATTTTTTAGTTGGTCCATTTGTCTCTTTGGTGTTTACATTTTTTAAGTTCTTTGTGCACTCTGGATAATACTCTTGAGTATTCCTCTCAAGTATCTTTTTGGCTTTAACAACCTCTTCGACTGAACTGGTTAGTTCTTCCACTTTGTCTTCAAGATCTGATATTCTATTTTCTGCTTCCATAGTTCTGCTGAGAAGACTCTATTGAGTTCTGGGTTGAAGATAGCTTGTCTTTTAGTTGGAGGTTATATTCTGCTTGAGATTGTTTTAACTGCTCTATGCCTATTTTTGTTTCTTCAACTGCTTTTCTCATCTCTTCCAAGTGTCTATTGTGTTCCTGTTCAAAGTAGTTGATGTGGTTATTTACCTCCTCCTCAATTTCCTCTTTCATTGTTTTGATCATAGTAAAGATCAGGCTTTAAAAATCCTTATCTTGGGTATGGCTTTCTTGGCTACATTCTGTGATTTTGTTCTGGTTGGAGTCCATCATTATGGAGTTGATTCTTTTTTGTAGGAGATTTGTTTTCTTGGTTTTTGTTACTCAGGGATTTGAGCTGTGCCCTGGGTACTTTTGTTTTACTTCTTATAACCTTCTTTTTTTTCTGTGTGTTTTTGACGGAACTGAATTATACAGTATTACTACACTAGAGCAGTTATTGCTAGTGTTTTCCTCAGAGTTGGATGCAGTTGCCTGTTGTTATTTTTATTTCCTAGAGAAAGTTATTGGACTGTTACTACATCAATTAAGTCATGTTTATTATCCAGGGAATGAAGAGTAATATGGTAGTATCTTTTTTGAATTTACTTCTTTGGTGATATGTGATGGTGAATGGTAGAGTCCCTGACATTGTGTGGATTTTTGGGTGGCAATATGGAAATATTAAACTACAGTTTTGAATGTTTGAGAGGAACAAGATGGTAAAAAGGTGTTTCCTTATCTTAGCGCTAGATGTGAAGATTCTCTCCCATATGACAGGATGACTTTAGAAGACCTCAGAACAATGGTGTTGGTCCCCTATAGCTTTGTTTGGGTTTTCTCTGGACTCTGTTGAATTTGGAGGAGGAGGGAGTCCACCCAGGTCCAGTTCCAGGGCAAAAAGGCAAAGTGGCTAGTGGGGTGTACAGATGACCTGGGACCCGAGGCATGGCCTAGGGGCCTTCCTCAGGGCCAAAAAGGCAGGCTGGCTACTAGTGGGGCAAGCAGATGATCTGGGGCCGGGGGCACAATCTAGGGAGCTTACCTGAGGAGCATGGAATCCACCTGGGTCAGCGTCCAGGACAGAAAGGCAGAGAGGCTGGTTGGGGTACATAGATGACCTGGGGCCTGAGGCGTGGTCTAGGAGCCTTACCTGAGGGGCAGGCAATCTTCCCTGGTCCGCCCTGGGAAGAAAGGCAGAGTGGCTAGTGGGGTGCACAGATGATCTGGCTTCTGGGGTGTGACCTTTGGACCTTTCCTGGGGCCAGACCGGCAAGCTGGCTACTAGTGGGGCAGCCAGAAGATCTGGGGCCTGGGGTGTGATCTAAGGGGCTTACCTGATGAGCAGGGAGTTCACCTGGGTCAAGGACCAGGGCAGAAAGTCAGAGTGCCTGAGGAGCAGACAGTCTGCCTGGGTCCCCCCCCTTTTGTTTAATTTCATGCCTGTCCTTCCCCCAAAGATAGACGAAAGGAACTTCCTATGTAATGTGCGTCCTGCACTCTATGTTAATAACTACCACAACGACACTAATGGAAACTCGTCCGTATCAGTATCACTATACTGCTTCCTCATTTATTTTTGCAGGCACATTTTGAGAAATACTTGTAGGGAACAGCAATGCATATGTGTGCCCCTTATTTGGATAGTTTCTTCTGTGTTTAGCCATTTGAAAAGCACATATGGAATTCAGGATTTTGGAAATAAAAACTTTCCTGGTCTTTCACCCCTTTTCCTCAGGTATTTTGCATCAGAATATGGAAGTCCACCAAAAGGCCAACGTTCTCTCTTCTATTATGCACCTGCCGTCCCCGCAAAGCCAACAGAAGGCTGCCAGTGCTTGCAGTTGGAGTGCAATAAAGATAAAGTGGATTGGGCCTGAAAAATGGATCATCAGGAAATGCTGGCAGGAAAAAACGTGTATTTCCTTTTGTTAGCCTCATAGTAAACACTGCCCCAAGCATGGGTAATATCAGGAGCAAGGTATGCGGAGGGGTCTTCTGAGGAAAAGTTGGTGGTGGATGTTGCTGTGATGAAGTATAAGACCTTGTTCTTAAAGCAGCTTACCTCCGTGGAAACTGTTACTCTACTCTATGTACAGATGTCCACCTGATTTGCAATTGCATGTTTATAGTTTTTTCTTCTCTGCCCTCCTTATATTTCGGTTCCTGCAAATTATTTGCCACCTGTGACTGAGATTTTAAGCTAACCATGGTGGTGAATGATCTAAAGATCATTCTGGAAGTATATCCCTGCAGATCACTATGAAAATGGTTTCCGTTCAGAGTTCTCAGCCAGAGTGCACCTTGCAGTTTCTGTGTTTACCCTGAAGAACCTGGAACTGCCCTGTGAGTACTCCACTTTCTAGAAAGCGCAAAATGACTTGTGATGTCTATAACAATTGTGCATAGATAGATACTTTGACATTGTCTCTCCAGGGTGCCATTATATCCCTTAGGAACTGTGAACATCACGCTTCCTGGCAAGGTGGCTCAGTGGGTTAGGCACTTGCATTGCGAGTGTGAGGAGCAGAAGATACAAAAGCCGGGACAAGTTCACTCAGACTCCAAGTCTCCCCAGGGCAAGCTGGCTAGCTAGCCTTGCTGATTGGTGGTGACCAAGTTTCAATTGGGAGACCTTAGAGAGTGTTTAATGAAGATAACCTATGTCAGTTCAGACCTCCACCTGCCCGTGCACCTATGTACCTGCACACATGTGAGTTCCCCCATCCCACACACATGCACAAGCAACAAAAAGGGAGAAGAAGTATAAAATGAACATACGAATGCCTTTATATATTGTTATAGTTAGGTATAGGAGTCAAATTGATGGTTGAGGGTTCAGGCTCTGGGCAGATTTGTAGAGAATTAGTAGTTGAGTTAAGCCCAGGGCAGGGGATTGTCTAGGTGATGGGGAAGGCCCAGCCTATGGTGGGTGGAACTAGTCTCCAGGCAGTTGAATAAAATGGAGGGACCTGTTTGAGAAAGAGGCATCCTTGAGCATTCTTGACCAGACATGTTGGTTTGACAAGTAAGGCTTGTCCCTCTCTCAGCTGTTCATGGATATGACATGGCCAGTTCCCTGGGCCCTTTGGTGATGGCTCATTATTTCCTGCCAAATGGGACTGAGAACTGTAACTGGACAATTGTAAGAGAAAAAAATCCCTGGTTACCTTTATCCATTTGATAGTGATTTCTCAGATCACATGAGGATGCAAATGAAATGGATCACTGTCATGTGTCAGATGGCGTGTGCATCGGCAGGCAGTGGACAATATGTGGGAGGCAGTTCCCTCCTTTCACCATGTGCTCTCTGCAGATCAAACTCATATTGTCAGACTTGGTCTTTCCAACCCAAAAAAGCCTTTCTTGACAAGTTTATGGATGCGAAAATTAGGCCACGCGAACACTAGGACAGGGGTCTGACCAGTTTCCAGTGTCTTAGTATCTGCTATCTTTATGGCATCTTGTTGACAGTTGTAATTTAGTAATCCATAATCCGCAAATTATTTCTTTGCGTCCTAAGTTTCTGGAAGCTAGGTGTTAATGTTTGCAAGCAGTTCAGGTGGTCCACGTTCTGGAGTTGGGCTGTGAAGATGGCTTAGTGGGTAAAGTGCTTTCTGTGGAAGCCTGCCGATTTGAGTTTGGGCACCAGAAATCACTCGTGGTGAAAGGAAAGAGCACAATCCACAGAGTTGTTCTCTGACCTCCATGTACGTGTGCCCCTGTGTGCACATGCACACAATTTTAATCATGTTCTCAAATTTAAAACACTCTACTATTAATTCTAGCTGACTTGTTTTTAACATGGGCCCCATTGTAAACATGGAAGGTCACGTGAGGCTGCAAATGGTCTCTCTCAAACTTCACATTCCTTCCTTGGAATACAAGTCACTGCCCAGGACATGTGGGTGCAGGGAGTCTCCACTGTGACATGGGTCTAGGGGTGGTCATTCTTTGTTCTTGTGAGCTGACCTGGCACTATCGTTGAATGACATTTCTGAAGTCTGTGGGTCACTGTTCATCCCAGTACCCTCCTATTCTCAAGTGTCTCACAACATTTTGAAATCTTTTTGGGAAAGATAACCCCACAGGGAGGCAGAACTCCTGTTCCAGAATCCAGGTTCTCTGACTTTTGTTCCTTTTACATTTACTCTTTTGCAGGAGAAAAGGAAATCCCTACCAGTGCTTGCCTGGTTTACTCTGTTGACTGGAAGTAGTATGGTGAGCATGTCGTTACTGTGAGTTTATTTTCTCTAACATTGACTATGGTCTCCTTGAAATGAACTGGGCCCATCATAATAAATTTCTGATTGTTGTTGGTGACACATTCTGCTGAGGCCTATTCAGAATACTGGCATTTGTTGTCCTAGGGCTAAAGTACAAAAAGTTAGTCACGCTTACCTACCTACTAGTGTTTCGTTTTAAGTATCAGGTTTTTTTTTCCCTTTTGTGACTTCCTTTTGTTTGCTGTTATATTTGGAAGTTGGAAGTTAAAAGGTATGCTTTGGGAGAGTTTGATAAACTTAGTTGACCAAAGAAACAACAATAGTGTTCCAAGAAGGTGACATTTCATCTCATTAATTTTTCCATGTGTCATACCGTGTTCTTATAAGCTGGGACCAGAATTAGGGCAGAGTAAGCATTCATTTGGCTTTTGACCTGTGCACTGTCTTTACCTGTTTCCCCCCAGGAGTACGTCGTGGACTTTGCTGCCCCTCTGAGCATGTGTGCTCTTCTGATAGCCTGTCCATCTTGCTTAGTTGTGAAAAGAGCACTCACTGTGTCTGCAGCCCCGGAGACGAGAATAGGCCCGTGTGCCCTTGGCACCAAAAGTGACCAAGGTTCTTGAGGTTTTAGAGAGAAAGTGCAAGCTGCTGGCTCTGCTAGTGTATGTCTCATGGTCAGGACGCAGGCTCGGGCGTGTCATCTTCATCATTGTCATCCTCTTTGGTCAGTGCCTCCCTCAGCTGTGTTGGTCACGTGTGATAGCAAGGGGTCGTGGTGTGTTCAGAAAGCACCTGCTCAGGACAGCCCTGAGCTGGGTACTTGTGTCTTCGTAAGTCATCTTTGGGTGGTGACGCACATTGTTTGCTGGTTCGTAGGTCTCAGAGTGTAACTGTTGACAGTCCCACCTTTGAAAACTTGATATTTATTTCTTTAAAAATTTCACTATTTACTTCATGATTTCTATTTATTTTTCAAGCTTTTTTGTCTTTTTAACATTTTCCTGCTTTATTAATGAATTTGCTCTGATGTCATATGTACATAAATACATACAAATGTACATACTTATGTAGTGCATGCTGATGACTTTCCTTCTTCCATACAAGTGTTCCTCACCTTTTCATGTCCTTTTGCATCCCAGGGTCTTTTGTATGGTCCCGGGTTAACGCCGTGTCCTGCAGCTTAGCAGGCGCTCTCGTGGGTACACGTTTTTGTCTCCTGCCTCAATCTGTGAGTTGCTCATTGTTCCTCAGTACGTTGGAGGTCCCCATGGGTTTCTCTTCTGCTCATAGCAGACCGTCGGCCAGCTACCTGTAGCTACAATAGGGACTTGTAATTTAATTCACTGAAGAGAAAAGCTTCTACATATTATTCAAGATGAAAATTCAGTTTCGCTAACTGAATTGTCCAATAACATTGAGGTAAACCATCACCTCAAAAGGCATTAGACAGAGAAAGTTGCACAAGGTTCCAGTGATTTTTCCAATTATGTTTGCTAGTCCCCGACTTGGAGACTTGTCATATTAAAAGGCTTGTTTTGCAGCATCTTTACAAAGAATTGTGGTGGTGGGAGAAATGCCCAGAGTCTTTCAGGTTCCCAGAGATCCTGAGAAACAATGGCTTGAGGGAGATCCCATCGGAATTTCATGATGAACTCACGGTAATCTGCAGATTTCTGGGACCAACAAATAGGCTTGGAACTAAACCCAGTGTCATAGTTAAGCACAGGTGTCAACTTGACTCTTGAGGGTTTAAGCTCTGGGCACAGGTGTAGAGAGTTGATGGTTGAGTTAAGCCCAGAGCAAACCTGAAGGAGATTGTCTGGCTGCTGGGGAAGACCCAGCCCATGGTGGGTGGGATTAGGCCCTGGATAAATCACAGAGAGCTGGTTGAGAGAGTGGGCATCCTTCTGTATACTTGGCCAGACATGCTGGTCTGGCAAGTAAGGATTGTCCATCTCTCAGCCGTTATGGTGGCCAGTTCCCTCGGCCCTGGTGTTGGTGCGTGCTCTCCCATCAAGCTGGACTATGAACTGTAACCAGACTATCGTAAGAAAGTAAACTCCTTGTTCCCTTAAGCTGTGTGATGGTCATTTATCAGCAACCATGCAGGTGGACTGCAACAGAATTTGGTACCCAGGAAGTGGGGTGTTGCTGATAAATCTGACTATGTGGATTTTGTGTCTTTTGAACGGTTCTGCTGGACAAAGTTGGAAATGCTGGAGAATTTTCACTTTGTGGATTTACAAATACCGTTCTTCAGAGTTTAGTGGGCCAATTGCTGAGAGAAATTGTTTGGGCCCAATTTGTGATGAGGAGAACAAGGACTTTGTTAAGCTGAATTTAAAGATGATGGACTGGTTTGCTTGACAAAGGAGAGCTGTGTTGGCAGCCTTGAAGGTTTGGATGTGCAAAGGGCAGGCAGTAGAATATCTGCTGCTGTTGGACAAATGAGTATCAGTGAAGGAAAACCTAGTGACTTGCACTGAGACGGTGGAAGACATGAAAACCACTGTATGGCAAGTTCCTGGTTTGGAAACTCAATTTCCTTCAGGGGCGAAAGCCCAAGTTAAAGCTGTTTCTTGCCCTTTGCAAGTTTGGTTGCCTAGAAGAGAGGCTTTTCCAGCATCAACGAGTTGAAGTTGGTGCAGCTGTGGCTCCAGTGGACTAAGCTGCGTTTCAACCTAGCTTCGGAATCTGGCAGCGTCCCTCAAGTGAAACTGGTTTTCGTGTACTACTGAAGGGTTCATGGAGAAGCAGCAGAAGCTTGGCACCAGGTGGCAGGCGTAGAGTTCCTGCTAGAGATGGTGAAGCTTAGAGCTGCAGAGGAGAACCCAGAGTTGTGTGTGAGATGCCAGAACTGTGGGACTGCTGCTGAGGACAACTGCGAGTGGAGATTCAGCCTGGTTCAGAGGAACTCCGCTTTTACAACATTAAGCTGCAAACGGGGACTGGGAATGCCTCGAATCTTTGAGCCGCCTTGACTACGTGATGAGCAGCAGAAGATGGACACTGAAGTACAGGATGCGGTGATTTGCTGGACTTTGATCTTTTTAATGTTTTCTTATTGTTTTAAGATCTTTCTGTCTTAATGTTTTATCTGTTTTAAACTTTTAAAATATTGGAAATGAAGTTTTAATGAGAGAACATTTTAAATTTGTCCATGGAACGTATTTATATTTTAACATCTGTGGGGACAAGGAAAGGTTACAGTTTAAAAGTGCTATTGTTTTTGTGTCAAGTTGACAAGGGGTGGAATGTCATAGTTAAGCACAGGTGTCAACTTGACTCTTGAGGGTTTGAGCTCTGGGCACAGGTGTAGAGAGTTGATGGTTGAGTTAAGCCCAGAGCAAACCTGAAGGAGATTGTCTGGCTGCTGGGGAAGACCCAGCCCATGGTGGGTGGGATTAGGCCCTGGATAAATCACAGAGAGCTGGTTGAGAGAGTGGGCATCCTTCTGTATACTTGGCCAGACATGCTGGTCTGGCAAGTAAGGATTGTCCATCTCTCAGCCGTTATGGTGGCCAGTTCCCTCGGCCCTGGTGTTGGTGCGTGCTCTCCCATCAAGCTGGACTATGAACTGTAACCAGACTATCGTAAGAAAGTAAACTCCTTGTTCCCTTAAGCTGTGTGATGGTCATTTATCAGCAACCATGCAGGTGGACTGCAACACCCAGGAAGTGGGGACTTTTGTCCCCTGTGCTGATGATGGCACGTGCCTCCTGCAGCCTGATCCAGCAAGGCAAGGCGTGCTTCTGTGAGCACCATGCGCAAAGCATTCTGGGGAGCCCCTGCGTGGCCGGCACTGCTCAGAGGGACAGAAGCACACCCCTCATGACAGAGCCCCAGGAAGAAAAGCCAGAGAGGGCATAGAACCTGGCTGCCCAAGTGATGTGTAAGATAAGCTGCTGATTTTCCTGATGGTTAGAAGAGGAAAGGGGAAACATTCGGGGATACATTTTCTTTTACCTAGTTGATCTTTTGACACGTCATTGATCATTGAAGTGTTGATCTCCTAGCATGTAATCAGTGTAAGTTATTCAAAAGGAAGTTTTTGTGCCAAGCGTTCAAAGCCTGGTGGGCGCTTGCTTTTCCAGAAGCTCTTGTTGTGGACTGACCAGTGAGAGCAATGAAGACCAAAGCCATTGAAGGAGTGGGAGAAGGGGGTAAGAATAATGGAGGTGGTCTGGAATAGGAGCACCTGGGCAGCTGGATAGAAGCTCTGGCTTGACAGGCCATTTTAGCATGAGCCATCATCATGAACTTATGTCAGGAAACCACCAGACAGAGGGACTCGGAGGCTTCACAAGTGCCTTAATTAGGTTGCTGGTTATGGGCAAGGAAGAGCGGGATGTGCAGAAAGATCTTTCAGGGGGAAAATGTCCCATGATGCTCTTCACTGTGCTTATTCACTCCACACTGTGTTTTGGGGGTTTTCTTTTTTTTCTTTTTTTTAAAGAATAGAGCAAAGCCAGTTGGCAAGCGCACTGCAAGGTAACAGTGGATGAGGGCTCTTTAGACAAATATTGACTGAACGCCAGCTGTCTGGGAGATCAGGGCAGCGGGCAGATCATTAATTGTACACTCACGTAACTCAGCGAAACCTGTGTAAATAAGTATTGTGGAAGGGGACATTACAAATACTATATTAAAAAATATGGGGAATGATCAGGTGATAAGATAGACAGTGAGAGGGTGAAGAGCTGGGATTAGGAGCAGGCACAGAGCAGAATGAGGGGAAACTAATTAGAGTGGAGAAGGATTAGGGATTGGGTGGTAAGAACAAGTTGTCCATATTCCAGGAGCTAATGGTGCAACCATAAAATCAGCATGCAAGTATTCTTAAAAACTAAAACTAAGAACAGCCTTACCATGAAGTCTTGGGTGACAGAGTCCTTATTGATGGTTGTGCCTTTCTTCATTCTTAGATAAAAACCCACCATCTGTTTCCATTTTTACATAAAAGAAAAAGAAAAATCTGTTAACAGGTGGTATAATCCTGCTTAAGTGCAGGATGAGAATGGAAAGGTGGACTTTATCTTTAGAAAAACAAGGCATTGGCAAAAACCTGGCTTCACCAAGCGATCGCTGGCCATGTCGCCTCACCCCCGCAGCCTCACGCCACCCAGGGATGGTGGGAGTCAGTGAAATCGGAGCGAAACAAAGCATAATGGAAACTGAACTTAGAAGTCAGAGGGGAAAAGAAGTCAGATAGTAGCATTACAATCAGAAAAGGCAATTGAAGAAACAAGCCCCAGTAATCTCAGCCAAGCATTGGCCTGGGCCAGAGAATTCAGTTTTTCTTCCCTGAAGTGGTGAATGATTAAGGGTGACCTAGGATATCATGAAAGGGACCTCCTCGCTCTCTCGCCCTCTCCCTGTCCCCAGTCATTTCTAAAACTCCTCTGAAGGCAAGATCCATCTTCTCTCTCTCTCTCTCTCTCTCTCTCTCTCTCTCTCTCTCTTGCTCTCTCTCTCTCTCTCAATTTCTCTCTCTTTCTCTCTCTCTCTGTGTATGTGTTTCTGTGTGTGTGTGTGTTGGGAACTAATAATCTGTATACTTGTAGGAGTCCAGTATCTATACTTCTGCGAACTTTTTTCTTCTTCCAACCCATCCCCACCAAAGGAAAACAAAGCTGTGGCCTCAAAGAGATGTCTCCTCTGAAAAGCATAGTATCATAAGGAGGGTTCGGTTTCATGGAAAGAAATTCCCCAGGTGCTTAGGCCCAGAGAACTACCACCTTGGCTTCCATGCATTTCAAAAGAATTTAGGAAATGAATTAGCCAAAGAAATGGATTTATTTCTGGTGTGGTGAGGTGAGGTAATTTCCTCCCCACTCTGTTTGTGGCCATCTTAGAATGTATAGCAAAATATGAGGAAAGCATCTGAAAATATGCAAATTATCTATAAGGTAGGTTACTGGTCCTTTCCTTGGGGGAAGGGAACTGGGCCCCAGGTTGCCTCTGCTCTCTGTTCCACAGACAGTTTTTTATAAGGATTGTTCCCGTCTCAGCTGAGGTAGTGGGTCTAAGGGATCTCCCCATTCTGAAAGAAAAAGCAACCTGACTTTCTTTTTGCAGGTTATAGGGTCTCTGCTCATTCTGCACCTGGCAGAAGTTTTTGTTTCTAGGTTCATTCCTCTGACAGGGATAGAGTGGAAAGAAGCCATTGTATTCTGCTGGAGGTTCGGTCTAAGTGCAGATTCCTGCCTGCCTGTAAACTGTGTAACTTCACAGTTGGAAAGAGGCCAAGAGCCAAAGGCAGGGCCAAAATACCTCTCTTTGAAAGAGCCCTCTTCCCCCGGGACTTAAGCATCCTGTCACTGGTAAGGATGACCTTGATACCTGAGGAATTTGACTTGTTAAAAGCATCCTTATGCTTTAAAATCCTTGACTTGTGGTGGGACAAGATACAGAGGGTCGGTGTTAATGGCTTCTATTGATTTATGTTTCCCTATTTTTATAATTGCAGGGAATTTACCCATTCCCAGTGCTTCTAAAAGTAGAGAACTGGACCACCCAAACCTACAGATGTGGGTTCTGTTCATCATGGATGGATGGCTCAGGAAGCCTGCTGGTATTCACTGCCTCAAAGCTCTGAGCTTGGCTCTGCCAATGAAATCTGGAGTTCGTGTACCCTGACAGGTTGTGTCCACATTCTTGTGACACACGACAGCAATGCTGCCATCCATCCATAGGTCTTCACAGTGCCTGTCGAGTCCTCCAAGTTGTCTGTAGAGATGAACCTGGTGAGATGTTGATTTTACCCAAGGCAGACGCCAGAGCCTTCATTTGTACTGCAACCGATTGAAAATGACAGTAATTGTTTTCCACCATTCTGTTTCCTATGTGGAAATCCTATCTGTTATTGGAAGTTAGCTGAATTTGACTGTATTTTCAGCCAGATTCGGGGGTCAGAGCTTAGGAAACTAGGGAAATGAAGCATCTCACTCATGAAAACCCCTGCCATGTGGTGCTGTGTCCCAAGAGGGACGTTACTGGGTTTAGGTGATGTTAGCGGGTGGGCTGAGATGGGTGCAGTGGTTTGACGAAGTGACCAATAGAAGAGGACCCCATGCAAGGTGGTCCCTAACCTGCCCTTATGCTGTGCTTGAGAAGGTCGATTGAGGCCCCAGGTAGCTAACTCTGGGGACCATCAGCTGCCTTGGGCCTCTGCAGGTTCTGCCAAGTGCAGTGGCCTCCTGTGTGGTCTGGATGGTCTCACTAATGGCCCCCACCTTGCTCTCTCCTAGAGCCTCCGCTCTGGGAGTATGTGGACCTTGATCCTTGGGGGATCGACAGTCACCCGTCAACATCTGCTGGAGGGACAGTGTTCATGACACTGACTTAAAGCCACTCTCTGTCTCCTATGATCCAGCCACCTGCCTCCACATCTGGAATAACGGGTACTCTTTCCTCATGGAATTTGAGGATTCTACAGGTACATCAGGTAAGGCAAGAGCTGGTGGTCTTGTGTGTGGTTAAAGAACCTGCATTTTATCAGCATAGGATACATGAAATTACTCTCGAGATAGTATTGGCATAGAACTCATTGTCATTTTGTTTATTTTTCAAGACAACACCTGGAAAAAAGCAAACTGTTCATTTTCAAATTAATGTATTTAAATAACAGTATCTTGTTTCTTTTTACTTTTTTTAATATGCAAACAGCTAAGTTTTATTTATTTTTAAAACATTTTTATTATTATTTCCACTCATACAAATTTAATAGGTAAAAAAGCAAATTGTTCATTTTCAATTTAATGTATTTAAATAACAGTATTTTGTTTATTTTTACTTTTTGAGTGAGGCTTTCAGAAAATTTTAAGTTACCTCTGTAGCTGGCATCGTAATGTACTAGAAGAGATTAAACAGTCAGGGAAAGTGAACTTAAAAGAAAGTAACGTGTCTACCCTTAATTGGCTCAAATATGCAAAAAAATTGGTTTAGATAATCAAATCCCTGCTCTCACCATCTTTCTTTTGCTTGTCTAATCTGTAATCTTTTGTTGGAATTGTAATGCTTCCTCCTTCCTTTGCCTATCACTTTTTTTCCCTTGGAGTAAAAGCTGGTTGTTAGGAGAAAAGACAAAACACATCTCTGTCCTACACACTCATCTGGCAGTGAACAGTTTATTCTGGACAACTGGATTTATCAGACTAGCTGCTGACAGATCATAAATGGGACCTTTTCACCAATGAGAACAGCTTCTTGGAAGAGGAACACCATAGAGCTAGGGATGCTGGCTACTGCTGGGCAAGGTAATAGAAACCCATAACCTCTCAGCCAGTGCCTTCTTGTTAAAAGCTGAGTTGACTGCACTCACCAAGGCTTCACAGCTGTCTTGGGGAAAACAAGTGAACATCTGCAGTGGTTCAAGTCTGCTTTCCTGATGGATCATGCCCATGATTCTGTTTAGAAAGAGGGAGATTAAAGATATTAAACACCCAATGGAAATATCAACCCTCTTAAGGCAATTACCAACCAGCCCAGGGAGTTCTTCTGCACTGACTAGAGGACCAAAAGATTGACCCCCCACCTTGGCTAAAGGAAATCAAAGCGCAACAGCCAGGAAACAAACAACCGAACTTTAACAGCAGGTCGTGGGACCCACTGCACAAAAGCTGGGTTTTTAAGGGCATTTTGGTTTCATTTCCATAAGTCACACTTGTCCACATGTGCTTATATCTGTTACGTGAAGTTCTATGCCCAATTGAACATGTTGCCTGTCTCTCTGGCATCTTAAGTATGCTAGGATGTGTGTTTCAGTGTAAGAGTGCCCATGTGCCTCTATTGTGTAGTGCCAGCCTGATTTAGTTGGTCTGGAGGATGGGGGTCTTTCTCCTTACTACATGTTTTTTCATATGCTAAGGGATTCAACCAGCAGTTGTCTTTGCCAGGTTGATTTTTCATATGCTAATTGCATAAGGTTTTGCACAGGTATCCCAGGACCTCACTCAGTGCTCTGTCCTGCCTCAGCACTCCCCTTGGACTTGTCCAGGTTCAGCCCTCATGACCCAGAGGAGGATGAGATGAGGAACAAGCCTGCTACTCAGCTTCACTCACTTGAACCGCACTGATTCTGTAATCTTACTGCTCAGGGGTGGCTGTGCTCTCTGAAACTCTATCCTATGCAGATTTAGACAGGCATGTGAAGGAGTGGCATGTGGAGGAAGGGGGCAGTGCATCAGCAAACCACTACCCAGGGTTTCCCCTTCTTTCCCAACTTGTAGCATGCATCGACTTCCTGTTACTGTTTTCTTCATGAAAGGACAGCTGTTGGACTTTAGGGGGTGGTGGGCTCCAGCTAAAAATTTGCCAAAAGCTGAGTTGACTGCACTCTCCAACTCTTTGCAGGAAACTGTCTTGAAGCAAACAAGTGAACATCTGCACTGGTTCAAGTCCGCTTTCTCGATGGATCATGCTGTGAAAGTTGTTCAGAGGTGCTGGTTTCTTTGTTTTTCTCTGGAGGTACTTTGTTTGTTTTGTTTCAAGCACTTGAGCATGTTTCTTCTCACTTCTTTGAGAGCTCTTTAATGGGAGCGCACAGGCCCTGTGCATGCAAGCTCAAAGCTGAAGTCAGGTGTCCTCAGTTATTTTATATTGTTATTATTAAAGCAGGGTGTCTCAGTTGAGTCCAGAGCTTGCTGATCAACTTGTCTAGCTAGCCAGTTACCTTAGGGATTTCTTGTCTTTGCCTGTGGAGCAGTGTCAGGACAGGCAGCCACCACACCTGCCTGGCTTTTCTGTGGGTTCTAGAACTCCATCTCTGTTCCTCACATTTGCAGGACTAGTGCCAAATCCCCTGAGCCGCCTCCACAACCCTTGATTTTTGTTTTTTTCTCCCACGTTTTTTTCTAATCATATAAGCTCAATAGGTACCCCTGTCCTTTCCCTCCTTCCTCCCCTCCCCAGTCATCCCCCCTTGCACTCTTCCCCCTTCATCCCTTCCTTTCACACCCCCTCCTTCTGCCTCTCGCAGTGCCTCCCCTTTCCTCCCTCCCATCCCCTGGAGCATCCTTTTGTGTGAATGCCAACCCTCCTTCTGAGTCCTCCATCCTAGTGAGGGGTTAGGACCCAGTGGCATACCCTGGAGGCCCTTCTGGGCTTCCTAGTATTATGGGAACTCTATTATGACTGTAATCCCTTGCCTCTAAGTATCCTACTGCCTGGAGCTTTCTCCCCTATGATCCATGATAGACTCAGGGAGGGTCGTTGAAATGTCATACATCGTGCAAGTCAGACAAAGTCCCATTCTGGCTGCTGCAGCCCTAACTTGTGTGGAGTATCTTGCATATTGTTGATCCTCACCATCTTTAGGCTCTTACAATCTTGCCGCCCCCCTCTTGCTCTAGGTTCCCTGAGCGTTAGGGTGGGGAGAGATTTGGCTGGTCTGGTTCCAGGTGAATAATATAGGCTATCCCCTGTTTCTGTTATTGATTTTTTTTCAGGGCTCTAACTCCATCTCTACTTTGTGTTAAGATCAGCACCAGCATGTTGGGTCGGCGTAGCCATGGAGGTTCGTGTCCTTTCCGCAGGTGTCCACCGACTGCCTGCGGCCTTTGCGCCGCTGCCCCAGGTTCCCATGGCCTGGCCGCTCAGCGCCGCGTTGTGCCCCGCCTGGGTTTGGACGAGGCCAGGGGCTATGTAGCCGGTGCCGGCGTTTGCACAGGTGCCAGGGAGGATCACGCATTTGTACTGCCAGTATAGTGACGCACCCCCATTGACGTTAGAAGGAATCAAAAACAGAGTTCTGTATGTCTTGAAACTCTATGACAAGATTGACCCAGAAAAGCTCTTGGTGAATTCACATTTTATGAAAGACCTGGGCTTAGACTGTATGGACCAAATGGAAAGTATTATGGCCATGGAATATGAATTTGGATTTGAAATTCCTGACATAGATGCAGAAAAACTGATGTGTCCAGATAAGAAGGATGTGTATGAATGAAGTATCAGAGCCCTTTACTTGTGGAGGATCCTGAGAACATTGGCAAGTATCTAGAAGAACGCGGTGGTGCCATCTTGACTGACAGCAGCTGTGGACATGTATTTAAGTTTCCCTTTGAAAATAAACCTGTTATAAAACAAAACAAAACAAAAAGATCAGCACCATCCACTCCCATAGGCAAAGCAGAGTCCACTGGAGTATGTTCTGTTCTTTAGACAAAAGTTATGCGGGAATGTTCTCCCCCAGTAAAATCTGCAGCACTGATGGAAAGTCAAAGCTGAAGTCAGGTGTCTTCAGTTATTTTATATTTTTATTATATGGTGGAAGACTGTCTCTCTTGAGATGGCACTCAGTTTGGGATCTGAATGAGAACAGTCACCTGACATATTTGTGGATGTTCCTCAGCTTTTTAGTTCATTCTCAACTTCAGAGTAATTAAACTAGAAAACTTTAATTTACCATATTGACACCACCCAGTCAAAATAATTTGATTTGTCTTCACTTTTGCCACTCACTGTGCTAATAGGGCAGTTACTCAAGCTCTTCTAAAGAGTGGACCCTCTAGTGAGAGGCAGGGCTATCAAAGAGGCCTGAGACCTCCATCAGGAATATGCCATACAGGTCCTAATTGTTGCTGCAGTAGAACCTACTTAAAACTGAAATGGGGAGAGACAGTGTGTACTGGAACAAAAAGAGCAGGGGTAATGAAATTGATGATTTAAATGAACTGTAAGCAATCCAACCAAAGCCAAAGGAAGAACCCTTCACAAATTTTAGGAAGAATAAATGACATGGTTGTTGTTAAGAAATCCTAAAGGATTTAAAAATGTGTAAGATGACCTTTATAACAGACACAATGACCCTGATATTCTTTGAAAGCTCCTGAAGTTGAACGTGGCTATAGGAATGAGTCCCCTAGGGAGATACTGACTTTAAAGCATACATTTGCAAGAGAAAGAGAAAAAAACTGAGGCCAACTACACATTTTGTTGATTACAATAAGACACATACACACAAAAAACAATCACACAAAAACAAAAAACAGAGTTTGGAACAATGTAGGAGGCAAATGTGGGGAAAACCTTTAGGGAGAACTGCTGTAAGTAATGCAAGGAAGAGACACTGTAGCTGTGTAACTGCCCCAAAATAAAAAAGAGAAGGAAAAGCAAGACAGGGAGATGATAGAACTCAATGAAATTTCAATTATGAATGATAAGCCAGAGGGGCACCCCTTGTTCATTCAGGATCATGTATAATTTTCTCACAGGGGCTCCCATACAATGAACAGTGGGGACTCAAACTGTGGAGTTTCTCTAGACGTGGATGCCAGTTATCTGTTCTCAGAGCAGCTGAACATCAGTGTTTTCCCCAAAATTTATGAAAATGTGAGACAGACCATACGGTCAGAAAGTACACCACCTGGAAAAATTAAATTACAACGGGAATCAGAATTTTTTTATGAAATTCTCTGCCCTCAAGAAAGAAGCTTTGGTGCGGCTGGAGAGGTGGCTCAGGGGTTAAGCCTCTGCCTTGCAGGCAGAAGGTCCTGAGTTCGGATCCTAGACCCCACATATAGACGCCAGGCGGAAGCGGGGGCAGTCTGCTCTTCTGGTCCTGGTAGGGCAGAGCCTGTGAATCCTGGGGCAGAGTAAACAAGGAAGAGGTGGTGGCGTCCATGGTGGTTCCTGAATTCGCCCATGGTTCTACACACACACCACACACATACATATACACACGCACAATTGAATAAAAATGATAATAAAAAAATTTAAAAAAAAAAAGAAAAAAGCTTTGGAAGGAATTCAGCCAATGATAAAAAAATTTCTTAAGTATGGGCTAATCTGTTTTCGTGTGTTACCCTGTGTCACTCTATTTCTACCACTTACAAACTGTGTGAATTAACATAGATCCTTCCAAGAGATGCCAGTGACACTGTAAGATATTCATCCTGCTATGCGAAATCCTGGCTCTCTGAGTGTTTTGGATTGGGACTGTGGGTGGTTTTCTGCTTAGGACTTTAAGTAAGATTTCCTGCATCCCCCTTGACAATAAGCCCCATTTGTCATTTGCTTTTCATTAATAAGTTGCATAGCAAGCAACCTCATTACATACTGTATACTGTTTGACAGCATCGCCCTGGGTCTTCAAGAATAATACAGCCATCTTTAAGATTACGGCCAAAAACCTACGAGCTCTGAAACTAGATAGCGCAATCTTGATGTGATGTGCTGCTGATTTACTGATTGTAAGGCCTGATTTTGAAATGTCTATTTAACATTAATTTGGTGCTGAATCACTTAGATATGGTAGATAAAAAGCCTCCCCCCACAAAATTCAGATTTGCAGAAGAGTTCATTATCTCAACTGTCAAATAAGGAAAAAGGAGCTTAATTTCTGGTCAGAAACAATTGACATTAAATCCTTGTAAGTAGGAGGCATCTGTCAGTTTGTAGGGATAACCAGGTTCTGCCAGACTTAGGTTTTCTAACTTAGGAATAATAGTAAAACCTAATTTTACTTTGTGTGTGTGTGTGTGTGTGTGTGTGTGTGTGTGTGTGTGTGTGTGTTGTGGGGGGTATATATGTGATTTCAGGCACATATGTGTCAGAATAGAAGGATTTGGCACAGAAGGAAAACCTTTGGGAGTCTTCTCGCCTTCCACCCTATTGAGGCAAGACTGGTCTTGTTTCTGCTGCTCCACACATTCCAGACTAGCTGGCCCATTCCAAGTAATTCTCCTGTCTCCTGTTCACATCTCACCATAGCACTGCTAGTATTACAGATGGGAGCCGCCACTTCTAGCATTTTGTGGATTCCAGGGATCGAGCTCTGATAGTCAGGTTTGCACAGCAAGCAGTTTTATTTGCTGAGCCATTTCACCAGCCCAATAGTGAAACCTCTCTATAAGTCCCTCTAAAATCTAGATGCATACCTGTGTGTTGGATTCCTGAATGTTGATGGACATATGACTTTGCTCCAATAAGTAATACCTCCATCTGTGCTCATGCAAGCAACCGTAATTACATGAAGAAGACACAAAACAAAGAAAGGAGACTTGTTGGGAAGAAGGGGTTCAACAGGAGTGGATACATAATGGGGAATATGTCAAAGTACATTAGATATGTAGGAGTTCGAAAGAGTAAATAAGTTAAAATAAGAGACCTCACAATATTAAGAAAAAAAGAGAAAGACTGTTGTTGAGCTTTTGAGACAGCCGAAAAAACAGTAAAACCTCCAGTATTAGATTACCTAACAGTTGAACGCCTCCAGAGGTTCTACTGCTCACTTCTCCAGAATCCAGAAGGCAGCCACCATTTCTTCAAGTGATTTTTAGACACAAGAGAAGTTTCTTCCAGGACCATCTATTTGGACACTTGTATTTCATCAGGGGTTGAAATTGCTAGAATAAAAATAAAGGTTCTGGTTGACAGTGGGATGAACAGGCAAGTGTCAGGTGATTTTTACCTGGTGATCCCAACAAACAGCCCCCCAAATCCAGCTACCTTATTCCCTATAATGGAAGCTGATTCTGTTTTGGAATGTAACTGCTTAGAAAGTCTTGATGTGCTCTATTACAGAAGACCAGATTTGTCTCATCAGAGGCTGGCAACTTTCGACCTAGAACTTTGGACAGAGAGTAGCTTCATGGAAGACAGATGCTGCTGAGCTGCATATGTTATTGACTCCAGTCAAGGTAATAGAAGTCTATTCCTTCACTGGTGGCACCTCCACACAAAAGACTGAATTGAGCGCACACTCTAGGGCCTTGTAACTGTTGTCAGGAAAACAAACATCTGTAACGAGGATTACTAGCACCAGGAAAGAAAAACATCAGAACTGATAGAAAAGCTGGCCCTGCTTCAGTCCGTCAGTTTAGCAGTCCAGGTAACCATTCACACACTGTTTAGGACACCAAAAAACGGATTCCCATAGACTGAATAACATCAAAGAGCCCACATAATAACAAAACAAGTTGCTAGGGAAGGGCAGTTTTGCAGACAGTGGACTGAGCCAGAAAATGAGGCTTTACTAAAACTCACTGAAAACTTAATGACGATGCAGTGGTGTTACTCCATGAAGCTTTAGTGCATCCCATTTCAATACACTAACGGGACAAATGATAGGAATCCACTGATAAGAGCTAATATGGCTCTGTTTGGAAGGACTATACTCTCAAAAGACTATTTAAAGGATGCCATTGGTGTGGAAAATAACCTAAGACTGTGTGCAGTCCATGTCAGTAGGCATGTAATGTAAGTGGAAATACACATTTGAAAACTGCCAAATAAATGTCACTCAGAAGCCTAAAGCAAGTGCTTTTAAATTCTTATAAAGATTTATGGATACTTTTTCATGCAAGGTAGGTGAATCACCCTAGTGTTATTGGAGTATACTATGGTCTAATGGGCACTGATTGGAATTCCGTTTCTTATGTTCTACAACAAGGGATAGATAAGGACACATAATAGTAGAAGAGAAGACAGTTTATCAGAAAAGAGTACACTTTCAAGGAGGAGGTGGGCACAGGCCAAAACTGGAAGAAAAGTTAGCTCCTAATGCACATACCCAGCAGATCAAAAACTTTGCTGGTCATTTCTTTAGCACCAGCTTTTTGGTGAGTAAGTGCTGTCCATTAACACGTTAACCTCTGTAATGGTTGGGGAGGTGTCCAATCCTCTCTAACAACTGGTTTCTTTCATGTGTTAATTTTGCCTTTACCCTCTGTTCTGCTGACCCATACTACACAGATGGAGAAAGCAGCAAATCTAATTAAATTTTTCCTAGAAATTCTTCTTAGGTTTGAACTAGTTAGCTCTATTGAGAATGTTCAAGGGCCTGCTTTATTTTTGAGATGAACAAAAGAATGAGTAAAACTTTGAAATTAACTTGGAAATTACATTCAATGTTAAGACCATATTCCAGAGGAAAATGAGAAAGGATGAGTCATACCTTAAAACAAGGGCTAAATATTAAGAGACCCCTTGCCAATTGGGATAAAGTTTACTTATTGCTTTGCTACAAATAGGATGGTAATTCAAAGTAGACTTAATTTCCCATTTGAAATTGCATGGGAGACTTTCTCATCTCTAAGGCAAGAGTTCCATCCATAATACTACAAAGTGAAGTTAGCATTAAAAAGTACGAACAGAAGCTGAGCCAGGAATCCACTGCTTTGTACCAGTCTGCTCTCTTGTTTACACACTGAAGAAATGAGGCATTCTTCCCCTTTTACCTGATTATGGTGCTGCTGCCAACCTGGAACACCCAAGGAAGTGAAGAACATCTGACTGGAAAGCAGGTCCCATAGACATGTGTTTGAACAACCCATGCTTCATCAAAACACAGAAGAAGTAAACTCTGGTCCAACACTTCAGGATAAAGGTAGTCCCACTGGAGGATGACACTGTAAGCTTTCTCAAGACCCTGCCTGAACTTGAACATTGACGGAGAACCTTGAGTATCAGTTCAAAAGAATATTAGAAGTAAGATAACTAACTGAAATAAGGGACATCTCTTTAACCAAGATGTTCTAACTTAAACCTCCTTAGGTGGAGACCATGGAAACGTGATAACATGTCCTATAACTGAGCCTTCCCCATCCTTATAGTGTTGGAAGTGCAAGTAAATGAGAAACCAGGATCTGAACACTACTTCAGTTCTCAACTCCCACGTGAAGTGCTCTGTATGCTCTCCAATACTGTCTTGTACTGGTTGCTCTTTTCTATAGTTGTGAAACATCACTGCTAGTCAAACAACTTAAGGGAATAGGGGAGACTTTCTCAGCTTACAATTCCAGGGAGGGATGGATTTCTTTAAGGCTCATGTCATGGAGGAGGCCTAGGTCACATCCATCCAGAGGCTGAGAATTGCTAGACTACCAACTTCCAGACAAGGCCTATCCCTGAAATGGGGGAGGGATAATCTACATTTCAAATGAAGGCATTGCACCCCTGCCCCCCAAAGGCTCACTGCCATCTCATTATGCAAACCACACTCAGTCCTACTTTTTAATTCCTAACACAGACTGTATTAGCAGTCCTAACACAGTTCCAAAAACTCCTGCAAAAGGAAAAGGCAAGTTACATCCTTCCAACACACAGTGGCACAGAATAAGCATCCCTTGTCCAAAAGGAGGAATGAGGGTATATGCAGGAAAGATTGTTCCATAACAAGGCTGAGAACCAGCAGAGCAAACTCCAAATTCTCTAGATGCATATGCAATGTGTGATCTTGTTGAAATCATCTCAGTATCCTTGGCTTTGGTTCATCCCATCCAACTCTGCTTCCCATAGAACACATCTTCTTCCATGCTGTGTATCTTTTCTTGGCAGAAGGCCTCAATTGGCTGTGCCATCTCTGACTGCTCCAATTCACAATGTCAAGGCAGACTTGAAATCCACAACACAAGTAGCACATCTCAGGCCTCTAACCTGTAGACTTCCTGCTAGGTGTTGCCTGGCTTCTACCATTGTCCAAAATTTGGAGAAGGAATCCATGACCTCTCTCTTGCATCTTTGATTCCTCTGACGCCAAAATCATCACGTGGATGACCTTGCTAAGATGTGTTAAAGCATTGGATTGGGGTACACACTGGCCTCCAAAACTCACAGCTGGTTTAGCTTCTTCATCTTAGTGAGAATTTATCCCTTGGCCAGTTGATTGAGAGGATAAACAAACCATTCCTTTAGAAGTCCTCCCTATTGCTCATTCTTTCCAGAAAGATTAGCCTTCTTATGGTTGGGAGCCTTCTCTGAGAAACCCATCCATAAGAATAGGGTCTCTGCAATTATACAGTGAAAAGCAGGCTTTGATTTATGACAAGAAATCATGTGGTCAGTTACAATTGCCATTTGACTGTGAACCCCTTCTTGGTTTACCTCTTAGGGTTTGCCACTGCATTTTTCCTTATTAGATTGCACAGTCTTTGATTTGTTCTGCCTGATTCCTAGCACTTTTCCCATATCTGTGAATCAGAGCACTAAAACATTGGCAAAACTGTCTGGTCTTGAAAGATCTTCCGGAAACACTCGAGTTTCACTTCAGGCAAGGTCCCAGAAGAAGGGCCGAACTTGACTAAATGGTATAGGAAGACAGAGTTCCACTTGCACCTAAAGGAATGGGGAGATTTATACAAATTTATGATTCCAGGTGTAAAGTACAGAAGTTTGAGGCAGAAGTGGCATGGCTGTCTGAGAGAGCCTGGATGAGGCGTAGGTCACATTCATGGAGGCTGAGAGCTGCTAGACTGCCAAATGCCAGAGGAGACCTCTCCCAGAAGTATGGTGGAAATATTCGACCTAAAGTCTACACCTCCTGAGAGTGCCTACATATTGTTAAAAACATGAGCCTGAGGGGTCAATATTTCAAACCAGAATGTTGATGCCCCCCACCTCCCCGCCTTCCACTGCCCAAAGGCTCAATGCCATCTCATTTTATAAACCTGACTCAGTCCAAGTATAAAAGTCCCAGCAGGGACTGCATCAGCAGTCCAAACGCACAGCAAAACCCTCTGTATAATGAAACGGCAAGTTACATACTTCCAGCATGCAATGGCACAGAAGAATTGAGTTTCCATGAGGGAAGAGGGAGGGTATGTGCAAGATACATGGTTCCTTTACCAGATCAGTGAGCAGCAGGGCAAATTTGCATATCACAGGGATCCCTGTGGAACAGGTGAAATTTTGTTGACATAACCCCAATTGTCGTGGTTTTGGTGCAGACACTCCAACCTCACGGCCAGTAGAACACATCTTCTTCCCATGATGTGTACCTTTACAGATTCCCTATGTTGCCTGTCATCTCTGACCCATATGCTTCTCAGTGTTAACACAGGTTGCACTGCCCAATCTGCCCTTCTCAGGATTTTAACTGGAAAGTTTCCTGTCACCCCATGCATAGATTTAGTCACTCTCAGAAACCCTTTACAAGAATCCATGACCCCTGTCTTCAAATTTGACTCTGCTGAAGCCATAATCAAGGGCATGGCATGACCAAGTTCTGCTAAAGCATTGGACTGCCATATAGACTGGCCTCCAAACTCACAGCTAGGTTAGTTTCTCCATGCCAGCCAGGATCTCCCTCTTGCCCAGCTGCTTGAGAGGAGAAGCACTACTGTCCTTCCTACCTCCTTCCTTTCCTTAGTCCCTTCCAGAAGAATCTGCTTTCACAAGGATCTGAGATGTCTCTGTGAAACTCACCCTAGGGAATAGGGTCTCTTTTATTATGCAGTTGAAAGGCAGGCTTAGATTTAGGACAGGAGCTCATCTGTTTCACCACAGGTGCCAATTCCCTCTGCATCTTTTCCATGTTCACCTGCTGGGATTTAGTGATGTATTTCCTCCTCTGCTTCCACAGCATGGGCTACTCTCTGTGTGATTCCTAGCTCTTCTTTGGGATAACCCTGAATAAGTGCATTAAACTTGGGCAAGAGTGCCTTGTCTTGAATGTTCTTCCAGAAATGCTGGACTTTAGCTTCAGGCAAGTTCTCAAGGAGAGGGCCATAATTCCCTATCCTCTGGAGGGAGGCATGAATCCATTTGCACACTGAGAGACTGGGGCAGATTTATTCACTTAAGTTTCAAGGGCAGAGGAGCAGTGAATCGAAGCAGAAGATGCACGGCTGTCTGAGAGAAGCTGCAGGTGGCCTTGGTGACATTCACCCAGAGGCTGAGAGCTACAAGCTTGCCCAGGGCCAGAGGAGACCTCTCCAAAATTTGGGTGGAAAAGATCCACCTCAGGACTCTTCCTCCTTGTGGTGCAATGAAAGATGTGAACACGTGAGCCCGGGGCTGAGGACCCATTTCAAACCCTGATGTCCTTGGCCCCCAGTTACCCAAAGGCTCATTGCCATCCCATTTTACAAACCTTACTCAATCCAAGTATAACAGTCACGGCAGGGATTGCATCAGTAGTCCAATCTTACTGCGAAACCCTCTTTTAAATGAAAAGGCAAGTTACATACTTCCAGCATGAGGTGGCACAAAAGAATTGAGTTTCCACAAGGAAGGTGGAAGGGTGTGTACAAAAGGAGGAAGGGTATGTGCAAGACCGATTGTTCCATTATCAGATCAGTGAGCAGCAGGGCAAATTTGCATATACCAGGGATCCCTGTGGGACAGGTGAACTTTTGTTGACATAACCCCAGTTGTCGTGGTTTTGATGCAGCCACTTCAACCTGACTGCCAGTAGAACACATCTTCTTCCCATGATGTGTACCTTTACAGTTTCCCTGTGTTGTCTGTCATCTCTGACCCATATGCTTCTCAGTTTCAACACAGGCTGCACTGCCCAATCTGCCCTTCTCAGAAAATCGAACTGGCTCGTTTCCTGCCACCCCATGCATGCCTTTAGCCACTCTCAGAAACCCTTTACAAGAGTCCATGACCCCTGTCTTGCAAATTTGACTCTGCTGAAACCATAATCAAGGGCACGTTGTCATGACCAAGTTCTGCTAAACATTGGACTGCCATAGAGACCAACCTCCTAACTCACAGCCAGGATCTCCCTCTTGGCTTGTTGCTTGAGAGGAGAAACACACCTGTCCTTCCTACCCCCTTCTTTAGATATTCCGTTCCAGAAGGATCTGCTTTCACATGGGTCTGAGACTTCTCTGTGAAACTCGGCCTAGGGAATAGAGTCTCTTCTATTATGCAGTTGAAAGGCAGGCTTAGATTTAGGACAGAAGCTCATCTGCTTCACCACAGGTGCCATTTTGATCTGCATCTTTTCCATGCTCAGTTGGTGGGATTTAGTTACATATTTCCTCCTCTGCTTCCACAGCATGGGCTCTCTCTGCCTGATTCCTAGCTCTTCTTTTTGGATAACTCTGAATAAGTGCATTAAACTTGGGCAAGAGTGCCTTGTCTTGAGTGTTCTTCCAGAAATGCTCGACTTTAGCTTCAGGCAAGTTCTCAAGGGTAGGGCCATATTTCCGTAAACTCTGGAGGGAGACATGAATCCATATTTGAACACTGAGAGCCTGGAGCAGATTTAGTCACTTAAGTTTGAAAGGTAGAGGTGCAGTGATTTGAAGCAGCAGATGCATGGCTGTCTGAGAGAAGCTGCGGGAGACCTTGGTGACAATCACCCAGAGGCTGAGAGCTGCTAACCTGCCCAGGGCCAGAGGAGACCTCTCCCAGAATTTTCACTACAGGTAGGGAGAGTTCCAGGACAGCAGTAAGGATAGGTAACCAGTATATACTGGGTCTGAACAGGCACGTATCCCAGCACTTCTTTTGGACAAAATGAGGGCAGGGCCATGACCCCTATGCCCATCACCCTCAAACTCAAGTCTCTTTGGCTGCTTACTTGCTCTTACGTAGGGCAGGGCAAATGCATGCCTTGTCTACAGGTACCACGTGACTCAGCCTTGGTGCCTGGTCAGAACCAACCCGCGAGGACTCTCTGTGAGTCTGCGTCTGCCAGAATGGAAACCCGAGACCCTGGGCTCTACATTCAATTTGGAGTCCTGTCCACTTGTGCTCTGGACAGCCCAGGAACACCCCAGGGTCAAAGGAATCTGGTGAAGACATAAAGAGCACATAAGGCCAAGTGCCTTTCTCTCTCCTGACACCCGAAGTCCTCAGTGCTCCTCTGTAGACAAACCTGGACATTGCCTCACATTACACACATTAAGTCCCACCTACCCGAGTGCTAAGTCTCTTCCTCTACTTCCCTGCGGGTACTCTGACACAGGTCCCCTACCAGCAGCTTCATCAAGGGGTCCCAAAATATCCAGTCACCCACTTAGGACAGCCCATTTCAACATGGTCCTCTCAGAGCAGCAACCTCCGACAGTAGTCACTCCTAGTTAGTCCCTAACTCCTCAAGCATGAATGTGTTTAACTGTCTGCATAAACAATGGTGCAAGAGGCAGGACAATCATACACACTCAGAACTTAGGGTAATCTGCTGGGAATATGAGGTCCACACAATTTTACCTGGGGGAAGCCTGCGGGCACGAGGGTGGCAAGTTCCGTGCATGGGTGCCAGGCAGGTTTAGCACGCCAGGCCACAGTGGTAGCATACATGCGCAAAAATGCACCTGGGTGAGGTTGGGCCAGCAGACCTTCACGTATGAAGGGCTCGCAATAAATATGTGTGCTTAAGGTGACTCAAGATGTGAAGTGCCCTTTGTATACCCATGTGTACATACACACACCCATACACGTACACCCACACATACTCACATGCAGCTACACACCCACATGCACATGCACACACAAGTACCTATACACACCCATGTCCACACACATGCACCTACCCACACGGGCCTCCATATACATGCACCTATACACACCCACATGGATCCATACTTCCACACAAACACACTCTAATGAACACACCTACACATCCACAAACATGTACCTACCCATATGCATACACCTACAAGATCCTCTATAAACCCACATATGCACATGCTCCTACACATACAAGTATCTACACATACCCAGGTGCACACACACAAACCGGGTTGCCATACACACCCTAATGCACCCACATATACCCACACGTACATACACATGTACCTACCCACACAAACATACACCAACAGGCATGATCACACATGCACATGTGCACGCAGACATATGTCTATGCAACTATGACATATAATAAATATGTGTGGAAGATCCTAGTCCCTCATTTACCCAGTGCCTACTGTCCTGTCAGGTCCCATCAGGATCCATACCCCAAGCGCTTCCAGGGGCCTTGTCAGATAAGTCTGTAACAAGGTTCCTGCAAATCACCTCACAGGCCACTCTGAGCCCTGCTTCCTCCTGAAGGCCCCTCTGGTCCCCAAGGGACATGGTAAGAAGACCCCACTTTGTTATCTCTGGGGGCTTGAGACACAGAGTCCTAACATCCTGTCACTCCCATAAGTGACTGAGCCCCACGACATTCCACAGACACCCTCTTTCCCTGGGGGAGAGGGCATCACACTGAAATTGACCACTTCCCTCCAAATGTATGTCCCCCCAACCCCATGCCTGCAAGAGAAGGCATAGGTGAATGGGACAGGACAGGCAGGCAGCCAGTGGCTATGGTGAGTTAGGCTCAGCAGATGAGCAAGAGTAGGCCAGACAGGCCTTCTGCACAAAGGAAGCCAGTGGGCACACGTGTGCTATGTGCCCAGTGTTGGGCCTGCCCAGGAATAACGATCTGAGAGGGAGTGAGCAGGGCATGGCTTAGCACATGGGACCAAAGATAGCGCTGGGAGCTAGTGTCCTAGACGTAACCCTGATCACATTACAGGGAGCCCTAATTGGTTCATAGGAGCCAACATAGATTTATGTTTAGTCTGACCTATGCAGAGTATGTGCTGTGCTGACCATTAAGGTAATTGGCTGCCTGTTTCGCGCTCTCTGGTTCTTTCTCTATATAACCTGATTTGTTATCCCCAATAAACCGATATCTTGCTCTGACAAACTCCCTGTCCGTTGCCGAGTCTCTGGAGGGCTGAGGCGGAGGTGCGGGCGGTCAGGCTTTACTTATCTTCGTCATCACAGCCAGCAGCTGTGTAACTGAGTGAGTGAATGAGTGAGTGAGTCTTGCCTTGACAAAGTCCCTGCTGTATCCGGAGTCCCCTGGATTTGGGTGAAGGAGTGAATGACCTGCAGCACGTTCAAGTTTCTCTGCCCTGACGGGCTGGAGTCGTCACAGTGTGTGCAAGGGAAAATCAGCCCCGCACCCAGTGTTTGCATATGCTGGCTAGGGGCCACACCCACCTGTGATTCCTGTCCCCAGAACCCAGCCTAGGAGCATCTGAAGTGACCCAGAGGTCCCGAGGACATGCACAAGGTGCTGGTTCCCTACCCCACTCTCCCACTCACCGGGAACAAGCAGGAGTGAGATGTGTGTGATGCTGTGTCTAGCAGGCACACAGGCACACGTGAGCCCAAGAGATGGACATGTGTGTCTCAGACCCATCTGAGACAGTAAGGAGCATGCTGGCGGTGACCCAGCATTCACACAAGCCACAAGGCAAGCCTGCAGGCACACCCATTCCCACTGCCCCCAGGGACCTCGGCCAGTAGGAGACCCAAGGCACACTGTGGCCAGCCTCCGCCTTACTCTCCTCCCCAGAGGCTGTGCAGCCAGCATTGCCCTGCTCAAATTGCTGGAGCCTACCACTGGGTTCCCCAACATGCAGTCACCCAGCCAGGCAACCCTGCCACCATCACTATCATCTCACCTCCTCCCTGCTCTCAGAAGGAGTTAAGTCCCACCTCCCTGACTGTACACTTTGGATTGTGTAGAACCCCATCGTGCCTGCAGGAGGACTCAAAGTCTGCCCACATGCTCCTAAGTGGTCCTGCAGGGATGCCCCACTGAGCACAGAGGGACATTATGCCAGGGCTCATATGAGTTTAGTCCAGTAGGACTAGCACAGGTGCTAAGTGTGGCCATAAGAACAACACACAGGTTCAAGGTGATTCCCCATTCACTGCAAAATGGCAATGGTGTCAGGGCCCCGGCCCATTCCAAATGGGCCTTCCCAGGGAGGTCTGGGCCACACAGGCATCACAGGGGCCCCAGAAGTCCAGTACTGACCTAAGAAAACATAACCCGGCACATGCGGTTGTCTGCCGGCCCCTCCCCCAAAGGACCACTGTTCTACACACTCTTCTCCAGATCTATGGCTACAGGACACCCTTAACATCCGTCATCCAGGGCCTCAACCAGTCCCAACCAGTATCGGGCTGAAGACCTCGCCAGGACCTGCCTCTACAGGACCCCTCCACAACCACCTTGGAGGTGGTCATCCAACCAGGCTGAAGACCTCCAAGGGATCTCGGGTCCAGGCCACTTCAGCACGAGCCCTGGAGGGTCTCATCTAGTTCAAGCTGGAACTCAGAAGCCTGGATGGACTTTGTCCCTCATCACTCTAGCATCCCTGCACCTGACCTCCTCCCCATACATCCTCTGCTAATCCGGACATTATTTGGTCCTCCTCTGATATTATCCCATCCCCTTGGAAGGCCTTCTGGTGTCACCTCAACATATTGTCTCTTCTGACCTTATCCCACATCCCGGTGGTCTCACACTATCCCCTACTTTGGACATTGTCCCACTCCAAAATTATCCCCTTCCAAAGTTATGCTGTTCCTGCAACACTATCCCATCTCTTCCACACTATTTCTGTCCCTCCCACACTATCCCCCTGGGATGTTATCCTGTCCTTCCCTCCCTCCAACATTATCCCCCTCAGACATCATTCAGTCCCTCCCACACTATGCCCTCTCTCCAACGTTATCCTCCTGTGAGTATATCTTGTTCTTCCCACACAATCCCCTCCCTCCAACATTATCCCCCTCTGACCTTCTTCCAACCCTCCCACACTCTTCCCTCCCTCGGACTTTGTCCCCCTCTGACACTGTCCCCTTCCAACATTATCCCGTCCCTACAACACTATCACGTCTCTCGTACACTATCCCCTTGGATGTTATCCTGTCCCTCACACACTATCCCCTTCCTCATACATTGTCCCCGCCTGACCTTCTCCCAACCCTCCCACACTATCCCCTCCCTCGGACTTTGTCCCCCTGTGAGGTTACCTGGTCCGTCCCACATTACCCCTCGGAAGTCCAAATTATCGCCTCCAAACTATCCTGACACTCCCACACTGTCCAGTCCCTCCCGTGCTATCCCCGACCCTATCCTGTTCCTCCCAGGTAATCCTATCCCTCCCAGGCTATCCAGACCCTCCCACGCTATCCAGACCCTCCCACACTATCCAGACCCTCCCACGCTATCCAGACCCTCCGATGCTGTCCCGACCCTCCCACACTATCCCCTCCCTCGTACATTGTCCCTCTCCAACATTATCCCCTTCCGATGTTTTCCTGTCCCTTCCACAATATCCAGTCTCTCCCACGCTACCCCTCTCTCCAACATTATCCCGTCGGGCGTTATCCCGTCCCCCCCCACTTTACACCTCAACTTTCGGTGCTATACCTTCCACACTATCCTCTTGCTCCCACACTATCCCCTCCCTCGGACTATGTCCCCCTCTGACATTGTCCCCCTGTGACGTTATCCCATCGCTGGGACACTATCCCGTCCCTCACACACTATCCCCTCCCTGAGACATCATCCCCCTCAGACCTTATGCCGTCCCTCCCACACTATTCCGTCCCTCTGACACTGTCCCCCTGCGACTTTATCCCGTCCCTCTGTTCCTCTCCCACATTCACCCTCCCAAGTTATCCCTCCCACACTATCCCCTCCCTGGGACACCATCTCCCTTCCACATTATCCCCTTCCGACATCACCCCGCCTCGAGACACTGTCAGCTCCTGGGACATTATCCCTCGGACGATGCCCCTCAGCCTTGTCCCTCCCTCGCTACCCCGTCCCTCGGCCTTAGCCCTCAGACCTTGTCCTGCCCACACTCTCACCTCCCACACAATGGCCTCCCAACAGCTGTGCGTCTGCCCGGCCCGCTCACCGGCTCCTGGACGCTCTGCACTGGACGGCTCAAGTCAGCTCCCAACCCTGCTGCAGCAGCCCACGTCGCCACAACAAGGCCCGAAGCCTCCTTCTCCTCGGGATGCGCGCTAGGAATAACTAGGCCTCAAGCCTGGGCAGGCCATGCCTCCCGCAGGATGCGCGATTCTGATTGGGCGGAGGCCACGTGTGCTGGATGCAAGCTCTCACACAGTGCTGCCTGCCATGTTCCGTGCAGTGGGCACAAAGGGAGCATGTGCACCATTCACACGTGCTCCTGCTTGGGGGCGTGGGTCCAGGGCACGCATGTGTGAGTTGTGCCCGGAAGCTGAGTTTTTTCAGTCCCGGGGCCACAAACCCAGCCAGGTGGGTGCCATGCGGCCGTGGCTTGGTCCCGGGGCAACAGAGCTGTGACTCTGTCCAGCTAGGAGATGACTCAGTTGTTAAATCAAGTGCTACCAAGTGAGAAAACCAGGGCTCAGCTTTCCAGAACTCATGTAAAAGCCAGTGTACTTGTCAGCACAGCTGTCACACCAGAGCTCAAGAGACAGAGAACAGACGTCCTTGGAACAAACTACCTAGCAAGACTAGCGAAATGGGCAAGCTCTGGGTTCAAGTGAGAGATGCTGCCTCAATATTCCAGATGGAGAGTAATTCTCACGTCATTCACCAAATCTGGCAGGTGCGTGCACATGGACGTACACAGCCATACAAAAACCAACACAGAAGCAAACCTTCACACACATGGGTGCACACGACACCCACTCACACAAGCCAGCTCCCCACCCCAGGTGAGAGCCTCAGAACAAGAATAGATCAGAACATCTACATGAACACGAGTTCTTTGGAACAGGACATGCAGGAGCCACGAGAAGAAGAAGAAAGAACGAAAAGCCCTTCTCGGGGACAGAAGTGAAGGATAAAGCAAGCAGCTCCTTGCTCTATGTGGAGCAGAAGTTCTACCTACCGTGGTAGGGCAGAGAAAAGCCTATCCAATGAGATATTAGTTCACATCCTAGAGGGCTAGAACTGAGCTCCTCAATAGAACCCTTCTCGAGATGAGCAAAAGCGGGCCATGCCCAGAACCACAGAAAAAAAATAGGGTGAAATGATAAAATCTGACATATTGGGAAAGGGGCACATCACCCAGGGACCTCTAGAGAAACAGAAACAATGGAAAGCAAACTTTTTGAGTGCAATATACGTGAAAGGAAACGGGAGGGCTTCCTACAGAGGAGGGGCTCAGTAGTTTGGTAAGTACTCTCTGATGCCAAAGCTCATCTGTCTAGGTAAATGTGAGCACTACTAAGCGTGTCTGGGATTGTTCTCTCAGCTTTTGTGTACTTTGTGTGCCATTTTTGTGGCCCATGGCACGACCCTTTACTAAGAGTCCCACACGTGTGCCCTCTCTGAAAACGTATTAACAGACACACCACCAGGGACCCTCCCTCATGATGCCCTAGACCCCTGCTCACTCCAGGCATGTTGACTAAACACAGCTGTCGAGGTCCACAAGACTTCAGAGGCCATCAGATGCCCTAGCTGCCGGTTGACACATGAAAGGAGAAGCAAGGTGGAGCATGTGTTCACTTCCAGGATCCTCTGGCCATGCAGACCACCCCTGTCATTTCCAGGCAAACAGATACATCCCAAGGAAGTTACTCAATGAGAAATTAGGCATTGGCCATGGGAATCATATCACAAGTTTGCTTTCCTGTGATGTAAACATTGAAGAACTAAAAATGAGGAGGGACACTGCACGGTGGTGAAGAGGTGGGGAAAGGTCAGAGATCTAAAAGTGGACAGGGCAGAAGCTGGGTGTGACAGCACTGCATACTAATATTAGCTGAGGAAACGTGCATTAGGATTTACCTTATAAATGAGACTTGAGGCACATGACTGACTGGAAAACCTTAGAAAGGGGGAGATAGGCTTGGGGATGGGGGTCACTCTCCAACATCAAGCACAGGGAAACACCACAGTCACTGCAGGACTCAGGAGCCACTGCAGCTAGGGACGACCGGACCAGCCAGGCGACCTGTGGTGCCGAGCGGGTGATGAGTGTCAAGGCCCAATGAACACAATGGAGCCGGGAGGTCTGTCAAAGCGGGATCTCAACTTTATTAAACAGGGGGGTAAATTATATAGAATGTGCATTGGGGGGAAAGGTGAAGGGTGGTGTGAGTAAGAGTAACCAATAGGAAATGAGTAAATGATCAGAAGGAGATTGAATAGGTGTGATGTCATCCCAGGTAAACGAAAGAGATGAGATTTGAAACCTAAAGTCAGGTCTTGAAACTCTAGCCAGGCTCAGGAAGTTCAGCAGGTCTCAGGCCTGGTAAAGAGACCCAACACCTCCCCCTTCCGTTTTTTAAAAACACGATCCAGGGGCTACCTGTGATCGAGAAGGCCGTATGGCCTTGAGTGACTGTGCCTGTCTTAGGTGTGACAGACCATTCCGGAGTCTTACACGTCATGGGAGTTTTCAACTTTGAATGTTACAAGTCCTGTCTTAGGTTGATCTCCGGCTGGGCCCTCACTTACCCGTCTCTGGACACCAGTCCTCATTTAAGCACCTGGCTAGGCCAGACTTGGGGGTTTCATGGTCACAGGGAGTCATCAAATGGCTCTAAGGCCAAATGTTTTAGAGTGGGACTCCTGAGAGACAAGCATCTGACAGTTGATCTGGACCTGGTGAAGCTGGATAGTTTCAATCTGTCTTTTAATAAAGCGAGTAAGAGCATTAATCACACAAGGCCCATTGGCTGCAAGAAGTATCATGGACACAGGACCCAGGAGGGGAGTAAGATATGGGAGGAGGCCGCCAAAGGAGGACCACAAGGGATGTCTTTGGAGCTCTTTCCTTCACTGATCCAGTTTCTCCTGTAGTTTCTTTATCTCGTCACATACGAATCCTGATCTGTTAGCTTAAAACAGCATTTTTCCTGTAAAAAAAGACGAATTCCTCCCTCCTTGGCAGTTAATAAATCTAGGCCCCCGTCGGTTTTGTAAGACCACATCGGAAAGGGAGTCCAATTGGCCCTGGAGAGCAATGACAGTCTCAGATACTTCCCGGACATCATCAATAAGCCTCTGTGACAACTGTTGGTAAAGGTGTATTGAGGCGCCCAGGCCTGCAGTGCCCGTGGTCACCCTGCCACAATTCCAATGCCAGCCAAAATGGGTGTCATTTGTTTAGCCCTCTTAGGTCGACTGGCGATAGAATCAAATGCGGGGACAGGGAATGGTTCATCTCCTTTAATGTAATCGATGTCAGGGGTCAATATTGCTAATACAAAAAACCCTGCCAATTGGCTGGGAGCAATCAGTGGGCTTCACTAAAGCCACAGACAGAAACATGTCCAGGCAGGGGGCACACTGGGAAGGTCGGGTACTTGATGGTTGAATTGGTGGGATAAAGGGAGGAGTCAGCATAACCAAGATCAATGCCTGTAGCATCCTTAGGACCAGGAAGAGCCTCCAGGCAATAGGGGTGATTGGCTCCCACAGGCATAAGCTGCACTGAGAGGGGATGGGAGAAGCTGCATCCCTCAGTAGCATAATTTAAGGTCCCATTATAGGGTACCGGTAGAGCTAGAGGACATGGGGGTCCCTGTGCAAGACAAATCCAGCAATCCTCAGCTATGGGAGAAGCAGAAGTATTCAGAAGATTAAAAGCAAGTTCTAAAAGAGCAACCCCCATCTGTAAATACAGTAAGAAAATTAGGATCAGGTTGAGGGAGGAAGAGCCTAGGGGGGTCTCCAATCTAGTCTTAAAAATGAGCTCATCCATTTATGAGGGCCATAATGGCAATCAATCTTTCCTAAGTATCCTTCAAGGGCTAAGGCGAACCTGTCATTATTTCTCTGGAGCCAGGTAAAGTCTGACAGCTTAAAAGGAACAAAAAGAGAGTCACGTTCCAAGCCAAACAATCAGGTGCAAGCATCTCTACCTTTAACAATACAGTCAGCAATTTGATCAGTCATAGAATAAACTCTAGGGGCTCCCCCAACAAGGGGATCACCTCCTTGTGCCAACATGGCAGTACATAACATCTCTCCAGAAAAAGGTAAAGGACGATGGGAAGGCCAGGATCATATCTTTTTAAGGCAAAATGATCTATTGCTCGTTGAATTTTGTGAAAAATTTGATGATGATAAGGGGTGAGGGTCACCTGGGAGGAGAGATCCAAGACCTTTAAAAGATCAAACAAGGGAGACAGTTCCTCTGTAGTGATGGGTATCCATGGCCTCATCCAATTAATTTCTCCCTGGAGTTTCTGTAGTTGGGGAAATGTATAAGAGTCTTTGATATGTAACTGAGGCTTGATAGGGGAAACTGTATCGAGAAACAGTACAGAGCCCAGTATCTTGAGGGAGGAACAGTCTGAATTTTATTAGGAGCCACTCTGAACTTGTTGGCCTTCAAGGTAGTAAGGCATTCATTAGTCAATTCTTGGAGACCCGTTGGGGAGGAAGCCCCCAAAATTATGTCATCCATATAAATGTAAAATAAAATTTTGGGGCGGCCAAGAAAGGATGAAAAGACTTGTGACATAAAATATTGGCAAATCGGGGGGCTATTGGCCATTCCCTGAGGTAGAAGAGTCCATTCATATCTTAAATCTAGCCCTCCACTGTTAATGGAAGGGACGGAGAATGCAAATTTCTCTGCATCCTCTGGGTGAAGGGTTATGGAGGAGAAACAAGCTTTAATATCAGCAATAGTCAAACAATAATCTTTAGGAATAGCTGGAATCCAGGGCAGACCCCTTTGAGGGGTCCCAAAAGGAATCATCCTTTCATTTATTTTTCTTAAGTCATGTAAAAGTCTCCATGAGCCATTGTCCTTCTTAATAACAAAAACAGGGGAATTCCAGGGGCTAGTAGATGGTCGTACATGTCCCAAGGACAACTGCTGTTCTGCAAGAATATGAAGTTGTTGCAATTTGAAAGTAGGGAGTGGCCACTGCTCAACCCATATGGGGTCTCCTGATGTCCATCGAATCTTAGGCACCAGGGGGCCAGCAGTGGCCTCTAGGATTGGGGGTGGACCGGAGACTGATTCTGCTTCAAATGCTCAAAATAAGGGTCGTCCCTATAATTTGGATGACTAACTCTGCCGACTTCAAATTGCTGTTCATTCTCTTCATGATCAAGTACATCCTCATAAAAACTCTTATGATCAGTTGTAATATAGGCCTCAGCTTCACCATTAATACCCTGGCCCAGTAGATTAGCAGTTAAGCCAGACACCACTAGGGGGCGGAACTCTCCATGGTTCCCAGCGGGATCAGACCAGGCCTGGTAATGAATAGTCCCCCAGGAGGTAGACTGTCCACCCACTCCTAGTAATGGGGGGCCCGGGACCAGCTGCCAGTTTGAAGGCACCTCCTCTATTCTTATAACTGTGCGGTCAGCCCCTGTGTCAATGAGAAACTTGAAACTCTTTCCGCCAACGGTGAGGGACAGCTTAGATCTCAGCCCCAGGACCAGAGACACAGTCCAATGAGCTCTCACGGCTCGCTTCCCCTTATTTAACAGGGCTGGGGGTGGCCCCGAAGGGAGTTTAAAGGCTTCCCCTGAATGTACACTTTAGATCTGCAGTCTTTAGCCCAGTGGAATCCCTTTCTACATCTCCAGGGGGTCCGAGGGCCCTCCCCTGAAGGGATTTAATCTTAAGTGGGCACTCCCTTCTAAAGTGACCCTCTCGCCCACAGCCAAAGCAGTTTCATTCCCCTTTTCCAGGGAGAACTTGCTGGAGGGCACATACCAGGGTGTCAATTGATTCCTGCCTGTCAGCTTCTCTGGCTGAGCACAAAGCCATAGCCATGGCCCTAGCATTGGCCTGGGCAGTGTGGGAAGTACTGCCTATGTCCCTGTGGGCTACAATCCACCTAGCCATATTTTTATCCTTAAGGTCTGCATAGGCCAGCTTGTGATCCTGATTCATACCTTCCCAGACTAGAGGTCTTTCAAACTGGTCTCGTATAGGCCCTGGGGGGACCTTGCGGGCTAGGCTTTTCTCCACCCTCTCAATGAAAGAGGCGAGGTCCTCATTTGGTTTCTGGGACAATCCAGAAATGGGGGACTCAGTTGGGCCATCATCTAGCCTTTTCCAGGCATTAGTGCCTGCAGTCCTCACTTGGTCTCTATAGGGGTCAGGAATAGCTGCCTGTTGAGCCCCAGTAGAATATTGGGCTTCAATCCCAGCAAGCATACCATAGGTGATAGGGATCGCAGGGTTGGCCTTCTGATTCCTCTGTCCATGAGTTCTACATTCATCTTGAAAAAAAGGCACTCCACTTGATAAAGAGTGCCCCAGGGAGTCTGGGCTGTTCAGGGCTGATGAACAAGCCATCGAAGGATGGTCTCTGCCCAAGGGGAGTTGGGCCCATCCTCAGCTACAGACTTTTTCAAACCTTTGTCCTCACACGGGGCACCAGTCTGCAAGACTCAGGGGCCACTGCAGGTAGTGCGGCTAGAGATGACTGGACCAGCCGGGTGACCTGTGGGGCTGAGCGGGTGAATGAGTTTCACGGCCCAATGAACACAATGGAGCCGGGAGGTCTGTGAAAGCAGGAAATCAACTTTATTAAACAGGAGGATGAATTATATAGAATGTGCAACAGGGGAAGGGTGAAGGGTGGTGTGATTATGGGGTAAGCAATAGGAAATGAGTAAGTGACCAGAAGGTGATTGAATAGGTGTGACATCATTCCAGGTAAATGAAAGAGATGAGATTCTAAACCTAAAGTCAGGTCCTGAAACTCTAGCCAGGCTCAGGAAGTTCCAGCAGGCCTCAAGCCTGGTAAAGAGGCCCAACAACTGTTACCTACGTCCTCATCTCTTTCCAGAGTATGGCCTTCTCTCTGCCTGATTCCTATCTCTTCTTTTTGGACAACTCTGAATAAGTGCATTAAACGGGGGCAAGAGTGCCTTGTCTCGAATGTTCTTCCAGAAATGCTCGACTTTAGGTTCAGGCAAGTTCTCAAGGGGAGGGCCATAGTTTCGTATATTCTGCAGGGAGACATGAATCCATTTGCACACTGAGAGACTGGGTCAGATTTATTCACGTAAGTTTCAAAGGTAGAGAGGTGCAGTGATTTGTAGCAGAAGATGCATGACTGTCTGAGAGAAGCAGCGGGAGGCCTTGGTGACATTCACCCAGAGGCTGAGAGCCGCTAACCTGCCCAGGACCAGAGAAGACCTCTCCCAGAAGTTGGGGGAAAAGATCCATCTCAAATTTCTACCTCCTTATGGTGCAATGAAAGTTGTGAACACGTGAGCCTGGGGGGGGGATGCATATGAGACCCTGATGTCCTTGGCCCCCCACTGCCCAAAGGCTCATTGCCATTGCATTTTAAAAACCTTACTCAATCCAAGTATAACAGTCATGGCAGGGACTGCATCAGTATTCCAAACTTACTGCAAAACCCTCTTTTAAATGAAAAGGCAAGTTACATACTTCCAGCATATGGTGGCACAGAAGAATTGAGTTTCCACAAGGGAGGAGGAAGGGTATGTGCAAAAGGAGGAAGGGTATGCGCAAGATAGATTGTTCCATTATCAGATCAGTGAGCAGCCTGGCAAATTTGCTATCCCAGGGATCCCTGTGGGAGAGGTGAAATTTTTTTGACATAACCCCAATTGTCGTGGTTTTGGTGCAGCCACTCCAACCTGGATGCCAGGGGAACACATCTTCTTCTTCCCATGATGTGTACCTTTACAGATTCCCTATGTTGTCTATCATCTCTGACCCATACGCTTCTCAGTGTCAACACAGGCAGCACTGCCCAATCTGCCCTTCTCAGGACTCTAACTGGCACGTTTCCTGCCACACCATGCATGCTTTTAGCCACTCCCAGAAACACTTTACAAGAATCCATGACCCCTGTCTTGTAAATTTTACTCTGCTGAAACCATAATCAAGGGCACGGCATGACCAAATTCTGCTAAAGCATTGGACTGCCATAGAGACAGACCTCCTAACTCACAGCTAGGTGAGTTTCTCCATGCCAGCCGGGATCTCCTTCTTGGCCCCTTCCTTGAGAATAGAAACACACCTGACCTTCCTACCCCCTTCCTTTCGATAGTCCCTTCCAAATGGATCTGCTTTCACATGGGTCTGTGACTTCTCTGTGAAACTCGCCCTAGGGAATAGGGTCTCTTCTATTAAGCAGTTGAAAGGCAGGCTTCGATTTAGGACAGGAACTCATCTGCTTCACCACAGGTGCGATTTCGCTCTGCATCTTTTCCATGTTCAGCTGGTGGGATTTAGTTACCTATTTCCTCCTCTGCTTCCACAGCATGGGCTACTCTCTGCCTGATTCCTAGCTCTTCTTTTGGGATAACTCTGAATAAATATTAAACTTGGTCAAGAGTGTCTTGTCTTGAATGTTCTTCCAGAAATGCTCAACTATAGCTTAGGGCAAGTTCTCAAAGGAAGGGCCATAGATCCCTAAACTCTGGAGGGAGACATGAATCCATTTACACACTGAGGGACTGGGACAGATTTATTCACTCAAGTTTCAAAGGTAGAGGTGCAGTGATTTGAAGCAGAAAATGCATGGCTGTCTGAGAGAAGCTGCATGAGGCCTTGGTTACATTCCCCCAGAGGCTGAGAGCTGCTAGCCTGCCCAGGGCTAGAGGAGATCTCTCTCTTGCTTCTTTGCTGCCTCTGAAGCCTGAAGCTCTTTTTGGACAGTCTCTTGTTCTGTTCAAGTATTGCATTTCAATGCAGACTGGCCTACTAAACTCACAGCTAATTTAGCTTGTCCATGCTAGCAAGAATCTCCGTCTTCGCCAGTTGCTTGAGCAGAGAACAAATCTGTCCGTTGAATATACTTCCTTCTAATCTTTCTTTCCTGAAGGCTGTTCATTCTTATGGTTGGGAACCTCTGAGAATCTTGCCACAGGTGATGGGGTCTCTACCATTATGCCGGTCAAAGTCATTCTTCAATTTACTAGCGTTGCTCAGCTGATCAGTCTTAGCTGCCCTTCATGCTCTATACCTCTTTCAGTTGTGCTCTTGGGATTTGCCACCTCATTGTTTCTCATGAGATTGCACAGTTTTTCTTCTCTCTGACGGACTCCATATCCTTTTTTTTTTTTCGTAATTCTCAATAATATTGTAAAACCCTGGCAAGGCTGCCTTGTCTTGAATGTTCTGGAAACACTTGAGTCTAGCTTCAAGCAAGTTCTCAGCACTAGGTTGAAGGTTATTCAACTCTCTACGAAGACATGGCTCCATTTGCTTCTTGTTCAATTCCAAACACAGTCTTTATATTTTCTAACCTATCTGGCCTGTCACAGCATTAGTCTCTCCCAAGCTCTCACAAGTTGGCCTTGTAGACCCTTTTTGTCTGGTCAACATGCTACAAAGCCTTTCCCAACATAAAGTCCCTGTGTTTCCCTAGTTCCACCAAGAAACTGTCCCAAAAGCATTCTAGCCATTTCACAACAATTGTCATACTGCGTGATACCAACTTCTCTCAGCTTCACAAACAACAAATTCACAAAATTTTCTTAATTTCAAATCTATTCACATTGTGGTACCAGATGATCTTAACCTCAGAGCAGTACCCCACTCCTTGGTACCAATTCCTTTACTGGTTATTTTTTTGTCTGTTCCCGTCAGCCACCACTCAAAGTCAAGCAATTTAATTTAAGGGAGATTTATTTAGTTTACTCTTCGAGCAGGAAGATACAGTCTCTTACAGTTAGGCATAGGTCTCAACTTGACAGTTGAGTGCTTGAACTCTGAGCCCATTTGTAGAAAATTAGTGGTTGAGTTGAGCCCAGAGCAATCCTGCAGGAGACTGTCTAGGTGATGGGGAAGGCCCAGCCTATGGTGAGTGGCACTAGGCCTTGGAATAGAATACAGAGTTCTGGTTGAAAAAGTTGGCATCCTTGAACAGACTTGCTGGTTTTGCAAGTAAGGATCGTCTCTTTCTCAGCTTTTGTGTAGAGATGATGTGGCCAGTTCCCTCAGCCATGGTGTTGGTATGAGCTCTCCTGTCAAGCTGTACTAAGAACTGTAACTGGACAATCATAAGAGAAATTAAACCCCTTGTTCCCTTAAGCTGTTTGAAGGTAATTTTGTCAGCAACCATGCATGGTAACTGCATCAGAATTTGGTACCAAAAGTGGGTGTTGCCGATAAATCTGGCTATGTTGATCTGCATCCTTTCATTGGAGAAATTTTGAAATGTTTCAAGCTTTTGCATTCATGGATTTCAAATACCATTCTGAAGAGTTTAATGGGACAACTGAATAGTGAAAATGCTGAGAGTTGTTAATTTTTCCGGCCAGTTTGTGATGAGGGGTAAAAGGACTTTGGTGGAGTTAATTTCAAGATGATGGGCTGCTTTGCTTGGTGGAGTTAAACTGTGGTGATGGCCTTGACGCTCTGCATGTGGAAAGAGCATGCAGCAGAACACCTGCTGCTGTTGGAAAAATGAACATCATTGAAGGAAAACTCGCTGCAGCATCTGGCCGCATTCCCCATGTGATACTGGTTAGTGTATATGATTGAGGGTTTCATGGAGACCAGCAAACACTTGACACCAAGTGGCAGGCGTAGAGTTCCTGCAGGAAAAAGTGAATCTTATAGCTATGGAGGTGAACGCAGAGCTTTGGAGATGCCAGAACCGTGGGATATATGCTGAGGACATCTGCAAGTGGAGATTCAGCCTGGTTCAGAGAACTTCTACTTCTGCATCTTTGAACTACAAACAGAGAGTGGGAATGCTTAGAATCTTTGGGCCACCATGACTACTTTATGATCAACCAACGATGGACATTGATATAAAGGATACAGTATTTGATTTGTTGGACTTAATTCTATTTTGATATTTTTTCCAGTGTCAAGATACTTCTGTTTTAATGTTTTATCTGTGTTAAAATATTTATCTTATTCTGATTTGATTGATTTTTAAGGTTAAGAAACTTTGACCTTTTTAAATGTTTTAATTGAAGTTTTAAAGAGAACATTTTAAATTTGCTTATGAAATGTATTTATATTTTTAAGATAAGTAGAACACCTTTGGGCACAAGGTGAATGTTACAGATTAAAAATGATATGTTCCTGTGTCAAGTTGACAAGGGGTAGAGTGTCACGGTTAGGCACAAGTGTGAATTTGATAGTTGAGGGTTTGAGGTCTTGGCACGTTTGTAGAGAATTAGTGGTTGGGTAAGCCCAGAGCAAAACTGCAGGAGATGTCTGGCTGATGGGGAAGGCTCAGCCTATAGTGGGTGGGACTCGGCCCTGGAATAAAATATAGAGAGTTGGTTGAATTCCTTGTGTATACTTGGCCAGACATGCTGGTCTGGCAAGTAAAGATGGTCCCTTTCCCAGACGTTATGTAGAGATGGTGTGGCCAGTTCCCTTGGAGGTGGTGCTGGTGAGAGCTCTCTTGCTAAGATGGACAAAAAACTTTAACCAAGAATCATAAAAGAAAATAAACCCCTTGTTCCCTTAAGCCATTTGAGTAGCCACACAGGCTGACTCTATCACACTCGTTCATGGCAGAAGTGGCATGGCTAGCTGACAGAAACCGGAGGAGGCCTAGGTCACATCCATCCAGGAGGCTGAGAGCTGCTAGACTGCCAACTGCATGAGCAGACCTCTCCCAGAAGTAGATTGGGACTAATCTACCTCAAGCTCTATCCCCTGTAACTGCCTTCCTCCAGCAAAACTCCACTTCCTAAAGGTACCATGACCTTTGCAAACATATGAGTCTGTAGGGGACACATTTCAAACCATCACACACTTTTAAGGGCATTTTATAGTTAGAGCGAATGCCTCTAATATTGTTAATAAGCTCCCTCTTTGGACTTCTAGCTATTGCAATGTGGGGACGGAAATTATATGATCAGGCTCCAAATGGGTAATCATACATGGATTCCTTGAGATGCATCCCTCAAAAGGAGGACTGAGTTACATTTATTACCATGTCAAAACTTTCCATTCCACATCACCACCTCTCATCAGAACCTAGCCAGAGGAAGACTGCCTCTCCAAATTTCATGTATGTGAAATGCAAAATTGACTATGGGGACATGGGGACAACTAAAAAATTGAATTGAAAACTTATAGAAAATAGTCATATCCTACCAAAAGCAAGTAGCCTTCTCAGTGAAGTACCTAGATATTCAGTATCATCAAAGTCAAGCTATCTCCATTTTGCTCCTTTTTGTCTGTTGTGCAGCTATATATTCTTGGGAGAGGCATTTATCGTGCTTCCTCCTTCCTTTGTGTATCACTGTTTTTCACTTGTGAAATTAGTCTGTTAACAGGAACATAAGATCACCCTGAAGTTGATTTTCAAACTTTCTGTCCTGCAAAATTCACCCTGGAGAGAAATTATCTGGGGATGAAGAACTCCAGGAAGCACCCATCCCCCATTACAAAGCCCTTGAGATATATGCCCTTTGAAAAATCTGGAAGTCTTTTCTTTTAGACAGCTTTAACCCATTTTCCCAAGCCGGAATGTAAGTAAAACTGTGTTCCATCCTTGCTTTGTTTTTTTATGTAGAAACAGTAGATCCTCCAGTGCCAAGTACAAGTGTTTTTAAGCAGTGTAAATGCAGAAAGAGAAATGACTAAGTGAATAATGAGTAAGATGTGCCATTCAATGTGTTTCAGGGCAGACAAGTTGGTGCAGTGGGTAAAGATACCTGCTCTCAACTGAGTTGGATCCTGGGAAACTTTCCTGGTGGGAGGGGAGAAATGTTTTCTGAAAGTTGCCTTCTGATCTGCATTTCTGTTCCTTGGCATGCTCATACCTATGTGAATGCTCCCAAATAAAATATACGAAGGAGGTGGGCAAAGACCTGAGTACAGATCCCCCACACTACTTAAAAGGCATGCGCTACAGCATGCTTTGATGGATAGAGACAGGCCAATCCCAGCGATTACCAGCCAGCCAGCCTACCTAGCCAAAACAGTGAGTTCCGGGTTCAGCAAGACTCTTGTCTTGTGGATAAGGATGTAAGAAGTCTCCTAAAATCTGGTTTTGGCCTGTTCGTACACAGTCAGCATGTTTAAAAATGTTTTAAATGGTAAAAAGTTAAAAGCACGCATCTGAAATGATCATGAAAGGGTCTAATGCTTATTATCAATGCTATGCAGCTTCATACTTATAAAGTGCTTTGTTTTTCTTCGCAGTAACTCTCTGATGGCAGGATTACTGTCTCCTTATTTCTCATTCAGAAAATGAGGCTCACCAGGGAAGTGCCAGTTCCCACAGCTAGCTAGTTACCTGAGGAGGATGTGGTTGTCTTACATGCCTGGACCACATTCTCAGAGCCACCCTCTGGTCAACTCTTGCAGAACCCCAGTCTCTCTGCTTCAGTTCAGGAATGGTTTAAGTTGCCCAGGGTGTTTTGGTCAGTTGTGGTAAAACATGCAGATGTGGTAATGACCAGCATAACACTCACAGCTCCCTAGGATAGGATGTTAGACCTCACGGAGGAACACCACCAGAGGTAGAAGGAGCAAGAGGAAAATGTGATCAGGGACCTTTCTATTCCAAGGCGAGGCAGGACAAGGCCCAGTAGTCTGACATTAGGGTTTTCATAATTAGAGTCATCTGTGGTGAAGAGGGCCCTTCCCTAGTTGTCTGAGGACCTTGTGATGATTGGGGCAGAGAAATGGGAAAAGTAGATTGGCTTATATGCAAAGCTGCACTCTCAGCTGTTTATTTTCTTGGATGTAGTCCCCCTTGGCAACCCCAAATGTCAAAGCATGAAAATGCCACCAGTGCTAGAAACCGAGGCTTCCCGTATTCTCTGTGTTCTGACTTTCACTCAGGGCTTCAAGCCTAGGCCCAGCGAGGTGGGATAGGGTGTGTATGGAACAGAGCTGGATGTGACAGTCTAAGCTGTCAATTGGACACGCAGGAGGTGGGACTCTGAGCATGGCTGTGAGAGATTGTCTTGATTGTATAGTTGATGTGGAAAGACTCAGTCCACAGTGGAACTGCTCCCTAGGTATGTGGACAGTGACACAGAGAGGTGGTTAATGTTTAGAATAGTCCATACTTAGATACAGGTGTCACCTTGACAGTTGAGGGTCCAAGGTCTGGACACATTTGAAGAGAATTGCCAGTTGAGTTAAATCTAGATGAAACCTGCAGGAGATTTTCTAGTTCATGGAGCAGGCACAGCCTATGGCAGATGGAGCTAGGCCCTGGACAGGTGAATCAAATACAAAGAGCTGGTTGAGGAAGTTGCCATTCTCCTGTGTACTTAGCCAGACATGCTGGTCTGGCAAATGAGGATTGTCCCTCTCTCGGCTGTTACATTGCTATGGCATGGCCAGTTCCCTCAGCCCTTGGTGTTGGTGTGAGCTCTCCTGCCAAGCTGGACAAGCAAATGTAATCAGACTCTATAAGAAAGAATAAACCCCCTTGTTCCCTTAACCTGTTAGTCATGATTTTATCTACACCAGTGTAAAGTAACTGCAAAAATCGTTTGTTGCCAGAGAAAGTGGGTTGTTGCTGAGCAGTTTGGCTGTGTGAACTTTGAATGGTTGTTGGAAGGCATGGAAATGTTTAAAAATATTGAGACTGTGTTATAAAAACCATTTAGAATTTAGAGGATTGCTTGGAAGGCAGCGATTCTGAGAGTTGTGTATTGTTTGGGACCAAATGTGTTGAAGGAACAAAGACTTCAACAAAGTTGAGTTTAAAGGTAATGGATTGGTTTCCTTGATAGAGTAGAGCTGTGTTGGCAGCCATGAAGCTTTGGATGTGGAAAGGGCAGTCAGAGCAGCTACAGTTGTTGGTTGAAATAAGCATCACTGTAGGAAAACCTAGTGCTTTGCAGTGGGACAGTGGAAGACATGAATACCAACATGCAGAGATTGCAAGGTTTGAAAACCTCGATTCCTTCAGGGGCCAAGAGCCCAAAGTGAAGCCAACTCTTGCCCTTCGTAAGTTCTGGCTGCCTAGGAAAGGGCTTTCCCAGAGTCAGCATGCAGAAAATGGTGCAGCTGTGATTTGTTTGCAATAACTTACATTTCAACATCCCTGCAGAATTTGTCAGCATTACCAGTACTGGTTTTAAGGCCATACTGAGTGGTTCACGGAGAACAGCTGGAGCTTTTACCAAGAGGCAGGTTTGGAGGTTCTGCAAAGAAAGGTGAGGCTTTTAGCTGCGGAGGCGAGCCCAAAGTGTTGGAGATTCCAGAACCGTGGCATGTGCGCTGAGGACTACTGCCGGTGGACAATCAACCTGCTTCAGAGAAACACTGCTTGGGTAACTTTGACCTGTGACTAGGGTGTCTTTGAGTTCTTTTGACTACATGATGAGCAAACCTGAAGATGGACATTGAAGTAAAGAATGCAGTACTCGACTTGCTGAACTCTACTCCTAATTTGATGTTCTCTTGCTCTGATCTAATGTTTCCATCTTAATGTTTATTTTGTGTTGAAGTAGTTCATTTGGCTTGACAGGATCTTCTTGTTAAGGGACTTTGTACATTTTTTAAAAGGAGACTGTCAGTTCCAACATTTAAATAACAATTTTTAGACATTTACAGACATTTTTAAACTGGATTATGAAGACTTTGTAGTGCAGACTTTTAGAATTAATAAAATTTAAATACATTTATATTAAAAGATAAATTGAACAACTATGTGGAGAAGGAGTGCATGTTACAGTTTAAAAATGATATGTTCTTGTGTCAAGTTGACAATGGGTGAAGTGTCATAGATACAAGTGTCAACTTGATGGTTGACAGTTTGAACTCTGGTCACATTTGTAGAAAATTAGTAGCTGAGTTGAACCCAGAGCAAACCTGCTGGTTATTGTCTAGTTCATGGGAAAAGCCCAGTCCATGGTGAGTGGGACTAGGTCCTGGACAGGTGAATAAAATACAAAGAGCTGGTTGAGGAAGTTGGCATCCTTGTGTATACTTGGCCAGACATGCTGGTCTGGCAAGTAAGGACTGTCCCTCTTTCGGCCATTATGTGAATATTGTGTGGCCAGTTCCTTTGCCCCTTTGTATCGATGTGGTGCCTCCTACCAAGCTGGACAAAGAATTGTAACGAGATATTGTAGGAGAACAAACCCATTATTCCCTTGAGCTCTTTTGTCATGATGTTATCAACAACAGTACAGGATAACTGCAATACATATGTGTCAAACTGTCATGTGTTGCTTCTTGCCTCTCTGTTCTTGACATTGTATATGGTTTGACTAGTTCCCTGGGTTGCTCCTGATGTGCCTCTGCCGGCCATGGTGACTGTAACGTGGAATAAAATTCCTGGTTCCCTGTGTTTTTTGGGTTCGTTAGTCATTGTAGCAGTGAAGTTACAAAACTAAAAGAGAAGGGGGGTGTTGCTGTGAAGCTGAAACACTGGAGTGCCTTTTCCTGCACACTGCAAGCATGTTCACAGAGCAGTCTGCTCATCTGTTTTTTATCTGTTTGAATTCAGTAATGGTTATGATGTTTTCAATCACCAGTGTAAGTGTACTCTCAGATTGTGACTTGGTATCAATCACAAGGTGGTTAATTTCAAGGTACACTCCATTCTACATTTACAGTGAGATGTGAATTGTATTTAACTTTTTTCTTCATTTCTCTTTCTTTAGTGACACAGATACAAAAAACTAGATGAATCAGTGGGTGCTTTGCCATCAGTTACGCATTACGAATACTTTTCCTAAATCATTCGGAGTATGTATACATCTGTGTCTCAACAATGGAGACATTAACAAGCTATACATAACTTTGTTTCAGGAAGTATGGTTAGGTGAATTGCATTAAGGTTTCATCAAAGTAGCAAGTAGAGGGAAACTTGTTATGAATGGTGCTGTGTCAAAGAACCCAGCCCTGGTTTACACTGCACAGAAGCAGTTCCAGCAGTGGGCCCTGGTCTTTGTGCTTTTGCTAGTATGCTGCTATGGACTTGGGGAATCCAGAACCTCCTGCTGCTACCTTCTCTGTTCACGATACCAGCTCTTGAGTCCTTGTGGAGCACCCAGAGCAGCCTTCTCTTCTTTTGCTACCTCTCACGTGTAGAGGGAGTCATGGTGTAAAGGTGAGTTGTCCCCCTACAGGCTCATGTGTTTGAATCCTTAGTTGATGCTGATGTTGGAAAGATCAGCTCTTGGCACCTTTAGGAGATGAAGACTGGCTGGAGGAAGGCACCTCATAGGCTACAGGCCTTGAGGTTTTGGTCACCCCACCCTGCTTGCTGTCAGCTTCTTGCTCTCTCTCTGCCTCCATGATGACTGCTGTGACTTGAGCCACCTGCAGCTTCTGCCGCCAGCCATGCCCTTTCCATCACAATGAACTGTCTCCTCTGGAACTACAAGCCAAATAAATCTTCTTTCTCCCTTAAGTTCTTTCTGGGTGTTGTCTCAGAACAGCAGAAAGAAAGCTAATTGCCACAGGGCATGAGAAAAATTCTACTGAAACTCGGCTCTTCTGGCTATACCCACATCCTTGTCGAACCGCAGAGACGAATTTTTCAATTACCAGAATGCCAGAGAGGCTGCTCCTTACAAACCTGTATAGTGTTCCTTTCTCTCCTGGACCCTCCTGCTTTCCTTCTCTATCAATCCATCTCCCTCCTTTTCCCTCACCTTTGAGTCCAGGGTTCTGGCTGCCCCCTGATTTGTGCTGCATTGTAAGACGGGAACTTTCAGTTTCTTGCAAAAGAAGCTGCCATGTATACACAGCAACCCAACTTAATAGCTCCTGCTGATACTGAGTGAGAACCCCTACTGTAAATCCATGAGAATTGAGTGCATTGGGCTTTAGCTGATTCTCCCCCTGATAAATAACAGAAATAACACTGCTGATTACAGCAATAAAAGTTGAACATGATTGTGGGATAAGCAGGAATGATTGTTCTGGAAGTTTCCCAAGGGACACTGCAGCATATTCCTAGACACCCGAGAATCACTGCCTTGCATTCTCTGATCTCTAACTAGATTTCAGGACTAAATAATGATTCACTAAATTAAATGATTCATGTTACAGGAACACCTTTGATGATGTGGTCATCAATACCCACCTTCCTACTGGGCCTTTTTGGAGTCTCTGAGTACCCCACCTCTCTTGAAGTCTGTCACCTGCATCATTAAGCATCAGGTCAATGGGAGATCCCTCATGATCAGGAATGGTCTCTACATTTTCCATCTAGAGAAACCCTGATCTGTCCATTTAAGACAAGACGAGGCTCAGACTTTGACGTCAGCTTTACCATCATGCTTCTACATTTTTATTTAAATGTGCCAATATTCAAACATAAATTCGTACCTCAAACTACTGGAGAGAAGAGTTAAAATATAGGGGGCTAGGGAGATGGCTCAGTTAGCAAAGTGCCTCAGATGCCCAAAGCTCTGGGTTCCATCCCCAGCACCACATAAACCAGGATTTGTGATAGCGCAAACCTGTGATCCTAGCTCTTGGGAAGTGGAAGCAGATGGTTCAGAAGTTTACGGTCGTCCTTGGCTGCACAGTATGTTCTAGAGTAATGAGGTATGTGTGAGATCCTGCTTCAACAAAAACACAAGATTTTTAGATAATTATGCAGTTTTCAGAATTCACAAAGGAAAGCAAACAAACATGAACAGATGCAAGATTTTTTTTATTTCAAATTCTTTTTTTTTTTTTTTTTTTTTTTTTTTTGTTTGAGACAGGGTCTCATTATACAGGCCCTGGTTGCGGTGAAACTAGTTTGTAGACCAAGCTGTCCTTCACCTACCTCTGTCTCAAGAGCATAGGCTTGCACTGCCAGGCCTTTTAAATTCAATCTGAACAGGCCATGATGTTCCAGTGCATGTATATGTTTTACAATCCTTAAATTACATTAAATATAGCTACTCATCTTTTTTCATTTCGGTGGGAGTGTGTGTGTGTGTGTGTGTGTGTGTGTGTGTGTGTGTGTGTTCGTGGGTGTGTGCGCATGGGTGTATGCGTTTGTGGGTGTATGCGCGTGTGTGTGTTCATGGGTGTGTGCGGGTATTCATGTGTGTGTTTGCATGCGAGCACACACATACATGTCACTAAGTGCATGTAAAGGTCAGAACACAACGTTAGGAAGTCAGTTGTTTCTTACTTTGTGGTTCCAGGATTCAAACTCATGTGAGGCTTGCACAAGAAGCACTTTTACTCAGCTTTCTTGCTGCCTACCATTATCATTTTGCTATGTTAAAAACATTAAAAGTTCTAGCTTTTAAAAATATATGTACATTGTCACTATCTATATGTACCCTTGCATGCAGTATAGCACACCAAAATACCTTGCTTCTGTTTAGCTGTATCGTAGTGGTTAGTGGTTAACCTTTCCACACCCTCACATAATCATTCTCTCCCCAGCTTCAGGTAACTGCCATTCTGTTTTCAACTTCACCAGATCAGCTTTTTAATATGCTTCATATCAGTTTTTGAAAATTCTGCATATGAGATCACATTATACTGTTCTTTTGTGCCTGGCATATTCTACGTGGCATAAAGATCTATAGTTCCATCCATGTTGTCACAGATGACAGGATGACATCCTCTTTGGTTGGCAGATCATTCCATGGTGTATCTCCCTCTTTTACCTTCACTCACCAGTTAATTGACAGAGGTTATTTCTGTCTCTTAACCACACTATTACAAAATAACAGGGAGTCTCCCTTCAACATAATAGGTTTCATTTCCTTTGGATATAAATTCATATTGGGATTTCTCAATCTTATAATTTGTTTTCATTTTGGAGAGGGCGGTTCTTTGAGACAGGATCTGTGTCTGAAGCCTAGGCTGGCCTAGAACTTACCCCAGACTGGCCTTTAACTTGTAATCCTGCCTCAACTTCCCCAATGTTGGAATTGCAGCAATGAGTAACTGCACCTGGCTAGTGATTGTGATTTTAATTGTGTGAGGCCTCACCACCATACTGAGTTCCATAATGGTTGCCCAAATTTTCATTCCTTCCAGCAGTGGGCAGAGGGCTCCTTTGCCTCCCATTCTTCTCAGCATTTTTATTACTTTTAGGTTTTGTTGTTGTTGTTGTTCCGGTCGTTAATGAATATTCTTTCTCAGGTCAGGATAATCTAAAAGAGAAAATGAAGCATGATTATTAGACTCAAGCTTACACCGCCATGCTAATTAATTGGTATGGTACTGACATGTGAGTGAAAGGAAAAAATAGAGCTGGTGAAATGGCTAAGCTGGTAAGGTGCCTGTGTGCAAACTTGGTGACGTGAGTAGTTGGCTCCAGAGTCTACCTAATGGAAGAAGAGGATTGTCCTAGTAACTCTTATCTCTTGCTATAAGACAAGACTTACAGCACTTTGAGAGAGAAAAGGAGATTTATTCAGGTTACAGTTGCAGAGGGAAGATACAGTCTGTTATGGCAGAAAAGGCATGGCTAGCTGGCAGAAATGGGAGGTGGCCTAAGTTAAGTCCATCAAAGAGGCTGAGAGCTGCAAGACTGTCAACTGCAAGAGCAGAACTCTCTGGGGAAATCGGGTGGAACTAATCAACCTCAAGACCTACCCTCTGTGACTGCCTTCCTCCAGCAAATCTTCACCCCTTAAAGGTGCCATGACCTTTGCAAACAACCAAAGATTCAAACACAGGAGCCTGTGGGGGTCAGCCCACATTCCAAACCATGACAAGAACCAAATTCCAAGAGTTGTCCTTTGACCTCTGCACGCCTGTACACACACACACACACAGACACACACACACACACACACTCACACACACACACCCCTCTGTGTGCTTTTTCTCTTGAAACACATTTGTTCACTTGCTCTCAAATATTTTTAAAAAAGAGAAGGGAAGAAAACCATAACCACAGATACATCCAAACACACATGAATAGTGTGTTTGAAAATTCATTAGCTCTGTGTGGAAGGAGATGCATTAAGTAAAAGGCATTTAAAAACTCAGAGTAGATGTGACCAAGGAGGCATAGACCTGAATAGACCTGGAACACGAAAAACGATACTGTCAGTTAAACAGGTGAGATCTGAAAAAGTATGGCATTTATTTAGCAGGGTTGACCCATTCTTAATTTCCTTGTTTGGTGGTTGGCAGAAAAGGCATGGCTAGCTGGCAGAAGTGGGAGGTGGCCTAATTTAAGTCCATCAAGGAGGCTGCGAGCTGCAAGACTGTCAACTGCAAGAGCAGAACTCTCTGGGGAAATCGGGTGGAACTAATCAACCTTAAGACCTACCCTCTGTGACTGCTTTCCTCCACCAAGATAAAATAACGTTAAATGATGCTGGAATTAATTTCTCAACCTCAGTATAATTGGTATTCAAGGTGAAATTGTTCTCTGTGTGTGCATGTGCTTGTACACCTGACAGTTCAGGCATGTGGATGCCCAAGGGAGATACAGAATCAACCTCAATTCACCCTGCTCAGAACCTAGGTCTTCAGTGAAATGCCATTAGGAATGGTCTGAAACCATAATTCAGAACATCAGAGACCCTACATCAATCACCTGGAACCAGACCAGCCAAATCTCTCCCCATCCTAAAGCTCAGGGAAACTTATGGAAGAGGGGCCAGTAACATCGTAAGAGCCTAAAGATGGGGAGGAACAATGATACAAAGATACTCCACACAAGTTAGAGCCTCAGTAACCATAATAAGACATTGCAGGACCTGTACAATGACTGACATATCAATGACCCCCCCAAAGCCTAGAATGGATCACAGACACTAGGGTCCTTAGTGGCAAGGGATGAACAGTCACAATAGTGTTCCCACACTAAAGAGGAGCACAAGAAAGGGCTCTAGGCACTACTACTGGTCCTTACACCTCATTAGAGTGCAGGATGCAGAGGGAAGTTTGACATTCACACTAAAGGATGCTCCAGGGATTGGGAGGGGAAACAGGGGAGGTCTGGGAGAAAGGGAGGGAGGGGGATGAAAGGGAGGGGAAAAGGGGTGAGGGAGCAAGGGAGTCCATGGAGGGGTGGAGGGAGGGAGGGGACGGGGTTACCTATTAAGTTTGTATGAGTGGGAAAAAATAAACAATAAATAATAAAAATAAAAAAAGGAATGGTCTGGCTACCAAGCGAGCTCCACAGCTTCCGAGGCTCTGCCTTCTGGGGCTACAATTTCAGGTGGGTCACCACGACCTCCCAGCATTTTATGTGGGATCTGGGGTGTCTGAACTCTGGTCAATTTGCAAGAACTTTTAACTACTGAACCATCTCCCCAACCCTAGATTGGAATGTTTCCAAGAAAACCTTATTAACCATCATCCATCCATTGAGCTGAAATCCAAATTTAAGCACTGAAGTAGACTGTTTGCAGCCCTAAAACACTTTGTTTTGAAGATAGGTGTTTTCCAGCAGTAGTGGCAAATGTGTTTCACTCTGTTCCAAGATTACCAGGAGAAATGAGAGGGGAAAGTAATATCTGTGCTGAAAGGAGACCATCTATACACAACTCCATAAAGGCTAGAAATGATAGGAGAGTCTGTGTAAAATCAACAACATCATTGCCAAATCATGAATCCTTTGCCTTTTTCCATTTGAAAAAGAGGAAAATTACAAAAAGTGACATGATGATCCATCCCCCAAGATGGATCAGTTACCTTTACTGCAAGGAGTAAATTAATTACTTGGTTTTCCACGAAAGACTATCCAAGCATCTTGCGTTCACTTTTTCAATGATGAAAGAAAGAACCCTTCTGTCAGTAGCTAGCTGCAGAAACACCTCAGGTTTCTCTCTTTAAGAAGCAGGTATAAAAGGAGAGGAAGGCCCCAGGTCCTAAGGCAGGATCCTTGTTAGGACACAAAGAGGCCATGAGAAAGGAGAGATGCTTCTCTTTCCTTGTTCTCTCTTCCTTGCTGGCTGATGCCTGGGAATTTAAGCATAACTGACAGGATCACTTGCCAAAAATAAAAAGTCCTCTTTTCTGAGAAACTTTAAAAATGAATTTGTTTCAAAAATGGCTCATGCCTTAATCACGGCTTCCTTGTAAGCAGTGTATAAATCCCTCCAATGAACCTTTTATCTCTACTAACACACCCTTCATTTACAAAGCTGCAGAATATCTGACAAAGTAATCTCTTCCAAGACACAATTCTGTGGATTGAAAAAAAGTATGTATACCAGTACATTCTTTCCCTAATATGTAAACTTTATGGTAGATTAAACAGTTTCACAGTCCCAAAGTCCGGAAGTCACTTGTCTAGCTTCACTGAGGCAGCAAGACAGGAGACACGTTCTCCTGACACCCACACTTGAGTCTCTTCAAGGGGGTCTTGTCCTGCTGTTTAATCACTACACCAAGTGAAACTTGGCCTCCCTCTGACTTACTGTAGAATTCTTTCCTGTTGTGGACTCAAGGATCTGGGAGCACCCGTGGAGGTTCACAAAGCCTGGGGCGGACTCCCTGGGGTGCACTGCAAGTATTTCTTCTTTATATTCCTATTGTCATTGACCACCGCTTTGCCCAGAACTGTGTGGGACCAGCTGTGGGAAGAATGTGGAGCAAGCATCCCTCTCATCCAAATGACAAAGGACTCCCTTGGCTGCCAGGGAACCCTGTGATGGCCCTCTGTCCTGGCAAGAGTTGAGTGGGGGAAGGAATGAAGAACACTGTCTCCCAAGCTTTGTACCCAAATGCTGATCATCACCTGCACCCCACTGCAGCTTCACCTCCAGCCCAGCCTCTGGAAGAAGGTCTGTGCTCAAACACGACAGTCACACCCTCTGTACTGCACCGATGGGCAACCATGAGCAGGTACCTGGTAAGGCCTGTCAAGGCCTGCAGTAGTCTCTGAGGTTTGAACCTCCCTGCCGCTTCTGGAACCAAATCTTCTTCACTGTGCAGCCCATGCTTGACTTTGCCAGTACCCTGAAGGTGTTGATATATGCCCCTCACAGGCACCAGCACAAGTTGCCCCTCTGGCTACTCCTGAGGCTTGGTCTTGATTGTCCCATGATAAGGACACAGAAGCCAGCACTCAGGCCAAGGGCCTTGAAGATGATCACAGAAACTGGCCCTCTACCTCTGGGACAAGGAGACAGAAGCCTGCTGTCTAGTCTCCCCTCCCCTGCCTGGCCTCATGTGTGGGATATTCTGAGCCTCTGATGGACAGCTAGGGACAGGAGCTGTCTTTAGCAGGCTTAGGGACTGCTTCCTTTCCCAGCGGGGTGTGGGTGGGAGGGGACTCACTAGTCTCTGAGCACACACAGCCTGCTCACCTTCACTGCTAAGAGAATCAGGCTTGCCTCTTCAGGTCAAAGCCCCAGCCCTCTCAATCTACTGATCCCAATAATGGAGGAATGGACCACCAGGTCACTTCCCACCTGTTCAGCAGCTAGGCACTCTTGAGACAGGGTGGAGCCCACACTGAAGAGACCCCTGCTGTCAGAGTCCTGGCCTCTCCCTTGCACACCCACTCTTGACTTCTGCCCGACACCAGCCTCCCAGTGTGTCTGCTCAGTGTAATTCAGTATTTTCTCTTATAGAGTAATAATGACAGGGAGCTGGGTTGTCCTTCTGATTGTCAGCTGTTTCTTAAAGACTACACCACGATGTCTTTGGCCCACACCTGCAGCCAGGTTGTGCTTTGTGATTGGGACATTTCTGTGCCTTGGACGATTTGACCTCTGAACAGTAGGCAGCAGTTCAAATCCACAATTGTGACAATTCAATGTCTCCAGGCCAGCCTGGGCTACATAGTGAGTTTCAGGCAAGCTTGAGCTACAGAATGAGATCCCATCTCCTAGTAAAGAAAGGTGGATTACAGACATTGTTAAATGATCACTGAGATAGAAGGTAAAAAACATCCCCTAGTGGAGAATCAGGAAACTAGAGCTACATTTACTAAAGAAATACAGGCTGTAACATGCAAACACATTTTGAAATGAAATGCAGCATATGATGTAGTATATGATGTGTAGCACCATCAACAGAAATTAGATATTTTATATCATTTCGGTTAGGTTCATATTTAATACTAATTTTGACATAGTTATTAATTTTCAGAGAAATAATAATTTAATTACATGTTACTAAAGATGATTCACACTATTTTCAGATATCGACTGAACTGGGGATGTAGCTCAGTTAAGCTTCTGATTCTCCTGCAGCTACCCAGAGACTTCTGGGATTACTGCATGCACCACCATGCCCAGTTTCTACTGGTGCTAATGATCAATTCACAGCCTCATGCATGTGAGCCGTGAGCTCTACTTTCTGAACTACATCCACAGTCTGAGTAGCTTTTTTGATGTAATAAATAAAGTACAATGTAGTTAGCAGAACTAAGTACAGTAGCTACATTTTCAAGATAGTAAACACAGGTGGTTCTGATGAATTCAAGAATCATTTGGTCCAGGGTTTTTTTCTTTCCCCACAAATCCCATTAGCACAGAAGATGGCTTCTTTAAAGAAATTTCCCAAATGGGCTGGAGCGGTGGCTCAGGGGTTAAGCCTCCACCATGCAGGCAGAAGTTCCTGAGTTCGGATCCTAGACCCCACCTATAGACGCTGGGTGGAAACAGGGGCGGCCTGTGTTTCTGGTCCTGGTAGGGCAGATCCTGTGAATCCTGGAGCAGAGCAAAAAGGGAGGAGGTGGAGGCGGTCCATGGTGGTTCCCGAATTCGCCTATGGTTCTACACACACACACACACACACACACACACACACACACATACACACACGCGGGTACACACAGAATTGAATAAATAAAATAAAAAAAAAGGAATTCCCCAAATGGAGTAAGAATGCTTATTCCTTTTCCTGAAGTATGAGACGTTCTCATCAATGTGGCCAGACAAAGCCAGCAGTGTCCAAGGGGTGGTAAGAATCAGGTTCTTGTTTCTGGAAATTAAAAGAACTAAATGGAGTCGGGCTGCTGTTTTACAAACACAGGACTGTTACTGTGCTTCACTTGCTATGACTACAAGAGCATGTTGTTCCTTTAAGGACACAAGTTTCATCCTTAACTAAAAAAAAAGAAGAGGAAACCCCCATTCTACGACTGAAAGGCATGTCTGAGTTATTTTCCCCTCCTACCAAAAGTTCGTAAATTAGTTAGCCTGGGAAAGAGACTAAACTTTAAACTTAGATCATAACTTCCATAGAAACAACTTTCAGTATTTTGAAATTCCCATGAAGTCATTGTAGTAAGTTTGGATTAAATCCTATTATAAATAGGTGAAAACATAAAAAACCTTGGCCTGCTACCAACAGATTCTTTATCCAACTTGCATTCTGCTTTTTCAAGATTTTAATACATTTATTTACTATCCATCTGTATGTATGTGTGAGTGCATGTGCAAGTGTGTGTGTGCATGCAGTCGTACACAAGTGCTGCCATGGTGTATACATACAAGTCAGACAATAAAAATTGTGGAATTGGGTCTCCCCTTCACTATGTGGTTCTGGGATGGAACCCAGGTCATCTTGCTTGGCGGCAAGCACTTTTACCTCCTAAGCCATCTTGTGGGCCCTTGCATTCTGCTTTTAGGAAAACCATTCAAAGAACATTGGATTTCAAGATTGCCATGGTGAGGCCCACATGGTAGGATCACTTGAGTCCATGTCTCAACAAAAAACTTACATAAATAATTTCAATGACATTGGCTTATTTCTGTCATATTTAGTTCACCTTCCTATTGTTTCAAACTAGGCTGATTTCCTGGGCTTGACATTTGTACAGTAACAAATTCCCCTTCCCCTACAGACCTCTATCCCTGCTCTAAACCTCTTCTTGACATTTTGTTTATTTAAACAATCACCCTCTTTTCATTTCATACTGAGTTCTGAAAATTGCTTAGTTTCCACAAGTAGAGGAAAGCACAATAAAAATTCCATAGTGAATCAATGTGCTAATAAAACTCTAAACAGCATCAAAATTCCTTGAAATGAAGGGAAAGAAGAATTTCATAGAGATTAATATACTATATTCATGGTTCTTTCTTCTATTCAAAGCATTTCACATGTATTACTTAATGTCATTCAGTAGTAAAATTGACATATGCATAACAAGTTGAACAAAATATAAAGTAGATATATATATATTTTCCTTACAGATGCAGTATGAGTACTAATATGTATAACGCCCAAAACATTGTAACTTGAAGGTTTTAAAAATAAGGATGAGATTGTAGTTTAGTTTGTGGAGTGCTTGCCTAACATGTGCAAAGCCCTGGGTTCAATCCGGAGTACCACATCAAACTGGTGTAGTGGTACATGTCTGTAATTCCAGAATTTAGAGAGTAGAGGAAAAAGGGGGGCATCAGGAGCTCAAAGTCTTCCTTCACTAAATTGCAAGTTCCAGACCAGCCTGAGCTACTGAGACTCTGTCTCAATAAGACAAAAGAGATAAGAAGAAAAGAAAGGAAGAAAAAAGTTACAAAAATGCACTATAATATGCAGTAGAAATTGTTTATATAACATCTTTTGTAGTTAAACTGACAGACGAATTTGGGAACCACCATGGACCGCCTCTACCTCCTCCTTGTTTACTCTGGCACAGGATTCACAGGCTCTGCTCTACCAGGACCAGAAACACAGGCCACCTCTGCTTCTGCCCGGCGTCTATATGTGGGGTCTAGGATCTGAACTCAGGACCTTCTGCCTGCAAGGCAGAGACTTAACCCCTGAGTTACCTCTCCATCCCCAAGAACCAGAAAGTTTAAATAGTTCATAATTTCATTTAATGCCCCATGATTCGTGATGAGGCAACAGTTCTCACCAAGGAGGTCTGCAGTTAACTTCATATGACTCTTATTGCTCACTTAACCCACGGTATCTTCATGACAAGGAATCAAAATTTCTCTGTTGAACACAAAATGAAGTATACTCTTCAGAAGCAAAACCATGCTAGATTTTATGAATGGCGTCAAATCTTAAAGCAACTGGCACTTACCTCTCTTCCACGGCCTTAAAGAACTAAATCTATTATCCACTTTCAAATTCTGAGCTGATGTCTGCAACTACGTGCCTTATGTATTCTCCCACAGTGAATTTCCCTTCTGATTCATTCATTTATTTCTTCTGTACAAGGTTGTCTTCATCTTGATAAGCCACTTCAGATCATTTGTGGAGAAGGCATAAGCAATGCTCTAAAAGCATAATAATTTGTACAGCAAATAGTTTGTACAGGGTGAACTTGGTTCTATTTTTTAGGGGTTTATTTTTTTAGACAAAATAAAAATAACTGGAATTTGAAACATTTTATGTACATGAGAGCTCTCAAAATCAAGGCAAACTTAAAAAAATGTTTTGTAAAAAAAAAAAAAACCTTGTCTTTATGTTCCTTTTAAATGCAGGACTATGAGTTCATACATGTGCTCATTGTCTTACAGGACGAGATGGATGGAAAGGAGGGAGAGAAGGAAACTCACAGAAACTTAACTGCTGGCATAGGTACAATTACATGGAACAAATCCTAGTCACGATTTGTAGCTCTCCATGTAAATGAAAAGGGCATATTTTCTCTGAATATTTATTGAGAATGTTCTTGTGTAAGGGGCTGGGAGTACTATGACCTTGCAGTTCTTTTTTTCTGCTCCCCAATACTCCTTCTAATTGACTCAACAAACCAACAAACTTCTCAAGGGCGGGTCCACCTACAAGTCCATTAGCACATCGCCTTTAACTGTCTTTTTTCTTGTCCTCCCTTCCAAACCCAAGTCTGGAAACCTGAGGCTGTGTAAGCTCCTCAGACCTGTCCCACTTTCCCTGGATCACAGTACTCTATAAATTCGCTTTAGACTAAATGACTGACTGAACAGTGAATGGAATGTGTCCCTTTCTCCATGAGTGTCCATTGGGGTGAGGGACAGGTAATAACGAAGTCTGTTTTTCCTGGGGGACACAGAGCAGTACTTAATTTACTCCGTGAATCAATGGTGTAAAAAGGAGGTGATGTCAGAGGCCCACAGTAAGAGGGAAAGCCAAGCCTGGGAAGGCATACGAACCCTCATCAGGAACTAAGGGAAGGGTGCATGCTTATTTCGCCCATCTGCCTGAAAGGAAAAGTGTGCTGAGAGGCATAATTAATTCAGTTGGCCACCAGATCCAGTTAAAGGGCTGGAAAAGTAGCTGCAGGCGTGCAGTGCTACCACAGGTCATTCAGTTCTGCCTCCTATTCGGGTTCAGTTCGGGTAGAGGTGTTTAGCGCTGGCAGAAACACCGAGAAAATGCTCTTTGGATGACAATCGGGACTTGGACTGTTTTCAGAAGGAATTTCGTTCCCTTTAGGAAAAGGACTTGATGCTGTGGAGGGAGCACCAAGGGAGGGAACTTTGGAGGCGGGCAGGACAAGAGCGCATGCGTGGAAGGAGCCAAGTGAATGCAAATCACGGTAGTGGGATGGTCCCCACAGAGGCCCACAGTGATGGACCGAGAGGAGGCATGACTGGGAAGCATCCCCAGCGGCCGGAACACCGCGGTAACCGCGGCTGTGACGCAACAGCCAGGGGTGGAGCCGAGGAGGAGGCGAGGCTTAGGGAGTGACAGCGTGCAGTGTTGTGGAGTTTCAGATGTGCTGACCCACGCAGGAAGGTGTCCGCGTGTCCGCGGGAGCCTGGCCCACAATCCCAGGGCTGTAAGCGTGGAGGCGTGGCCAGAAGGGGACGGGGAGGACCGGCCCGTGGGTTGGAGGCTTGCTGAGACTGCACGAGGAAGCTGGGCGGGGCTCCGCCCTCCGTGGGGGCGTGTCCTCGTGCCCACGCGGGTCGAGGGTCGTGGCCCAGGAGCAGGGTGAAGTCGCGGGCGAGTGAGCGAGTGGCCGAGGGCAGAGCCCGTGTCCCGCTGTAGAGCCTTGGCGGGGACGTGGCCCGCGGCGGCGGGGACGGCGGCGGCCTGGGCGGGACTGCGCTCTTCTCCCGCTGGAAGGCCGCGCGAGCAGGGCGTGACCTCGCGTGGCAGATGTTCTCCCGCGCGGGCGGCCCACGCGAGGGGGCGTGGACCAGGCGACGGCGCCCGCGGCCCCGCAGCTTGGCGGCGGAGAGTCGGTTCCGGTGAGTGCGGGTGGTTTCACGTGTGATCATAGGGACTGTGCCCCTGTCCTGGCACCCGGGAACTCTGGGTGTAGGTCCTGCGAGCGGAGCGGAGCTCGAGGCTCGGCTGCCCCGGACTGAGCGCGGGCCGTCGGGCAGCGCTTTCCCAACACACTGCTGGGTTTTCGCGAGGAAGGATGGGGGATGCTTTCTCCATTCTTCCCTTTCAGAGGGTGAGGAGGAAGCATTCCTAGAAACCCAGGCTCTGGATGCCAGGCTTCTCCAGGCTGCACAGGAATCTCAGCTTTCTCTTGCTCCTCAATTCCGCCTTTTGAAAATTTAAGTTCCTATTTATTTTTCCCCCACATTTTAGGTTTTTCCCAATAATAGAACTTCAATTAGTAGCCAGTCCTCTCCCTACCTCCTCCCCTCCCCAGTCCCCCCTTGCACTCTCCCCCTTTTCCCCTTCCTTTCACTGCCCTTCCTCCCTCCCCTTTTCCCAGTGCCTCCTCCTTCTCCCCCTCCCATACCCTGGAGCATCCTTTTGTGTGAATGCCAAACCTCCCTCTGAGTCTTCCACTCCAGTGAGGGGTAAGGACTCAGTGGCATAGCCTGGAGCCCTTCCTTGGGCTCCCCATTAGTATGTGAACTCTATTTTGTCTATTATTCCCTTGGTTGTAAGGGTCCTACTGCCTTGAGTCTCCCCCCCATCCATGCTGGACTTTGGGGGGTCGTTGACATGTCAGCCATTGTACAGGTCATGCAGTCTGATTCTGACTACTGCAGCCCTAACTTGTGTGGTCCTCACCATCTTTAGGCTCTTACTATCTTGCCTCCCTATTTCTGCAAGGTTCCCTGACCTTTAGAATGGGGAGAGGTTTGCCTGGTCTGGTTCCAGGTGATTAATGTAGGGTCTTTGGTGTTTTGAATTATGGTTTGTTATTGTTTCCAGTTTTTCTTTTCCTGAACAGCCATTGGCTCCATTCTGATTGGTATGGAAGGTCACCTCCCTAATGATGAAAGACTGTTTAAATGAAGATCTTAATATAAGAGAAGACTCAAAGGTAGGTGGAATATAGGAGTAGGACACAGCAGTGGGGTTTTGGGGGGGTCAGTGTCACATTTCTCAGATGGTTACCATCTATCTGCCAGTCCCTATACCCTCCCTGATAGTTGAGATCAAACCTCATCAGTCACAAGTGACCAGGAAGGGAAGTAAGAGTGAGATTCACCAGATGTCTTGCTACTTATATGCACTATATGATGGAGGCTTATTTTCTCTGCTGAAGCATCATCCTCCTCTCTTTTTTTTCTGGGAGGGAACCATCGTTCCCCTTCCCTCCTGTTTATAATAAATCTTTGTGATTACAGTAGGTGTTGCAGTTCACCTGCATGATTGTTGATAAATGACCATCAAATGGCTTAAGGGAACGAGGGGTTATACTCTCTTCTGATTCCAGGTTACAGTTCTCAGTCCAGCTTGATGGGAGAGCATGCACCAACACCAGGGCCGAGGGAACTGGCCACACCATCACCACATAACAGCTGAGAGAGAGACAGTCCTTACTTGCCAGACCAGCATGTCTGGCCAAGTGTAAAAAAGAATGCGGATTTCCTCAGTATTTTATTCATCTGTTCAGGGCCTAGTTCCAGCCACCATAGTCTGGGCCTTCCCCATCAGATAGTCTCCTGCAGGTTTGCTCTGTGCTTAACTTAACCACTAATTCTCCACAAATGTGCCAAGAGCTCAATCCCTCAACAGTCAAGTTGACACTTGTACCTAACTATGACAGTAGGTCTTACAGAGATTTACCTTTGAATATGTCATTAAGTGAGTTTGGTATTAGGATCCACCTATTAGGGAATACATACAGTGTCTTAATTTTCTGTGTCTGGGATACATCACTCAATATAATTTTTTCTAATTCCTTCCATTTTCCAGGAAATTTCATTAATTCATCTTTTTTGATGGCTGAATAATGTTCCATTGTATAAATGTACCACATTTTCCTTATCCATTCATGACCTGTTAGACATTTGTGTTGATTCCATGACTTTGCTATTGTAAATAGTGCTGCAATGAACCTGGTCGTGCTTGTGTCACTGCAGTGAATTTTTGCGTTATGGGCGATTATTCCCAGAAGTGGCATAGGAGGGTCATATGGTATTTCAATCCTTAACTTTTTTAGAAATTGACAAACTGGTCGCCAGAGTGGTTGTATAAGCCTGCATTCCCCCTAGTAATGTAGGAGAGTTCCCCTCTCTCCACATCTTCTCCAACATTTGGGGTTATTTGTATTATGGATTTTTGCCATCCTGACCGAGGTGAGATCCCATCTTAGGGAAGTTCTGATTTGCATTTCAATGATGGCTAAGGACGTGGAGCATTTTTTAAGATATTTGTTAGACATTTCAATTTCATCCCTGGAAGAGTTTCTATTGAGTTCCCAGGCCCGCCCATTTTTTTTTTTCTGGGTTTTGTGTGTGTGTGTGTGTGTGTGTGTGTGTGTGTGTGTGTGTGCGTGCGTGCGTGTGTGTGTCGGTCTCTTTATCTCTTTCTCTCTTTAAATTTTTATTTATTTATTTATTTATTTTTTATTTCAGCTCATACAAACTTATTAGGTACACCAGTTCCCTCCCTCGCTCCTCCTCCACCCGTACCCCCTGCTCCCCCTCCCCACCCCTCTCCCTCCCCATTCCCCAGTGTCTCCCACCCCAATTCCCAGAGAGTCCTTTCTTGTGCATGTCTGATTTTCCTCTGGGCCCTCCTCTCCGATGACGTACAAGGACCCAGTCGCCTTTCCCAAACCCTTTCCCGTGTTCCCCTTAGGTATAGGAACACTGCTGTGGCTGCCAATCCTTTGCCTCCAAGGATCTTGGTGCCTTTAGCAGATGCTAGACTTTGTGAGGTCAACAGTGTGTTGGACAACGCGCAGGGCATGCAAAGTCCAATTATGATTGCTTCAGCCCTAACTAGTATAGAGTATCTTACATATCATTGCCCCTCCCATACTTTTGCTCTTACACTCTTACCGCCCCCTCTTCCGCAAATTTCCCTGAGCTTCAAGATGGGGAGAGACTAAGCTGGCCTAGTTCTAGGTGGTTGATACAGAGTCTCTGAAGTTCTGGATTGTGGTTTGTTGATTTTCTTTTGCAGTTTTGCTGCTCCTGCAATGCCCTTCACTCCATCCTGGTGGGCATTGTATGTTACCCCCTGGCCAGAGACAAAAAGCTGTTAGAGTCTTGTGATAAAAGCACATTCAAAGGTAGATGTAATAAAAGTGGGAAACCACAGTAAGGGAGGGGTCTATCCCCCATTTGCACAATGGTTACTTTTTATCTGCCAGACTATATGCCCTCCTCTTCTGGTGAGATCATACCCCCTCAGTAGTAAATGATCAGGAACAAAAGTCTGTGAACTTAATCAGATGTCTCATTACTTATTTAGGTCCTTGGTGGAGGCCTATTTTCCCTGCTGTAACATGGTCCCTTCTCTCCTTGTTTCTGGTGTGGCCCTCCTACCCCATCCCATCTGTTCATAATTCTTGGAATTACTGTCTCTAGGTGGGCTGGGTGGGTTTGGTACTAGGAGTCACCTATTAGGGAGTACATACGGCGCTTAATTTTCTGGGTCTGGGATACTTCACTTAATATAATTGTTTCTAATGACACCCATTTCCCGGCAAATTCTAGTAATTCATCATTTTTGATGGCAGAATAGTACTCCATTGTATAGATGTACCACTGTTTCCTTATCCACTCGTCAACTGTTGGACATTTGGGCTGATTCCATGACTTTTCTATTGTAAACAGTGCTGCTATGAACATGGTCGTGCTTGTGCTATCGAGGTGAACCTCTGCTGTATGGGGGGTTATTCCCAAAAGTGGAATAGCAGGGTCATATGGCATTTCAATCTTTAATTTCTTTAAGAATCTCCAGACGGCTCGCCAGAGTGGCTGTATGAGCCTGCATTCCCACCAGCAATGTAGGAGAATTCCCCCCTCTCCACATCCTCTCCAGCATTTGTCGTTAGTATTGTGGATTTTTGCCATCCTGACCGGGGTGAGATGAAATCTCAGGGAAGTTTTGATTTGCATTTCCTTGATGGCTAAAGAAGTGGAGCATTTTTTAAGATATTTGTTAGACATTTTAATTTCATCCCTGGTAAAGTTTCTTTTAAGTTCCAGGCCCATTTTTTAATTGGGCCATTGGTTTCCTTGGTGTTTAGTTTTCTATGTTCTTTGTGCACTCTGGACAATAGAGCTCTATCAGATATGTGGTTATTGAAGATTTTCTCCCATTCTGTGGCTTGCCTTTGAGCTCTTGTTACAATCTCTTTATCTGAACAGAAGCTCTTTAATTTCACAAGATCCCAACTGTTGAGAGTTGGTAGCAGTGACTGTGCCATTGGATGTCTGTTTAGGAACTGTTGGCCTAGCCCAATCAGCTCGAGGGAGTTCCCTATCCTTTCAACTATGTTTTTTATAGTCTCTGGCCTGATATCAAGGTCCTTGATCCATTTGGAATTAAGTCTTGTACATGGTGACAAGTACGGGTCCAGCTTTAATCTTCTGCATGTGGAGATCCAGTTTTGCCAGCAGCATTTGTTGAAGATGCTGTTCTTTTTCCATTGGATTCTTTGGGCCCCTTTGTCAAAGACCAAATGGCTGTAACTTTGTGGGCTTATATCTGGGTCTTCAATCCTTATCCATTGATCTTAGTGTCTATTTTGGAGCCAGTACCAGGCTGTCTTTACAACTATGGATTTGTAGTATAGACTAAGGTTTGGTATGGCAATACCTCCAGCTGTGTTTTTGTTACTCAGGATTGTTTTTGCTATCCTGGGTCTTTTGTGCCTCCATATGAACTTTGAGATTGTTTGGTCAACTTCTTTGAAGAATTGCTTTGGTATTTTGATTGGTATAGCATTGAATCTGTATATTGCCTTTGATAGGATGGTCATTTTTACGATGTTGATTCTGCCAATCCAGGAACAAGGGAGGTCTTTCCACCTTCTGGTGTCTTCTGCTATTTCTTTCTTTAGGGTTTTAAAGTTTTCATTGTAAAGGTCTTTTACCTCCTTAGTTAGGTTTATACCAAGGTATTTCAATTTTTTAGGGGCTATAGTAAATGGGATTGTTTCTCTCAAGGCTTTTTCACTTCTTTCATTCTGGGCATATAGGAAGGCCTCTGATTTTTGCACATTTATTTTGTATCCTGCCACCCTGCTGAACTTCTCAATTAGTTCCAGGAGCTTCCTGGTGGAGTTTTTGGGATCACTCAGGCATAAGATCATGTCATCTGCAAATAGGGATAGCTTGAATTCTTCCTTGCTGATTTGAATCCCTCTTATGTCCCTTTCTTGTCTTATGGCTTCAGCTAAGACTTCAAGTACAATATTGAATAGAAGTGGTGAGAGTGGACAGCCTTGTCTAGTTCCTGATCGAAGTGGGAATGCTTCCAATTGTTCCCCATTGAGCATAATCCTTGCTGTGGGCTTGGTGTATATAGCTTTTATTATATTGATAAAGGTTCCTTCCATTCCTACTGTCTCTAGCGTTTTGATCATAAAAGGCTGTTGGATCTTGTCAAAAGCTTTTTCTGCATCTATGGAGAGAATCATGTGGTCTTGGACTTTGGACTGGTTTACATGATGAATTACATTTATTGATTTTCGTATGTTGAACCAACCTTGCGTGCCGGGGATGGAGCCTACTTGGTTCCCATGAATGATCTTTTTAATATGTTTTTGAATCCGATTTGCTAAGACTTTGTTGAGAATCTTTGCGTCTGTGTTCATCAGGGAGATCGGCCTATAGTTTTCTTTTTTAAGTGAATCTTTATTAGGTTTTGGGATTAAAACGATATTAGCTTTATAGAAGGAATTTGGTAGTGTTCCTTCCTTTGCTATTTGATGGAACAGTTTAAGGAGTATTGGTGTTATTAACTCCTTAAATGTCTGGTAGAATTCTGCGCTGAATCCATCTGGTCCAGGACATTTTTTGGTGGGAAGATTCGAGATTACTTCCTCAATTTACATGTATGTTATAGGACTATTTAAATAATTGACAACTTCCTGATTCAATTTAGGTAAGTTGTGTTTACTTACAAATTCATCCATCTCTTTTGTGTTGTCAAACTTCACAGAGTGTAAGTTTTTGAAATATGATGTTGTAATTCTCTGGATTTCTTGGGTATCAGTAGTGATAACTCCATGTTCATTTCTAATTTTGTTAATTTGGGTTTTCTCTCTTTCGCTTTTGGTTAATTTAGCTAGGGGTGTATCAATCTTATTGATTTTTTTCAAAGAACCAGCTTTTTGACTGGTTGATTTTTCTATCGTTTTCTTAATCTCGATTTCAGATATTTCTCCCCTTATTTTGCTAATCTCCTCTCTTCAACTACTTTTGCGATCAGATTGCTCTAGTTTCTCTAAAGCTTTAAGCTGCATTGTTAAGTTGTTTATTTCTGATGTTTCCATTTTTTTGATGTAGGCATTAAGAGCTATGAACTTACCTCTTAGAACAGCTTTCATTGTGTCCCAGAGATTTTGGTAAGTTTTATTTTCGTTATCATTCACTTTCAGGAAATCTTGAATTTCCTTTTTAATTTCTTCCTGAATCCAGTTCTCATTCAGCATCATAGTGTTAAGTTTCCAGGAGTTAGTGTATTTTCTCTTGTTTGATGTGTTGTGGATGTCCAGCTTTAGGCCGTGGTGGTCTGATAGGGCACAGGTTAGAATTTCAACTTTCTTGTATATGTGTAGATTCATTTTGTGGCCCAATATGTGATCTATTTTGGAGAAAGTTCCGTGTGCTGCTGAGAAAAATGTGTATTCTTTGGTGCGTGGGTGAAAAGTTCGATAGAGATCTGTAAGGTCCATTTCTTTCAGGGTTTGATTAAGTTCCAAAGTGTCTCTGTTAAGCTTTTGACCTGTTGATCTATCCCATGTTGAGAGGGCCATGTTGAAGTCCCCAAGAATTATCGTTTGGGGGTTGATTTCTTGCTTTAGGCGTTGTAGGGTTTTCTTAATGAATGTGGAGGGGCCCGTATTGGGTGCATATGTTCAGTATTGTGAAGTCTTCCTGGTGAATTGTACCTGTGACTAAAATGTAGTATCCATCCGTGTCTCTTATAATTTTCTTTGGTTTGAAGTCCACTTTGTCTGATAGCCTAATGGCTACCCCTGCCTGTTTTCTGCTTCCATTTGCTTGTAGAATTGTTGACCAGCCTTTTATTTTTAGAGCGTGCCTATCTTTTGTGGTGAGATGGGTTTCCTGCAGGCAGCAGATTGATGGATTGTGATTTTTAATCCAAGTTTGTAATCTGTGACTCTTGATCGATGAATTAAGTCCATTAACATTTAGTGTTATAATGGAGAAACAATTGTTAATTCCAGACATTTATTATGTTTAGTAGCTTTTATAAGTATATTGCTTCGTTTTTAATGATGTTATACTTGCCTTCTGTTCTCCTGGATATGCCTGTTTTTTTCTTCACGCTTGAGTATCATTTCTAGCATTTTTTGAAGGCCTGGTTTGGTGGACATGTATCCCTTCAAGTTGTCTTTGTGCTGGAAGATTTTTCTTTCTCCCTCGATCATGACGGATAGTTTTTCAGGGTAAATCAGCCTGGGTTGACATTTTTGCTCATTCAATACTTGAAGTATGTCTCCCCAAGCTCTTCTTGCTTTTACTGTTTCGACTGAGAAGTCATTTGTTATTTTAATAGGTTTACCTTTAAAAGTGACTTGTTTTTTTCCCTTGAAGCTCTCAGCACCAGTTCTTAATCTTGAATGTGGAGTGTTTTAACTATTATTTGCCTTGGGGTGCTTCTATTTTGGTCGTATCTGTTTGCAGGCCCGCCCATTTTTTAATTGGACCGTTTATCTCTTTGGTGTTTACATTTTTAAGTTCTTTGTGCACTCTGGTTATACTCTTGAGTATTCCTCTCAAGTATCTTTTTGGCTTTAACAACTTCTTTCATAGAACTGGTTAGTTCTTCCTTTTTGTCTTCAAGATCTGATAATCTATTTTCTGCTTCCATAATTCTCCTGAGAAGACTCTCTGCTGAGTTCTAGAATGAAGATAGTTTGTCTTGTAGTTGTAGTTTAAACTCTCCTTGAGATTGTTTTAACTGCCCTATGCCTATTTTTGTTTCTTCAACTGCTTTTCTCATCTCCTCCATGTGCCTATTGTGTTCCTGTTCAAAGTGCTTGATGTGGTTATTTACCTGCTCCTGCATTTCCTCTTTCATTGTTTTGATCATAGTAAAGAACAGGCTTTGAAAATCATTACCGTGGGCATGGCTTTCTTGGCTATTTTCTGTGATTTTGTTCTGGTTGGATTCCATCATTATGGGGTTGATTCATTTTGTAGGAGATTTGTTGTCTTGGTTTTTATTTCTCAGGGATTTGAACTGTGACCAGGGCACTTTTGTTTTACTTCTTATGACCATTTTTTTTCTGTGTGTTTTTGACGGAACTGAATTATACAGTATTGCTACACTTGAGCAGTTATTGCTAATGTTTGCCTTGGAGTTGGATACACTTGTCTGGCGTTATTGTTATTTCTTTGGTGAGGCTATTGGAGTGTTAGTGTTAAGTCAGCTTTGGTAGATAGACAGTGAATGAAGATTAATATGGTAGTGTCCTTTTTAGATTTACATGCTTGGTGATATGTGAGGTTAAATGGTATATTCTGTGAAGTGTGGGTTTTTGGGTGGCGATATGGAAATATTAAACTACAGTGACTAATATTTGAGAGGACCAAGATGGTAAAAAGTGTTTACTTACCTTAGAACTAGATGTGAAGATTCTCTAACATATGATGGGATGACTTTAGAGGACCTCAGATGAATGGCATTGGTCCTCTATAGCTTTGCTTGGGTTTTCTCTGGACTTGTTGAATTTTGAGGAGGAGGGAGTCCACCCAGGTCCAGGTCTGGAGCAAAAAGGCATAGTGCTTGTGGGTTGTACAGATGACCTGGGACCCAAGGCGTGGCCTAGGAGCCTTCCCCAGAGCCAGAAAGGCAGGCTGGCTACAGTGAGGCATACAGATGCCCTGGGGCATGATCTAGGGGGCTTACCTGAGGAGTAGGGAATCCGCCAGGGTCAGTGTCCAGGATAGAAAGGCCGAGAGGCTAGTTGGGGCACACAGATGACCTGGGGCCTGGGGCGTGGTCTAGGAGCCTTATCTGAGGGGCAGGGATTCTGCCCTGGTCTGCACTAGGTAGAAAGACAGAATGGCTATTTGGTTGCACAGATGATCTGGGATCTGGGGCGTGGCCTAGGGGCCTTCCCCAGGGCCAGACAGGCAGACTGGCTACTATTGGGGCACCCAGAAGACTTGGGGCCTGGGGTGTCATCTAGGGGGCTTACCTGACAAGCAGGGAGTCCACCTGGGTCAGAGTCCAGGGCAGAAAGGCAGAGTGGCTGAGGAGCAGTGATTCTGCCTGGGTCCCCCCCGCCTTTTTTAATTTCATGCCTGCCCTTTCCACCAAAGATGGACGAAAGGAACTTCCAATGTAATGTGCATCCTGATATCCTCTCAGCTCTCTATGTTTTTTTTTTTTTTTTTTTTTTATTAAAAATTTAATTATACATTTTAAAATTTTTTACCAGTTCCCTCCCTCCCCCCTCCCCTTCCCCCAGTGTCTCCCCCCCAATTCCCAGAGAGTCCTTTATTGTGTGCGCCTAACTCTCCACTGGGTCCTCCTCTCCGATGACATATAAGGACCCAGTGGCATTTCCATAAGCCCTTTCTCTTGTTCCCCTTAATCATAAGATTACTACTATGGCTGTCAATCCCTTGCCTCCAGGGGTCTCGGTGCCCTTAACAGATGCTAGACTTTATGAGGGCAACAGTGCGCTGGACATTGCGCAGGGCATGCAAAGTTCCATTATGATTGCTTTGGCCCCAACTATTGTTGAGAATCTTGCAAATCGTTGCTCCTCCCATCCTTTTGCTCTTACAATCTTACCGCCCCCTCTTCCGCAAATGTCCCTGATCAGCTCTCTATGTTAATAACTACCACAACGAAACTAATGGAAACTCGGCTGTATCAGTAGCACTATACCGCTTCCTCATTTAGTTTTGCTGGCACATTTTGAGAAATACTTGCAGGGAACAACAATGCATATGTGTACACCCCTAATTTGGATAGTTTCTTCTGTATTTAGCCATTTGAAAAGCACATATGGACTTCAGGATTTTGGAAATAAAAACTTTCCTGGTCTTTCACCCCTTTTCCTGAGGTATTTTGTGTGAGAATTTGAAAGTCCACCAAAAGGCCAATGTTCTCTCTTCTATTATGCACCTTCCATCCCCGCAAAGCCAACAGAAGGCTGCCAGTAATTGCAGTTGGAGTGCAATGCAGGTAAAGTGAATTGTGACTGAAAAGTGGATCGTCAGGAAATGCTGGCAGTATAAAAAACGTGTATTTCCTTTTGTTAATGTAAACACTGCCCCAAGCCTGGGAAGTATCAGGAGCAAGGTATGGGGAGGGTCTTGCGAGGAAAAGTTGGTGGTGGATGTTGCTGTGATGAAGTGTAAGACCTTGTTCTTAAAGCAGCTTACATCCGTGGAAACTGTTACTGTATTCTATATACAGATGTCCACCTGATTTGCAATTGCATGTTTATAGTTTTTTCTTCTCTGCCCTCCTTATATTTCGGTCCCTGCAAATTATTTGCCACCTCTGACTGAGATATTAAGCTAACCATAGTGGTGAATGATCTAAAGATCATTCTGGAAGCATATCCCTGCAGATCACTATGAAGATGGTTTCCGTTCAGAGTTCTCAGCCAGAGTGCACCTCGCAGTTTCTGTGTTTACCCTGAAGAACCTGGAACTGCCCTGTGAGTACTCCACTTTCTAGAAAGCACAAATGACTTGTGATGTCTATAACAATTGTGCATAGATCGATACTGTGACATTGTCTCTCCAGTGTGCCATTATATCCCTTAAGAACTGTGAACATCAGGCTTCCTAGCAAGGTGGCTCAGTGGGTTAGGCACTTGCGCATAGTCTGCAAACTATTTCTGTGCGTCCTAACTTTCTGGAAGCTAGGTGTTAATGTTGGCAAGCAGTTCAGGTGGTCCATGTTCTGGAGTTGGGCTGTGAAGATGGCTTAGTGGGTAAAGTGCTTTCTGTGGAAGCCTGTTGATTTGAGTTTGAGCACCAGAAATCACTCGTGGTGGAAGGAAAGAGCACAATCCACAGAGTTGTTCTCTGACCTCCATGTACGTGTGTCCCTGTGTGCACATGCACACAATTTTAATCATGTTCTCAAATTTAAAACACTCTACTATTAATTCTAGCTGACTTATTTTCAGTGTGGGCCCCATTGTAAACATGGAAGGTCACGTGAGGCTGCAAATGGTCTCTCTCAAACTTCACATTCCTTCCTTGGAATGCAAGTCACTGCCCAGGACATGTGGGTGCAGGGAGTCTCTACTGTGACATGGGCCTAGGGGTGGTCATTCTTTGTTCTTGTGAGCTGACCTGGCACTATCGTTGTTGAATGACATTTCTGAAGTCTGTCGGTCACATGTTCATCCCAGTACCCTCCTATTCACAAGTGTCTCATGACATTTTCAAATCTTTGTGAGAAAGATAACCCCGCAGGGAGGCAGAACTCCTGTTCCAGAATCCAGGTTCTCTGATTTTTGTTGTTTTTACATTTACTTTTTTGCAGGAGAAAAGGAAATCCCTACCAGTTCTTGCCTGGTTTACTCTGTTGACTGGAAGTAGTATCGTGAGCATGTCGTTACTGTGAGTTTATTTTCTCTAACATTGACTGTGGCCTGCTTGAAATGAACTGGGCTGGTGATAATAAATTTCTGATTGTTGCTGATGCCACATTCTGCTGAGGCCTATTCAGAATACTGGCATTTGTTTTCTTAGGGGTAACATACAAAAAGTTAGTCACGCTTACCTAGCTACCAGTGTTTCGTTGTGTCAGTTTGTTTTTTTTTTCTTCTATGACTTTTGTTTGCTGTTATATTTGGAAGTTGGAAGTTAAAAGGTATGCTTTGGGGGAGTTTTATAAACTTAGTTGACCAACAATAGAGGAATAGTGTGCCAAGAATGTGACATGTCACTGGATTAATTTTTCCACATGTCATACTATGTTCATATAAACTGGGACCAGAATTAGGGTAGAGTAAGCATTCATTTGGCTTTTGACATGGCCACTCTCCTCACCTGTTTTCCCCCAGGAGTGTGTTGTGATCTTTGCTGCCCCTCTGAGCATGTGTGCTCTTCTGATAGCCCGTCCCTCTGCTTGGTTGTGAAAACAGCACTCACTGCGTCTGCAGCCCCGGAGCCCGGAGAAGGCCCGTGTGCCCTTGACACCAAGAGTGACCAAGGTTCTTGAGGTTTTAGAGAGAAAGTGCAAGCTGCTGGCTCTGCTAGTGTATGTCTCATGGTCAGGACGCGGGGTCTGGGCTGTTTCTGTTGAGGTGTGTCTCATCTTCATCATTGTCATCCTCTTTAGTCAGTGCCTCCCTCGGCTGTGTCGGTCACATGTGATAGCAAGGGGTTGTGGTGTGTTTAGAAAGCAGCTGCTCAGCACAGCCCTGAGCCGGGCGCTTGTGTCTTCGTAAGTCATCTTTGGGTGGTGACGCACATTGTTTGCTGGTTCTTGGGTCTCAGAGTGCAACTGTTGACAGTCCCACCTTTGAAAACTTGATATTTATTTCTTTAAGAATTTCACTATTTACTTCATGATTTCTATTTATTTTTCAAGCCTTTTTGTCTTTTTAACATTTTCCTGCTTTATTAATGAATTTGCTCTGATAATTTCATATGTATATAAATACATATAATTGTACATATTTATGTAGTGCATGCTGATGACTTTCCTTCTTCCATACAAGTGTTCCTCCCCTTTTCATGTCCTTTTGCATCCCAGGGTCTTTTGTATGGTCCCGGTTAACGCCGTGTCCTGCAGCTTAGCAGGCGCTCTCGTGGGTACACGTTTTTGTCTCCTGCCTCAATCTGTGAGTTGCTCATTGTTCCTCAGCACGTTGGAGGTCCCCATAGGTTTCTCTTCTGCTCATAGCAGACCGTCGGCCAGCTACCTGTAGCTACAATAGGGACTTGTAATTTAATTCACTGAAGAGAAAAGCTTCTACATATTATTCAAGATGAAAATTCAGTTTCGCTAACTGAATTGTCCAATAACATTGAGGTAAACCATCACCTCGAAAGGCATTAGACAGAGAAAGTTGCACAAGGTTCCAGTGATTTTTCCAATTAGGTTTGCTAGTCCCCGACGTGGAGACTAGTCATATTAAAAAGCTTGTTTTGCTGCGTCTTTACAAAGAACTGTGGTGGTGGGAGAAATGCCCAGAGTCTTTCAGCTTCCCAGAGATCCTGCGAAACAATGGCTCAAGGGAGATCCCATCGGAATTTCATGATGAGCTCATGGTTATCTGCAGCTTTCTGGGACCAACAAATAGGCTTGGGACTAAACCCAGGAAGTGGAGACTTTTGTCCCCTGTGCTGATGATGGCACGTGCCTCCTGTGGCCTGATCCAGCAAGGCAAGGCGTGCTTCTGTGAGCATAATCAGCAAAACCTTCTGGGGAGCCCCTGCGTGGCCGGCACTGCTCCGAAGGACAGAAGCACACCCCTCATGAAAGAGCCCCAGGAAGAAAAGCCAGAGAGGGTGTAGAACCAGGCTGCTCAAGTGATGTGTAAGATAAGCTGCTGATTTTCCTGATGCTTAGAAGCGGAAAGGGGAAACATTCGGGGATACATTTTCTTTTACCTAGTTGATCTTTTGACACGTCATTGATCATTGAAGTGTTAATCTCTTAGCATGTAATTACTGTAAGATATTCAAAAGGAAGTTTCTGTACCAAGCGTTCAAAGCCTGGTGGGCGCTTGCATTTCCAGAAGCTCTTGCTGTGGACTGACCAGTGAGAGTAATGACGACCAAAGCCATTGAAGGAGGGGGAGAAGGGGGTGAGAATAATGGAGGTGGTCTGGAATAGAAGCACCTGGGCTGCTGGATAGAAGCTCTGGCTTGACAGGCCATTTTAGCATGAGCCATCATCATGAACTTATGTCAGGAAACCACCAGACGGAGGGACTCGGAGGCTTCACAAGTACCTTAATTAGGTTGCTGGTTATGGGCAAGGAAGAGCGGGATGTGCAGAAAGATCTTTCAGGGGGAAAACGTCCCATGATGCTCTTCACTGTGCTTATTCACTCCCCACTGTTTTGGGAGTTTTCTTTTTTTTTTTTTTTTCATTTCTTTTTTTTAAGAATAGAGCAAAGCCAGTTGGCAAGCACACTGCAAGGTAACAGTGGATGAGGCCTCTTTAGACAAATATTGACTGAACGCCAGCTGTCTGGGAGATCAGGGCAGCAGGCAGATCATCAAGTGTACACACATGTAACTCAGCGAAACCTGTGTAAATAAGTATTGTGGAGGGGGAAATTCCAAATACTATATTAAAAAATATGGGGAATGATCAGGTAATAAGGTGGACAGTGAGAAGGTGAAGAGCTGCGATTAGGAGCAGGCACAGAGCAGAATGAGGGGAAACTAATTAGAGTGGAAAAGGATTAGGGACTGATCGATAAGAATAAGTTGTCCATATTCCAAGAGCTAATGGTACAACCATAAAATCAACATGCAAGTAGTCTTAAAAACTAAAACTAATGGGGCTGGAGATGTGGCTCAGGGGTTAAGCCTCTGCCTTGCAGGTGGAAGGTCCTGAGTTCAGATCCTAGACCTCATGTATAGATGCCTGGCGGAAGCGGGGGAAGCCTGCGTTTCTAGTCCTGGTAGGGCAGAGCCTGTGAATCCCTGGGTAGAGTAAACAAAGAGGAGGTGGAGATGGTCCATGGTGGTTCCCGAATTTGTCCGTGGTTCTACACAAACATACACATACATACACACACATACACACACGTGCACACACGCATACATACACAATTGAATAAATAATAAAAAAAATAATAAAAAAAAACAAACTAAGTGCAGCCTTACCGTGAAGTCTTGTGTGACAGAGTCCTTACTGACGGTTGTCTTTCTTCATTCTTAGATTAAAAACCCACCACCTGTTTCCCTTTGTATGTAAAAGAAAAAGAAAAATCTGTTAACAGGTGGTATAATCTTAAGTGCAGGATGAGAATGGAAAGGTGGACGTTATCTTTAGAAAAACAAGGCATTGGCAAAAACCTGGCTTCACCAAGCAGTCGCTGGCTATGTCGCTTCACGCCACCCAGGGATGGTGGGAGTCAGTGAAATCGGAGCGAAACAAAGCATAATGGAAACTGAACTTAGAAGTCAAAGGGGAAAATTGATAGTAGCATTACAATCAGAAAAGGCAATTGAAGAAACAAACCCCAGTAATCTCAGCCAAGCATTGGCCTGGGCCAGAGAATTCAGTTTCCCTTCCCTAAAGTGGTGAATGATTAAAGGTGACCTAGGATATCATCGAAGGGACCTCCTTGCTCTCACGCCCTCTCCCTCTCCCCAGTCATTTCTAAAACCCCTCTGAAGGCAAGATCCATCTCTCCTTTCTCTCTCTCTCTCTCTCTCTCTCTCTCTCTCTCTCTCTCTCTCTCTCTCTCTCTGTGTGTGTGTGTGTGTGTGTGTGTGTGTGTGTGTGTGTGTATGTTGAGAACTAATAATCTGTACACTTGTAGGAGTGCAGTATCTATACTTCTGGGACCTTTTTGCTTCTTCCAGCCCAGCCCCACCAAAGGAAAACAAGTCTGTGGCCTCGAAGAGATGTCTCCTCTGAAAAGCATACTATCATAAGGAGAGTTCTGTTTCATGGAAAGAAATTCCCCAGGTGCTTAGGCTACCACCTTGGCTTCCATGCATTTCAAAAGAATTTAGGAAATGAATTAGCCAAAGAAATGGATTTATTCCTGGTGTGGTGAGGTGAGCTAATTTCTTCCCCACTCTGTTTGTGGCCATCTTAGAATGTATAGCAAAATATGAGTAAAGCAGCTGAAATTATGTAAATTTAGCTATAAGGCAGGTTACTGGTCCTTCCCTTGGGGGAAGGGAACTGGGCCCCAGGTTGCCTCTGCTCTCTGTTCCACAGAGCTTTTTTTATAAGGATTGCTCCCGTCTGAGCTGAGGTAGTGGGTCTAAGGGATCTCCCCATTCTGAAAGAAAAAGCAGCCTGACTTTCTTTTTGCAGGTTATAGGGTCTCTGCTCATTCTGCACCTGGCAGAAGTTTTTGTTTCTAGGTTCATTCCTCTGACAGGGGTAGAGTGAAAGGAAGCCATTGTATTCTGTCTGGAGGTTCGGTCTAAGTGCAGATTCCTGCCTGCCTGTAAACTGTGTAACTTCACAGTTGGAAAGAGGCCAAGAGCCAAAGGCAGGGCCAAAATACCTCTCTTTGAAAGAGCCCTCTTCCCCCGGGACTTAAGCATCCTGTCACTGGTAAGGATGACCTTGATACCTGAGGAATTTGAGTTACTAAAAGCATCGTTATGCTTTAAAATCCTTGTCTTGTGGTGGGACAAGATACAGATGGTCAGTGTTATGGCTTCTATTGATTTATGTTTCCCTATTTTTATAATTGCAGGGAATTTACCTATTCCCGGTGCTTCTAAAAGTAGAGAATTGGACCACCCAAACCTACAGATGTGGGTTCTGTTCATCATGGATGGATGGCTCAGGAAGCCTGCTGGTATTCACTGCCTCAAAGCCCTGAGCTTGGCTCTGCCAATGAAATCTGGAATTGGTGCACCTTGATAGGTCGTGTCCACATTCTTGTGACACACGACAGCAATGCTGCCATCCATCCATAGGTCTTCACGGTGCCTGTCGAGTCCTCCAATTGTCTGTAGAGATGAATCTGGTGAGATGTTGATTTTACCCAAGGCAGATGCCACAGCCTTCATTTGTACTGGCAACAGATTGAAAATGACAGTAATGGGTTGCAGGTTTCTTTTCCACCATTCTGTTTCCTTTGTGGAAATCAGATCTGTTATTGGAAGTTAGCTGAATTTGACTATTTTCAGCCAGATTCGGAGGTCAGAGCTTGGGAAACTGGGGAAATGAAGCATCTCACTCATGAAACCCCCTGCCACGTGGTGCTGTGTCCCAAGACGGACGTCACTGGTTTTAGGTGATGTTAGCGGGTGGGCTGGGATGGGTGCGGTGGTTGGACAAATTGACAGATAGAACAGGACCCCATGCAAGGCGGTCTCTGACCTGCCCTTATGCTGTGCTTGAGAAGGTGGATTGAGGCCCCAGGTGGTTAACTCTGGCGATCATCAGCTGCCTTGGGCCTCTGCAGCTTCTGCCAAGTGCAGTGGCCTCCTGTGTGGTTCTCGATGGTCTCATTAATGGCCCCCACTTTGCTCTCTCCTAGTGCCTCCGCTCTGGGAGTATGTGGACCTTGTTCTTGGGGGATCGACAGTCACCTGTCAACATCCGCTGGAGGGACAGTGTTCATGACCCTGACTTAAAGCCACTCTCTATCTTCTATGATCCAGCCACCTGCCTCCACATCTGGAATAACGGGTACTCTTTCCTCATGGAATTTGAGGATTCTACAGGTACATCAGGTAAGGCAAGAGCTGGTGGTCTTGTGTGTGGTTAAAGAACCTGCATTTTATCAGCATAGGACACGTGAAATTACTCTCGTGATAGTATTGGTATAGAACTCATTGTGTTTTTGTTCATTATTTTTCAAGACAACACATGGAAAAAAGTGAATTGTTCATTTTCCAATGAATTAGACTAGGAATGTGGGATGCTGCTGAGGAAGGTAATAGAAACCCATAACCTCTCAGCCAGTGCCTTCTTGTTAAAAGCTGAGTTGACTGCACTCACCAAGGCTTCACAGCTGTCTTAGGGAAAACAAGTGAAAATCTGCAGTGGTTCAAGTCTGCTTTCCTGATGGATCATGCCCATGAAGCTGTTTAGAAAGAGGCAGATTAAAGATATTAAACACCCAATGGAAATATCAGCCCTCCTAAGGCAAGTACCATCCAGCCCAGGTAGTTCTTCTGCACTGACTAGAGGACCAAAAGATTGACCCCCCCCCCCTTGGCTAAAGGAAATCAAAGCGCAACAGCCACGAAACAAACCACCGAAGTGTAGCAGGTCGTGGGACCCACTGCACAAAAGCTGGGTTTTTAAGGGCATTTTGGTTTCATTTCCATAATTCACACTTGTCCACATGTGCTTATATCTGTTACGTGAAGTTCTATGCCCAATTGAACATGTTGCCTGTTTCACTGGCATCTTAAATATGCTAGAATGTGTGTTTCAATGTAAGAGTGCCCATGTGCCTCTATGTGTAGTGCCAGCCTGATTTAGTTGGTCTGGAGGATGGGGGTCTTTCTCCTTACTACATGTTTTTTCATATGCTAAGGGGTTCAACCAGCAGTTGTCTTTGCCAGGTTGATTTTTCATAGCTAATTGCATAAGGTTTTGCACAGGTATCCCAGGACCTCACTCAGTGCTCTGTCCTGCCTCAGCACTCCCCTTGGACTTGTCCAGGTTCAGGCCTCATGACCCAGAGCAGGATGAGATGAGGAACAAGCCTGCTACTCAGCTTCACTCTCTTGAACCGCACTGATTCTGTAATCTTACTGCTCAGGGGTGGCTGTGCTCTCTGAAACTCTATCCTATGCAGATTTAGACAGGCATGTGAAGGAGTGGCATGTGGAGGAAGGGGGCAGTGCATCAGCAAACCACTACTCAGGGTTTCCCCTTCTTTCCCAACTTGCAGCATGCATCGACTTCCTGTTACTGTTTTCTTGATGAAAGGACAGCTGTTGGACTTTAGGGGGGTGGTGGGCTCCGGCTAAAAATTTGTGGAAAGCCGAGTTGACTGCTCTCACCACCTCTTTGCAGGAAACTGTCTTGAGGCAAACAAGTGAACATCTGCACTGGTTCAAGTCTGCTTTCCTGATGGATCATGCTGTGAAAGATGTTCAAAGGTGCCCATTTCTTTGTTTTTCTCAGGAGGTTCTTTGTTTGTTTTGTTTCAAGCCCTCGTGCATGTTTCTTCTCACTTGTTTGAGAGCACTTGAATGGGACCGCACAGGCCCTGTGCATGCAAGCTCAAAGCTGAAGTCAGGTGTCCTCAGTTATTTTATATTGTTATTATTAAAGCAGGGTGTCTCAGTTGAGTCCAGAGCTTGCTGATCAACTTGTCTAGCTAGCCAATTACTTTAGGGATTTCTTGTCTTTGCCTGTGGAGCAGTGTCAGGACAGGCAGCCACCACACCTGCCTGGCTTTTCTGTGGGTTCTAGAACTCCATCTCTGTTCCTCACATTTGCAGGGCTAGTGCCAAATCCCCTGAGCCGCCTCCACAACCCTTAATTTTTGTTTTTTTCTCCCACTTTTTTTTCTAATCATATAAGCTCAATAGGTTCCCCTGTCCTTTCACTCCTTCCTCCTCTCCCCTCCCCAGTCATCCCCCCTTGCACTCTTCCTCCTTCCTCCCTTCCTTTCACCCCCCCTCCTTCTGCCTCTCCCAGTGACTCTCTCCCATCCCCTGGAGCTTCCTTTTGTGTGAATGCCAACCCTCCCTCTGAGTCCTCCACCCTAGTGAGGGGTAAGGACCCAGTGGCATACCCTGCAGGCCCTTCTTGGGCCCCCGGTATTATGGGAACTCTCTAAAGACTGTAATCCCTTGCCTCTAAGGATCCTACTGCCTGGAGCTTTCTCCCCTATGATCCATGATAGACTTTGAGGGGGGGTCGTTGAAATGTCATACATCGTGCAAGTCAGACAAAGTCCCATTCTGGCTGCTGCAGCCCTAACTTGTGTGGAGTATCTTGCATGTTGTTGGTCCTCACCATCTTTAGGCTCTTACAATCTTGCCGCCCCCCTATTGCTCAAGGTTCCCTGAGCGATAGGGTGAGGAGAGATTTGGCTGCTCTGGGTCAAGGCGAATAATATAGGCTACCCCCTGTTTTTATCATTGATTTTTTTTTCAGGGCTCTAAGTCCACCTCTACTTTGTGTTATGATCAGCACCATGCACTCCCATAGGCAAAGCAGAGTCCACTGGAGTTGTGTTCTGTCCACTAGACAGAAGTTATACGGGAATGTTCTCTCCCAGTAACACCTGCAGCACTGATGGAAAATCAAAGCTGAAGTCAGGTGTCTTCAGTTATTTTATATTTTTATTATATGGTGGAGGACTGTCTCTCTTGAGATGGTACTCAGTTTGGGATCTGAATGAGAACAGTCACCTGACATATTTGTGGATATTTCTTAGCTTTTTAGTTCATTCTCAATTTCAGAGTAGTTAAACTAGAAAACTTTAATTTACCATATTGAAACCACCCAGCCAAAATAATTTGATTTGTCTTCACTTTTGCCATTCACTATGCTAATAGGGCAGCTACCCAAGCTCTTCTAAAGAGTGGACTGTCTAGTGAGAGGCAGGGCTATCGAAGAGGCCTGACACCTCCATCAGGAATATGCCACATAGATCCTAATTGTTGCTGCAGTAGAACCTACTTAAAACTGAAATGGGGAGAGACAGTGTATACTGGAACAAAAAGAGAAGGGGTAATGAAATTGATGATTTAAATGAACTGTAAGCAATCCAACCAAAGCCAAAGGAAGAGCCCTTCACAAATTTTAGGAAGAATAAATGACATGCTTGTTGTTGAGAAATCCTAAAGGATTTAAAAGTGTTTAAGATGACCTTTATAATAGACACAATGACCCTGATATTCTTTGAAAGCTCCTGAAGTTGAACGTGGCTATAGGAATGAGTCCCCTAGGGAAATACTGACTTTAAAGCGTACATTTGCAAGAGAAAGAGAAAAAATCTGAGGCCAACTACACATTTTGTTGATTACAACAAGACAAAAAAAACAACAAAACAATCACATAAAAACAAAAAAAACAGAGTTGGAACAATGTAGGAGGCAAAGGTGGGGAAAACCCTTAGGGAGAACTGCTGTAAGTAATGCAAGGAGGAGACACTGTAGCTGTGTAACTGCCCCAAAATAAAAAAGGGAAGGAAAAGCAAGACAGGGAGATGATAAAACTCAATGAAATTTCAATTATGAATGATAAGGCAGAGGGGCACCCCTTGTTCATTCAGAATCAAGTATAATTTTCTCACAGGGGCTCCCATACAATGAACAGTGGGGATTCAAACCGTAGGAGTTCCTCTAGACGTGGATGCCAGTTATCTGTTCTCAGAGCAGGACAACATCAGTGATTTCCCAAAGATTTATGAAATGTGAGACAGACTATGCTGTCGGAAAGTACACCACCTGGAAAAATTAAATTACAAAGGGAATCAGAATTTTTTTATGAAATTCTCTGCCCTCAAGAAAGAAGCTTTAGAAGGAATTCAGCCAATGATAAAAAACTTCTTAAATATGGGCTAATCTGTTTTTGTGTGTTACCCTGTGTCACACTATTTCTACCACTTACAAACTGTGTGAACTAACATAGATCCTTCCAAGAGCTGCCAGTGACACTGTAAGATATTCATCCTGCTATGCGAAATCCTGGCTCTCTGAGTGTTTTGGATTGGGACTGTGGGTGGTTTTCTGCTTAGGACTTTAAGTAAGATTTCCTGCATCCCCCTTGACAATAAGCCCCATTTGTCATTTGCTTTTCATTAATAAGTTGCATAGCAAGCAACCTCATTACATACTGTATACTGTTTGACAGCATCGTCCTGGGTCTTCAAGAATAATATAGCCATCTTTAAGATAATGGCCAAAGACCTATGAGCTCTGAAACTGAATGCACAATCTTGATGTGATGTGTTGCTGATTTACTGATTGTAAGGCCTGATTTTGAAATGTCTATTTAACATGAATTTGGTGCTGAATCACTTAGATATGGTAGATAAAAAGCCTCCCCCCACAAAATTCAGATTTGCAGAAGAGTTCATTACCTCAACTGTCAAATAAGGAAAAAGGAGCTTAATTTCTGGTCAGAAACAATTGACAACATTAAATCCTTGTAAGTAGGAGGCATCTCTCAGTTTATAGGGATAACCGGGTTCTGCGAGACTTAGATTTTCTAACTTAGGAATAATAGTAAAACCTAATTTTACGTGTGTGTGTGTGTGTGTGTGTGTGTGTGTGTGTGTGTGTGTGTTGGGGGTATATATGTGATTTCAGGCACGTGTGTGTCAGAGTACAAGGATTTGGCACAGCAGGACAACTTTTGGGAGTCTTCTCTCCTTCCACCCTATTGAGGCAAGACTTTTCTTGTTTCTGCTGCTCCACACATTCCAGACTAGCTGGCCCATTCCAAGTAATTCTCCTGTCTCCTGTTCACATCTCACCATAGCACTGCTGGTATTACAGATGGGAGCCGCCACTTCTAGCATTTTGTGGATTCCAGGGATCGAGCTCTGATAGTCAGGTTTGCACAGCAAGCAGTTTTATTTGCTGAGCCATTTCACCAGCCCAATAGTGAAACCTCTCTATAAGTCCCTCTAAAATCTAGATGCGTACCTCTGTGTTGGATTCCTGAATGTTGACGGACATATGACTTTTCTCCTATAAGTAATACCTCCATCTGTGCTCATGCAAGCAACCGTAATTACATGAAGAAGACACAAAATAAAGGAGACTTGTGGGGAAGAAGGGATTCAACAGGAGGGGATAAATAATGGGGAATATGCTCAAAGTACATTATGTAGGAGACCGAAAGAATAAATAAGTTAAAATAAAAGACCTCACAATATTTAAAAAAAAGAGAAAGACTGTTGTTGAGCTTTTGAGACAGCTGAAAAAACAGCAAAAGCTCCAGTATTAGATTACCTAACAGTTGAACGCCTCCAGAGGTTCTACTGCTCACTTCTCCAGAATCCTGAAGGCAGCCACCATTTCTTCAAGTGATTTTCAGACACAAGAGAAGTTTCTTCCAGGACCATCTATTTGGACACTTGTATTTCATCAGGGGTTGAAATTGCTAGAATAAAAATAAAGATTCTGGTTGACAGTGGGATGAACAGGCAAATGTCAGGTGATTTTTACCTGGTGATCCCAACAAACAGCCCCCCAAATCCAGCTACCTTATTCCCAATAATGGAAGCTGATTCTGTTTTGGAATGTAACTGCTTAGAAATTCTTTTTTTTTTAACATTTTTTATTGTTATCTCCCCTCATACAAACTTAATAGGTACATTGGTTCCCTCTCTCCCTCCTCTTCCCCCGTACCCCCCTGCTCCCCCTCCCCTCACCATCCCCCAGTGCCTCCCCTCTCAATCCCTGGAGAATCCTTTAATGTGCATGCCAGACTCTACTCTGGGCCCTCCTCTCTGTTGACATACAAGGACCCAGTAGCATTTCCCTGAACCCTTTCCTGTGTTCCCCTTAAGCATAGGAATACTACTGTGGCTGTCAATTCCTTGCCTCCAAGGATCTTGGTGCCTTTAGCAAATGCTACACTTTATGGGGTCAATAGTGTGTGTGACATTGCGCAGGGCATGCAAAGTCCAATTATGATTGCTTCAGCCCTAACCTGTGTGGAGTATCTTGCATATCATTGCTCCTCCCATCCTTGTGCTCTTACAATCATACTACCCCCTCTTCTGCAAATTTCTCTGAGCTTCAGGATGGGGAAAGATTAGGCTGGGCTAGTTCTAGGTGGTTGATATAGAGTCTCTGAAGTTCTGGATTATGGTTCATTGATTTATTGCTCAGAAGTTCTTGATGTGCTCTATTACAGAAGACCAGATTTGTCTCATCAGAGGCTGGCGACTTTCGACTTAAAACTTTGGACCAGGAGCAGCTTCACTGAAGACAGATGCTGCTGAGCTGCATATGTTAACGACTCAGGACAAGGTAATAGAAGTCTGTTCCCTCACTGGTGGCACCTCCACACAAAAGACTGAATTGAGCGCACACTCTAGGGCCTTGTAACTGTTGTCAGGAAAACAAACATCTGTAATGAGGATTACTAGCACCAGGAAAGAAAAACATCAGAACTGATAGAAATGCTGGCCCTGCTTCAGTCCGTCAGTTTAGCAGTCCATGTAACCATTCACACACTGTTTAGGACACCAAAAAACGGATTCCCATAGATTAAGTAACATCAAAGAGCCCACATAGTAACAAAACAAGTTGCTAGGGAAGGGCAGTTAGGGAAGGGCAGTTTTGCAGACAGTGGACTGAGCCAGAAAATGAGGCTTTACTAAAACTCACTGAAAACTTAATGACGATGCAGTGGTGTTACTCCATGAAGCTTTAGTGCATCCCATTTCAATACACTAATGGGACAAATGATAGGAATCCACTGATAAGAGCTAATATGGCTCTGTTTGGAAGGACTATACTCTCAAAAGACTATTTAAAGGATGCCATTGGTATGGAAAATAACCTAAGACTGTGTGCAGTCCATGTCAGTAGGCATGTAATGTAAGTGGAAATACACATTTGAAAACTGCCAAATAAATGTCACTCAGAAGCCTAAAGCAAGTGCTTTTAAATTCTTACAAAGATTTATGGATACTTTTTCATGCAAGGTAGGTGAATCACCCTAGTGTTAGTGGAGGATATTATGGTCTAACGGGCACTGATTGGAATTCCGTTTCTTACGTTCTACAACAAGGGATAGATAGGGACATGTGAGTAATAGTAGAAGAGAAGACAGTTTATCAGAAAAGAGTACACTTTCAAGGAGGAGGTGGGCACAGGCCAGAGCTGGAAGAAAAGTTAGCTCCTAATGCACATACCCAGCAGATCAGGAACTTTGCTGGTCATTGTTTAGCACCAGCTTTTTTGTGAGTAGGTGCTGTCCTTTCACATGAGGTTGTAGAGGTGTCCAATCCTCTCTAACAACTGGTTTCTTTCATATGTTAATTTTACCTTTACCCTCTGTTCTGCTGACCCATACTACACAGATGGAGAAAGCAGCAAATCTAATTAAATTTTTCCTAGAAATTCTTCCTAGGTTTGAACTAGTTAGCTCTATTGAGAATGTTCAAGGGCCTGCTTTTATTTTTGAGATGAACAAAAGAATGAGTAAAACTTTGAAATTAACCTGGAAATTACATTCAATGTTAAGACCATAGTCCAGAGGAAAATGAGAAAGGATGAGTCATACCTTAAAACAAGGGCTAAATATTAAGAGACCCCTTGCCAATTGGGATAAAGTTTACTTACTGCTTTGCTACAAACTAGGATGGTAAGTCAAAGTAGACTTAATTTCCCTTTTGAAATTGCATGGGAGACTTTCTCATCTCTAAGGTAAGAGTTCCATCCATAATACTACAAAGTGAAGTTAGCATTAAACAGTACGAACAGAAGCTGAGCCAGGAATCCACTGCTTTGTACCAGTCTGCTCTCTTGTTTACACACTGAAGAAATGACGCATTCTTCCCCTTTTACCTGATTACAGTGCTGCTGCCAACCTGGAACACCCAAGGAAATGAAGAACATCTGACTGGAAAGCAGGTCCCACAGAAATGTGTTTGAACAACCCATGCTTCATGAAACCACAGAAGAAGTAAACTCTGGTCCAACACTCCAGGATAAAGGTAGTCCCATTGGAGGATGACACTGTAAGCTTTCTCAAGACCCTGCCTGAACTTGAACATTGACGGAGAACCTTGAGTATCAGTTCAAAAGAATATTAGAAATAAGATCATAACTAACTGAAATAACGGACATCTCCTTAACCAAGATATTCTACCTGAAACTTCCTTAGGTGGAGACCATGTAAACGTGATAACATGTCCTGTAAATGAGCCTTCCCCATCCTTATAGTGTTGGAAGTGCAAGTAAATGAGAAACCAGGATCTGTACACTACTTCAGTTCTCAACTCCCACGTGAAGTGCTCTGCATGCTCTCCAATACTGCCTTGTACTGGTTGCTCTTTTCTATAGCTGTGAAACACCACTGCTAGTCAAACAACTTAAGGGAAAAGGGGAGATTTTCTCAGCTTATGATTCCAGGGAGGGATGGATTCCTTTAAGGCTCATGGCATGGAGGAGGCCTAGGTCACATCCATCCAGAGGCTGAGAATTGCTAGACTACCAACTTCCAGACAAGGCCTATCCCTGAAATGGGGGAGGGATAATCTACATTTCAAATGAAGGCATTGCACCCCTGCCCCCCAAAGGCTCACTGCCATCTCATTATGCAAACCACACTCAGTCCTACTTTTTAATTCCTAACACAGACTGTATTAGCAGTCCTAACACAGTTCCAAAAACTCCTGCAAAAGGAAAAGGCAAGTTACATCCTTCCAACACACAGTGGCACAGAATAAGCATCCCTTGTCCAAAAGGGAGGAATGAGGGTATATGCAGGAAAGATTGTTCCATACCAAGGCTGAGAACCAGCAGAGCAAACTCCAAATTCTCTAGATGCATATGCAATGTGTGATCTTGTTGAAATCATCCCAGTTGCCATGGCTTTGGTTCATCCCTTCCAACTCTGCTTCCCATAGAACACATCTTCTTCCATGCTGTGTATCTTTCCTTGGCAGAAGGCCTCAATTGGCTGTGCCATCTCTGAATGCTCCAATTCACAATGTCAAGGCAGACTTAAAATCCACAACACAAGTATCACATCTCAGGCCTCTAACCTGTACACTTCCTGCTAGGTGTTGCCTAGCTTCTACCATTGTCCGAAATTTGGAGAAGGAATCCATGACCTCTCTCTTGCATCTTTGATTTCTCTGACGCCAAAATCATCACGTAGATGACCTTGCTAAGATGTGTTAAAGCATTCAATTGGGGTACACACTGGCCTCCAAAACTCACAGCTGGTTTAGCTTCTTCATCTTAGTGAGAATTTATCCCTTGGCCAGTTGATTGAGAGGATAAACAAACCATTCCTTTAGAAGTCCTCCCTATTGCTCATTCTTTCCAGAAAGATTAGCCTTCTTATGGTTGGGAGCCTTCTCTGGCCTTCTCTGAGAAACCCATCCATAAGAATAGGGTCTCTGCAATTATACAGTGAAAAGCAGGCTTTGATGTATGACAAGAAATCATGTGGTCAGTTACAATTGCCATTTGACTGTGAACCCCTTCCTGGTTTACCTCTTGGGGTTTGCCACTGCATTTTTCCTTATTAGATTGCACAGTCTTTGATTTGTTCTGCCTCATTCCTAGCACATTTCCCATATCTGTGAATCAGAGCACTAAAACATTGGCAAAACTGTCTGGTCTTGAACGATCTTCCGGAAACACTCCAGTTTCACTTCAGGCAAGCTCTCAGAAGGAGAGCCGAACTTCATTCAACAATATAGGAAGACAGAGTTCCACTTGCACATTAAGGAATCGGGAGATTTATACAAATTTATGGTTGCAGGTGTAAAGTACAGAGGTTTGAGGCAGAATTGGCATGGCTGTCTGATAGAGCCTGGATGAGGCCTAGTTCACATTCATCCAGAGACTGAAATCTGATAGACTGCCAAGTGCCAGAGGAAACATATCCCAGAAGTACTGTGGAAATATTCGACCTTAAGTCTATACCTCTTGAGACTGCCTACATATTATCAACAACATGAGCCTCAGGGGGAAGTATTTCAAACCAGAAAGTTTATCCAAACCACCTCCCTGCCTTCCACTGCCCAAAGGCTCACTGCCATCGCATTTTCTAAACCTGACTCGGCCAAGTATAAAAGTCCCAGCAGGGACTGCATCAGTATTACAAACTTACTGGAAAACCCTCTGTGAAATGAAAAGGCAAGTTACATACTTGCAGCATGTGGTGGCACAGAATTGAGTTTCAACAGGGGAGGTGGGAGGGTATGTGCAGGATAGATCATCCCATTATCAGATCAGTGAGCAGCAGGGCAAATTTGCATATCCCAGGGATCCCTGTTGGAAAGGTGAATTTTTTGTTGACATAACCTTAGTTGTCGTGGTTTTGGGGCAGACACTCCAACCTGGCTGCCAGTAGATCACATCTTCTTCTTCCCATGATGTGTACCTTTACAGATTCCCTATGTTGTCTGTCATCTCTGACCCGTCAACTTCTTAGTGGGAACCCAGGCGGCAGTGCCCAATTTGCCCTTCTCATGAGTCTAACTGGCAAGTTTCCTGCCACCCCATGTATGGCTTGAGCCAATCTCAGAAATACAAAGTAGACTCTGCTGAAGCCATAATCAAGGGCATGGCATGACCAAGTTCTGCTAAAGCATTGGACTGCCATATAGACTGACCACATAACTCAGAGCTACGTGAGTTTCTCCATGCTAGCCAGGATCTCCCTCATTGCCAGTTGCTTCAGAAGAGAAACACACCTGACCTTCCTACCCCCTTCCTTTTACTAGTCCCTTCCAGAAGGATCTGCTTTCACATGAGTCTGAGACTTCTCTGTGAAGCACGCCCTAGGGAGTAGGGTCTCTTCTATTAAGCAGTTGAAAGGCAGCCTTCGATTTAGGACAGGGGCTCATCTGTTTCACCACAGGTGCCATTTTGCTCTGCATCTTTTTCATGTTCAGATGCTGGGATTTCGTGAAGCATTTCCTCATCTGCTTCCATAGCATGGGCTACTATCTGCCTGATTCCTAGCTCTTGTTTTTGGATAACTCTGAATCAGTGCATTAAACTTGGGCAAGAGTTCCTTGTCTTGAATGTTCTTCCAGAAATGCTGGACTTTAGCTTCAGGCAAGTTCTCAAGGGGAGGGCCATAGTTTCCTATACTCTGCAGGGAGACATGAATCCATTTGCACACTGAGAGAATGGGGCAGATATATTCACTAATTTTCAAGGGTAGAGGTGCAGTGATTTGAGCATAAGATGCATGGCTGTCTGAGAGAAGCTGCTGTAGGCCTTGGTGACATTCACCCAGAGGCTGAGAGTTAGTAGCCTTCCCAGGGCCAGAGGAGAACTCTCCCAGAGGTTAGGTGAAAAGATCCACCTCAAGTCCCTTCCTCCTTGTGGTGCAATGAAAGTTGTGAACACATTTTCCTGGGGAGGGGGGCGCAATTCAAACTCGGATATCCCTGGCACCCCGCTGCCCAAAGGCTCATTGCATTCGCATTTTCGAATCCTAACTCAATCCAAGTATAACAGTCATGGCAGGGACTGCATCAGTATTCCAAACTTACTACAAAACCCTCTGTAAAATGAAAAAGCAAGTTAGATTCTTCCAGGATGTGGTGGCAGAATAGAAGCAATTCGATTCAAGGGAGGAGGTCGGGTATGTGCAGGATAGGTCATTCCTACCAGATCAGTGAACAGCAGCACAAATTTGCATATGCCAGGGATCCCTGTGGGACAGGTGAACTTTTTGTTGACATGAGCCCTGTTGTTGTGGATTTGGGGCAGACACTCCAACCTAGCTGCCAGTAGAGCATCTCTTCTTCTTCCCATGATGTGTACTTTTGCAGAATCCCTGTGTTGTCTGTCATCTATAACCTGTCCACTTCTCAGTGGCAACCCAAGTGTCACTGCACAATCTGCCCTTCTCAGGAGTCTAACTGGCAAGTTTCCTGTCACCCCATGTATGGCTTTAGCCACTCTCAGAAACCGTTTATGAGAATAAATGACACTTTTATTGCAAATTGAACTCTGCTGAAGCCATAATCAAGGGCACGGCATGACCAAGTTCTGCTAAAGCATTGGACAGCCATATAAACTAACCACGTAACTCACAGCTAGGTGAGTTTCTCCATGCTAGCCAGATCTCCATCATGGCTGGTTGCTTGAGAGGAGAAACACAACTGACCTTCCTACCTCCTTCCTTTCGCTAGTACCTTCCAGAAGAATCTGGGTTCACAGGGGTCTGAGGCTTCTCTGTAACACTTGACTGGGGAATAGGGTCTCTTGTATTATGCACTTGAAAGGCAGGCTTCGATTTAGGACAGGAGCTCATCTGTTTCACCACAGGAGCTATTTCGCTCTGCATCTCTTCCATCTTCAGCTGCAGTGATTTCGTGAGGCATTTCCTCATCTGCTTCCACAGCATGGGCTACTCCCTGCCTAATTCGTAGCCCTTGCTTTTGAATAACTCTGAATCAGTGTAGTAAATGTGGGAAAGAGTGCCTTGTCTTGAATGTTCCTCCAGAAATGCTGGACTTTAGCTTCAGGCAAGTTCTCAAGGGGAGGGCCATAGTTCCCTATACTCTGCAGGGAGACATGAATCCATTTGCACACTGAGAGAATGGGGCAGATATATTCACTAACTTTCAAGGGTAGACGTGCAGTGATTTGAAGCAGAAGATGCATGGCTGGCTGAGAGAAGCTGCGGGAGGCCTTGGTGACATTCACCCAGAGGCTGATTGTTAGTATCCTTCCCAGGGCCAGAGGAGAACTCTCCCAGAGGTTAGGTGAAAAGATCCACCTCAAGTTCCTTCCTCCTTGTGGTGCAATGAAAGTTGTGAACACATTTTCCTGGGAGGGGGGGCGCATTTCAAACTCTGATGTCCCTGCACCCCGCTGCCCAAAGGCTCATTGCCATCGCATTTTCCAATCCTAACTCAATCCAAGTATAACAGTCATGGCAGGGACTGCATCAGTATTCCAAACATACTACAAAGCCCTCTGTAAAATGAAAAACAAGTTAGATTCTTGCAGGATACGGTGGCAGAATAGAAGCAATGCGATTCAAGGGAGGAGGTCGGGTATGTGCAGGATAGATCATTCCTACCAGATCAGTGAGCAGCATGGCAAATTTGCATATGCCAGGGATCCCTGTGGGACAGGTGAACTTTTTGTTGACATGACCTCTGTTGTTGTGGATTTGCGGCAGACACTCCAACCTAGCTGCCAGTAGAGCACATGTTCTTCTTCCCATGATGTGTACCTTTGTAGAATCCCTATGTTGTCTGTCATCTCTAACCTGTCCACTTCTCAGTGGCAACCCAGGTGGCACTGCCCAATCTGCCCTTCTCAGGAGTCTAAGTGGCAAGTTCCCTGCCACCCCATGTATGGCTTTAGCCACTCTCAGAAACCGTTTACGAGAATCGATGACACTTGTCTTGCAAATTGGACTCTGCTGAAACCATAATCAAGGGCACGGCATGACCAAGTTCTGCTAAAGCATTGGACAGCCGTATAAACTAACCACCTAACTCACAGCTAGGTGAGTTTCTCCATGCTAGCCAGGATCTCCATCATGGCCGGTTGCTTGAGAGGAGAAACACATCTGACCTTCCTACCCCCTTCCTTTCGCTAGTCCCTTCCAGAGGAATCTGCGTTCACAGGGGTCTGAGGCTTCTCTGTAACACTTGCCCTGTGTAATAGGGTCTCTTGTATTATGCAATTGAAAGGCAGGCTTCGATTTAGGACAGGAGCTCATCTGTTTCACCACAGGAGCCATTTCTCTCTGCATCTCTTCCATGTTCAGCTGCAGTGATTTTGTGAGGCATTTCCTCATCTGCTTCCACAGCATGGGCTACTCTCTGCCTGATTCGTAGCTCTTGTTTTTGGATAACTCTGAATCAGTGCATTAAACTTGGGCAAGAGTGCCTTGTCTTGAATGTTCCTCCAGAAATGCTGGACTTTAGCTTCAGGCAAGTTCTCAAGGGGAGGGCCATAGTTCCCTATCCTCTGCAGGGAAACATGAATCCATTTGCACACTGAGAGAATGGGGCAGATATATTCACTTAATTTTCAAAGGTACAGTTGCAATGATTGGAAGCAGAAGATGCATGGCTCAGAGAAGCAGCTGGAGGCCTTGGTGACACTCACCCAGAGGCTGAGAGCTAGTAGCCTTCCCAGGGCCAGAAGAGACCTCTCCCAGAGGTTAGGTGAATAGATCCACCTCAAGTCTCTTCCTCCTTGTGGTGCAATGAAAGTCGTGAACACATTTGCCTGGGGGGCACATTTCATATTCTGATGTCCCAAGCACAACACTGCCCAAAGGCTCACTGCCATCGCATTTTACAGTCCTTACTCAATCCAAGTATAACAGTCATGGCAGGGACTGCATCAGTATTCAAAACGTACTGCAAAACCCTCTGTAAAATGAAAAAGCAAGTTAGATTCTTCCAGGATGCGGTGGCAGAGTAAAAGCATTGCGATCCAAGGGAGGAGGGAGGGTATGTGAAGGATATATCATTCCTACCAGATCAGTGAGCAGCATGGCAAATTTGCATATGCCAGGGATCCCTGTGGGACAGGTGAACTTTTTGTTGACATGACCCCTGTTGTTGTGGTTTTGGGGCAGACACTCCAACCTAGCTGCCAGTATAACACATCTTCTTATTCCCATGAGGTGTACCTTTACAGTTTCCCTATGTTGTCTGTCATCTCTGACCGTCATCTTCTTAGTGGCAACCCAGGCGGCAGTGCCCAATCTTCCCTTCTCAGGAGTCTACCTGGTAAGTTTCCTGCCACCCCATGCATGGCTTCAGCCACTCTCAAAAACCATTTACGAGAATCCATGAACCCTGTCTTGCAAATTGGACTCTGCTGAAGCCATAATCAAGGGCACGGCATGATCAAGTTCTGCTAAAGCATTGGACAGCCATATAAACTGACCACCTAACTCACAGCTAGGTGAGTTTCTCCATGCTAGCCAGGATCTCCATCATGGCCGGTTGCTTGAGAGGAGAAACACATCTGACCTTCCTACCCCCTTCCTTTCGCTAGTCCCTTCCAGAAGAATCTGCGTTCACAGGGGTCTGAGGCTTCTCTGTAACACTTGCCCTGTGTAATAGGGTCTCTTGTATTATGCAATTGAAAGGCAGGCTTCGATTTAGGACAGAAGCTCATCTGTTTCACCACAGGAGCCATTTCGCTCTGCATCTCTTCCATCTTAGCTGCAGTGATTATGTGAGGCATTTCCTCATCTGCTTCCACAGCATGGGCTACTCTCTGCCTGATTCGTAGCTCTTGTTTTTGGATAACTCTGAATCAGTGCATTAAACTTGGGCAAGAGTGCCTTGTCTTGAATGTTCCTCCAGAAATGCTGGACTTTAGCTTCAGGCAAGTTCTCAAGGGGAGGGCCATAGTTCCCTATGCTCTGCAGGGAGACATGAATCCATTTGCACACTGAGAGAATGGGGCAGATATATTCACTAATTTTCAAGGGTAGAGGTGCAGTGATTTGAAGCATAAGATGCATGGCTGTCTGAGAGAAGCTGCTGGAGGCCTTGGTGACATTCACCCAGAGGCTGAGAATTAGTAGCCTTCCCAGGGCCAGAGGAGAACTCTCCCAGAGGTTAGGTGAATAGATCCACCTCAAGTCCCTTCCTCCTTGTGGTGCAATGAATGTTGTGAACACATTTTCGTGGGGGGGGGCGCATTTCAAACTCTGATGTCCCTGCCACCCCGCTGCCCAAAGGCTCATTGCCATCGCATTTTCCAATCCTAACTCAATCCAAGTATAACAGTCATGGCAGGGACTGCATCAGTATTCCAAACATACTACAAAGCCCTCTGTAAAATGAAAAACAAGTTAGATTCTTGCAGGATACGGTGGCAGAATAGAAGCAATGCGATTCAAGGGAGGAGGTCGGGTATGTGCAGGATAGATCATTCCTACCAGATCAGTGAGCAGCATCGCAAATTTGCATATGCCAGGGATCCCTGTGGGACAGGTGAACTTTTTGTTGACATGACCTCTGTTGTTGTGGATTTGCGGCAGACACTCCAACCTAGCTGCCAGTAGAGCACATGTTCTTCTTCCCATGATGTGTACCTTTGTAGAATCCCTATGTTGTCTGTCATCTCTAACCTGTCCACTTCTCAGTGGCAAGCCAGGTGGCACTGCCCAATCTGCCTTTCTCAGGAGTCTAAGTGGCAAGTTCCCTGCCACCCCATGTATGGCTTTAGCCACTCTCAGAAACCGTTTACGAGAATCGATGACACTTGTCTTGCAAATTGGACTCTGCTGAAACCATAATCAAGGGCACGGCATGACCAAGTTCTGCTAAAGCATTGGACAGCCATATAAACTAACCACCTAACTCACAGCTAGGTGAGTTTCTCCATGCTAGCCAGGATCTCCATCATGGCCGTTGCTTGAGAGGAGAAACACACCTGACCTTCCTACCCCCTTCCTTTCGATAGTCCCTTCCAGAAGGATCTGCTTTCACATGGGTCTGAGGCTTCTTTCTGACACTCGCCCTGGGAAATAGGGTCTCTTGTATTATGCAGTTGAAAGGCAGGCTTCGATTTAGGACAGGAGCTCATCTGTTTCACCACAGGTGCCATTTTGCTCTGCATCTTTTTCATGTTCAGCTGCGGGGATTTCGTGAGGCATTTCCTCATCTGCTTCCACAGCATGGGCTACTGTCTGCCTGATTCGTACCTCTTGTTTTTGGATAACTCTGAATCAGTGCATTAAACTTGGGCAAGAGTTCCTTGTCTTGACTGTTCTTCCAGAAATGCTGGACTTTAGCTTCAGGCAAGTTCTCAAGGGGAGGGCCATAGTTCCCTATGCTCTGCAGGGAGACATGAATCCATTTGCACACTGAGAGAATGGGGCAGATATATTCACTAATTTTCAAGGGTAGAGGTGCAGTGATTTGAAGCATAAGATGCATGGCTGTCTGAGAGAAGCTGCTGGAGGCCTTGGTGACATTCACCCAGAGGCTGAGAATTAGTAGCCTTCCCAGGGCCAGAGGAGAACTCTCCCAGAGGTTAGGTGAATAGATCCACCTCAAGTCCCTTCCTCCTTGTGGTGCAATGAATGTTGTGAACACATTTTCGTGGGGGGGGGCGCATTTCAAACTCTGATGTCCCTGCCACCCCGCTGCCCAAAGGCTCATTGCCATCGCATTTTCCAATCCTAACTCAATCCAAGTATAACAGTCATGGCAGGGACTGCATCAGTATTCCAAACATACTACAAAGCCCTCTGTAAAATGAAAAACAAGTTAGATTCTTGCAGGATACGGTGGCAGAATAGAAGCAATGCGATTCAAGGGAGGAGGTCGGGTATGTGCAGGATAGATCATTCCTACCAGATCAGTGAGCAGCATGGCAAATTTGCATATGCCAGGGATCCCTGTGGGACAGGTGAACTTTTTGTTGACATGACCTCTGTTGTTGTGGATTTGCGGCAGACACTCCAACCTAGCTGCCAGTAGAGCACATGTTCTTCTTCCCATGATGTGTACCTTTGTAGAATCCCTATGTTGTCTGTCATCTCTAACCTGTCCACTTCTCAGTGGCAACCCAGGTGGCACTGCCCAATCTGCCCTTCTCAGGAGTCTAAGTGTCAAGTTCCCTGCCACCCCATGTATGGCTTTAGCCACTCTCAGAAACCGTTTACGAGAATCGATGACACTTGTCTTGCAAATTGGACTCTGCTGAAACCATAATCAAGGGCACGGCATGACCAAGTTCTGCTAAAGCATTGGACAGCCGTATAAACTAACCACCTAACTCACAGCTAGGTGAGTTTCTCCATGCTAGCCAGGATCTCCATCATGGCCGGTTGTTTGAGAGGAGAAACACATCTGACCTTCCTACCCCCTTCCTTTCGCTAGTCCCTTCCAGAGGAATCTGCGTTCACAGGGGTCTGAGGCTTCTCTGTAACACTTGCCCTGTGTAATAGGGTCTCTTGTATTATGCAATTGAAAGGCAGGCTTCGATTTAGGACAGGAGCTCATCTGTTTCACCACAGGAGCCATTTCTCTCTGCATCTCTTCCATGTTCAGCTGCAGTGATTTTGTGAGGCATTTCCTCATCTGCTTCCACAGCATGGGCTACTCTCTGCCTGATTCGTAGCTCTTGTTTTTGGATAACTCTGAATCAGTGCATTAAACTTGGGCAAGAGTGCCTTGTCTTGAATGTTCCTCCAGAAATGCTGGACTTTAGCTTCAGGCAAGTTCTCAAGGGGAGGGCCATAGTTCCCTATCCTCTGCAGGGAAACATGAATCCATTTGCACACTGAGAGAATGGGGCAGATATATTCACTTAATTTTCAAAGGTACAGTTGCAATGATTGGAAGCAGAAGATGCATGGCTCAGAGAAGCAGCTGGAGGCCTTGGTGACACTCACCCAGAGGCTGAGAGCTAGTAGCCTTCCCAGGGCCAGAAGAGACCTCTCCCAGAGGTTAGGTGAATAGATCCACCTCAAGTCTCTTCCTCCTTGTGGTGCAATGAAAGTCGTGAACACATTTGCCTGGGGGGCACATTTCATATTCTGATGTCCCAAGCACAACACTGCCCAAAGGCTCACTGCCATCGCATTTTACAGTCCTTACTCAATCCAAGTATAACAGTCATGGCAGGGACTGCATCAGTATTCAAAACGTACTGCAAAACCCTCTGTAAAATGAAAAAGCAAGTTAGATTCTTCCAGGATGCGGTGGCAGAGTAAAAGCATTGCGATCCAAGGGAGGAGGGAGGGTATGTGAAGGATATATCATTCCTACCAGATCAGTGAGCAGCATGGCAAATTTGCATATGCCAGGGATCCCTGTGGGACAGGTGAACTTTTTGTTGACATGACCCCTGTTGTTGTGGTTTTGGGGCAGACACTCCAACCTCGCTGCCAGTATAACACATCTTCTTCTTCCCATGAGGTGTACCTTTACAGTTTCCCTATGTTGTCTGTCATCTCTGACCGTCATCTTCTTAGTGGCAACCCAGGCGGCAGTGCCCAATCTTTCCTTCTCAGGAGTCTACCTGGTAAGTTTCCTGCCACCCCATGCATGGCTTCAGCCACTCTCAGAAACCATTTACGAGAATCCATGAACCCTGTCTTACAAATTGGACTCTGCTGAAGCCATAATCAAGGGCACGGCATGATCAAGTTCTGCTAAAGCATTGGACAGCCATATAAACTAACCACTTAACTCACAGCTAGGTGAGTTTCTCCATGCTAGCCAGGATCTCCATCATGGCCGTTGCTTGAGAGGAGAAACACACCTGACCTTCCTACCCCCTTCCTTTCGATAGTCCCTTCCAGAAGGATCTGCTTTCACATGGGTCTGAGGCTTCTGTGTGACACTCACCCTGGGGAATAGGGTCTCTTCTATTAAGCAGTTGAAAGGCAGGCTTCGATTTAGGACAGGAACTCATCTCTTTCACCACAGAAGCCATTTCGCTCTGCATCTCTTCCATGTTCAGCTGCGATGATTTCGTGAGGCATTTCCGCATCTGCTTCCACAGCATGGGCTACTGCTCTGCCTGATTCGTAGCTCTTGTTTTTGGATAACTCTGAATCAGTGCATTAAACTTGGGCAAGAGTGCCTTGTCTTGAATGTTCTTCCAGAAATGCTGGACTTTAGCTTCAGGCAAGTTCTCAAGGGGAGGGCCATAGTTCCCTATACTCTGCAGGGAGACATGAATCCATTTGCACACTGAGAGAATGGGGCAGATATATTCACTTAATTTTCAAGGGTAGAGGTGCAGTGATTTGAAGCAGAAGATGCATGGCTGTCTGAGAGAAGCTGCTGGAGGCCTTGGTGACATTCACCCAGAGGCTGAGAGCTAGTAGCCTTCCCAGGGCCAGAGGAGACCTCTCCCAGAGGTTAGGTGAAAAGATCCACCTCAAGTCTCTTCCTCCTTGTGGTGCAATGAAAGTTGTGAACACATTTGCCTGGGGGGGCACATTTCATATTCTGATGTCCCAAGCACAACACTGCCCAAAGGCTCATTGCCATCGCATTTTCCAATCCTAACTCAATCCAAGTATAACAGTCATGGCAGGGACTGCATCAGTATTCCAAACATACTACAAAGCCCTCTGTAAAATGAAAAACAAGTTAGATTCTTGCAGGATACGGTGGCAGAATAGAAGCAATGCGATTCAAGGGAGGAGGTCGGGTATGTGCAGGATAGATCATTCCTACCAGATCAGTGAGCAGCATGGCAAATTTGCATATGCCAGGGATCCCTGTGGGACAGGTGAACTTTTTGTTGACATGACCCCTGTTGTTGTGGTTTTGGGGCAGACACTCCAACCTAGCTGCCAGTATAACACATCTTCTTCTTCCCATGAGGTGTACCTTTACAGTTTCCCTATGTTGTCTGTCATCTCTGACCGTCATCTTCTTAGTGGCAACCCAGGCGGCAGTGCCCAATCTTTCCTTCTCAGGAGTCTACCTGGTAAGTTTCCTGCCACCCCATGCATGGCTTCAGCCACTCTCAGAAACCATTTACGAGAATCCATGAACCCTGTCTTACAAATTGGACTCTGCTGAAGCCATAATCAAGGGCACGGCATGATCAAGTTCTGCTAAAGCATTGGACAGCCATATAAACTAACCACTTAACTCACAGCTAGGTGAGTTTCTCCATGCTAGCCAGGATCTCCATCATGGCCGTTGCTTGAGAGGAGAAACACACCTGACCTTCCTACCCCCTTCCTTTCGATAGTCCCTTCCAGAAGGATCTGCTTTCACATGGGTCTGAGGCTTCTTTCTGACACTCGCCCTGGGAAATAGGGTCTCTTGTATTATGCAGTTGAAAGGCAGCCTTCGATTTAGGACAGGAGCTCATCTGTTTCACCACAGGAGCCATTTCTCTCTGCATCTCTTCCATGTTCAGCTGCAGTGATTTTGTGAGGCATTTCCTCATCTGCTTCCACAGCATGGGCTACTCTCTGCCTGATTCGTAGCTCTTGTTTTTGGATAACTCTGAATCAGTGCATTAAACTTGGGCAAGAGTGCCTTGTCTTGAATGTTCCTCCAGAAATGCTGGACTTTAGCTTCAGGCAAGTTCTCAAGGGGAGGGCCATAGTTCCCTATCCTCTGCAGGGAAACATGAATCCATTTGCACACTGAGAGAATGGGGCAGATATATTCACTTAATTTTCAAAGGTACAGTTGCAATGATTGGAAGCAGAAGATGCATGGCTCAGAGAAGCAGCTGGAGGCCTTGGTGACACTCACCCAGAGGCTGAGAGCTAGTAGCCTTCCCAGGGCCAGAAGAGACCTCTCCCAGAGGTTAGGTGAATAGATCCACCTCAAGTCTCTTCCTCCTTGTGGTGCAATGAAAGTCGTGAACACATTTGCCTGGGGGGCACATTTCATATTCTGATGTCCCAAGCACAACACTGCCCAAAGGCTCACTGCCATCGCATTTTACAGTCCTTACTCAATCCAAGTATAACAGTCATGGCAGGGACTGCATCAGTATTCAAAACGTACTGCAAAACCCTCTGTAAAATGAAAAAGCAAGTTAGATTCTTCCAGGATGCGGTGGCAGAGTAAAAGCATTGCGATCCAAGGGAGGAGGGAGGGTATGTGAAGGATATATCATTCCTACCAGATCAGTGAGCAGCATGGCAAATTTGCATATGCCAGGGATCCCTGTGGGACAGGTGAACTTTTTGTTGACATGACCCCTGTTGTTGTGGTTTTGGGGCAGACACTCCAACCTCGCTGCCAGTATAACACATCTTCTTCTTCCCATGAGGTGTACCTTTACAGTTTCCCTATGTTGTCTGTCATCTCTGACCGTCATCTTCTTAGTGGCAACCCAGGCGGCAGTGCCCAATCTTTCCTTCTCAGGAGTCTACCTGGTAAGTTTCCTGCCACCCCATGCATGGCTTCAGCCACTCTCAGAAACCATTTACGAGAATCCATGAACCCTGTCTTACAAATTGGACTCTGCTGAAGCCATAATCAAGGGCACGGCATGATCAAGTTCTGCTAAAGCATTGGACAGCCATATAAACTAACCACTTAACTCACAGCTAGGTGAGTTTCTCCATGCTAGCCAGGATCTCCATCATGGCCGTTGCTTGAGAGGAGAAACACACCTGACCTTCCTACCCCCTTCCTTTCGATAGTCCCTTCCAGAAGGATCTGCTTTCACATGGGTCTGAGGCTTCTTTCTGACACTCGCCCTGGGAAATAGGGTCTCTTGTATTATGCAGTTGAAAGGCAGGCTTCGATTTAGGACAGGAGCTCATCTGTTTCACCACAGGTGCCATTTTGCTCTGCATCTTTTTCATGTTCAGCTGCGAGAATTTCGTGAGGCATTTCCTCATCTGCTTCCACAGCATGGGCTACTGTCTGCCTGATTCGTACCTCTTGTTTTTGGGTAACTCTGAATCAGTGCATTAAACTTGGGCAAGAGTTCCTTGTCTTGAATGTTCTTCCAGAAATGCTGGACTTTAGCTTCAGGCAAGTTCTCAAGGGGAGGGCCATAGTTCCCTATGCTCTGCAGGGAGACATGAATCCATTTGCACACTGAGAGAATGGGGCAGATATATTCACTAATTTTCAAGGGTAGAGGTGCAGTGATTTGAAGCATAAGATGCATGGCTGTCTGAGAGAAGCTGCTGGAGGCCTTGGTGACATTCACCCAGAGGCTGAGAATTAGTAGCCTTCCCAGGGCCAGAGGAGAACTCTCCCAGAGGTTAGGTGAATAGATCCACCTCAAGTCCCTTCCTCCTTGTGGTGCAATGAATGTTGTGAACACATTTTCGTGGGGGGGGCGCATTTCAAACTCTGATGTCCCTGGCACCCCGCTGCCCAAAGGCTCATTGCCATCGCATTTTCCAATCCTAACTCAATCCAAGTATAACAGTCATGGCAGGGACTGCATCAGTATTCCAAACATACTACAAAGCCCTCTGTAAAATGAAAAACAAGTTAGATTCTTGCAGGATACGGTGGCAGAATAGAAGCAATGCGATTCAAGGGAGGAGGTCGGGTATGTGCAGGATAGATCATTCCTACCAGATCAGTGAGCAGCATGGCAAATTTGCATATGCCAGGGATCCCTGTGGGACAGGTGAACTTTTTGTTGACATGACCTCTGTTGTTGTGGATTTGCGGCAGACACTCCAACCTAGCTGCCAGTAGAGCACATGTTCTTCTTCCCATGATGTGTACCTTTGTAGAATCCCTATGTTGTCTGTCATCTCTAACCTGTCCACTTCTCAGTGGCAACCCAGGTGGCACTGCCCAATCTGCCCTTCTCAGGAGTCTAAGTGTCAAGTTCCCTGCCACCCCATGTATGGCTTTAGCCACTCTCAGAAACCGTTTACGAGAATCGATGACACTTGTCTTGCAAATTGGACTCTGCTGAAACCATAATCAAGGGCACGGCATGACCAAGTTCTGCTAAAGCATTGGACAGCCGTATAAACTAACCACCTAACTCACAGCTAGGTGAGTTTCTCCATGCTAGCCAGGATCTCCATCATGGCCGTTGCTTGAGAGGAGAAACACACCTGACCTTCCTACCCCCTTCCTTTCGATAGTCCCTTCCAGAAGGATCTGCTTTCACATGGGTCTGAGGCTTCTTTCTGACACTCGCCCTGGGAAATAGGGTCTCTTGTATTATGCAGTTGAAAGGCAGGCTTCGATTTAGGACAGGAGCTCATCTGTTTCACCACAGGTGCCATTTTGCTCTGCATCTTTTTCATGTTCAGCTGCGAGAATTTCGTGAGGCATTTCCTCATCTGCTTCCACAGCATGGGCTACTGTCTGCCTGATTCGTACCTCTTGTTTTTGGGTGACTCTGAATCAGTGCATTAAACTTGGCCAAGACTTCCTTGTCTTGAATGTTCTTCCAGAAATGCTGGACTTTAGCTTCAGGCAAGTTCTCAAGGGGAGGGCCATAGTTCCCTATCCTCTGCAGGGAAACATGAATCCATTTGCACACTGAGAGAATGGGGCAGATATATTCACTTAATTTTCAAAGGTACAGTTGCAATGATTGGAAGCAGAAGATGCATGGCTCAGAGAAGCAGCTGGAGGCCTTGGTGACACTCACCCAGAGGCTGAGAGCTAGTAGCCTTCCCAGGGCCAGAAGAGACCTCTCCCAGAGGTTAGGTGAATAGATCCACCTCAAGTCTCTTCCTCCTTGTGGTGCAATGAAAGTCGTGAACACATTTGCCTGGGGGGCACATTTCATATTCTGATGTCCCAAGCACAACACTGCCCAAAGGCTCACTGCCATCGCATTTTACAGTCCTTACTCAATCCAAGTATAACAGTCATGGCAGGGACTGCATCAGTATTCAAAACGTACTGCAAACCCCTCTGTAAAATGAAAAAGCAAGTTAGATTCTTCCAGGATGCGGTGGCAGAGTAAAAGCATTGCGATCCAAGGGAGGAGGGAGGGTATGTGAAGGATATATCATTCCTACCAGATCAGTGAGCAGCATGGCAAATTTGCATATGCCAGGGATCCCTGTGGGACAGGTGAACTTTTTGTTGACATGACCCCTGTTGTTGTGGTTTTGGGGCAGACACTCCAACCTAGCTGCCAGTATAACACATCTTCTTATTCCCATGAGGTGTACCTTTACAGTTTCCCTATGTTGTCTGTCATCTCTGACCGTCATCTTCTTAGTGGCAACCCAGGCGGCAGTGCCCAATCTTCCCTTCTCAGGAGTCTACCTGGTAAGTTTCCTGCCACCCCATGCATGGCTTCAGCCACTCTCAAAAACCATTTACGAGAATCCATGAACCCTGTCTTGCAAATTGGACTCTGCTGAAGCCATAATCAAGGGCACGGCATGATCAAGTTCTGCTAAAGCATTGGACAGCCGTATAAACTAACCACCTAACTCACAGCTAGGTGAGTTTCTCCATGCTAGCCAGGATCTCCATCATGGCCGGTTGTTTGAGAGGAGAAACACATCTGACCTTCCTACCCCGTTCCTTTCGCTAATCCCTTCCAGAGGAATCTGCGTTCACAGGGGTCTGAGGCTTCTCTGTAACACTTGCCCTGTGTAATAGGGTCTCTTGTATTATGCAATTGAAAGGCAGGCTTCGATTTAGGACAGGAGCTCATCTGTTTCACCACAGGAGCCATTTCTCTCTGCATCTCTTCCATGTTCAGCTGCAGTGACTTTGTGAGGCATTTCCTCATCTGCTTCCACAGCATGGGCTACTCTCTGCCTGATTCATAGCTCTTGTTTTTGGATAACTCTGAATCAGTGCATTAAACTTGGGCAAGAGTGCCTTGTCTTGAATGTTCCTCCAGAAATGCTGGACTTTAGCTTCAGGCAAGTTCTCAAGGGGAGGGCCATAGTTCCCTATGCTCTGCAGGGAGAGATGAATCCATTTGCACACTGAGAGAATGGGGCAGATATATTCACTAATTTTCAAGGGTAGAGGTGCAGTGATTTGAAGCATAAGATGCATGGCTGTCTGAGAGAAGCTGCTGGAGGCCTTGGTGACATTCACCCAGAGGCTGAGAATTAGTAGCCTTCCCAGGGCCAGAGGAGAACTCTCCCAGAGGTTAGGTGAATAGATCCACCTCAAGTCCCTTCCTCCTTGTGGTGCAATGAATGTTGTGAACACATTTTCGTGGGGGGGGGCGCATTTCAAACTCTGATGTCCCTGGCACCCCGCTGCCCAAAGGCTCATTGCCATCGCATTTTCCAATCCTAACTCAATCCAAGTATAACAGTCATGGCAGGGACTGCATCAGTATTCCAAACATACTACAAAGCCCTCTGTAAAATGAAAAACAAGTTAGATTCTTGCAGGATACGGTGGCAGAATAGAAGCAATGCGATTCAAGGGAGGAGGTCGGGTATGTGCAGGATAGATCATTCCTACCAGATCAGTGAGCAGCATGGCAAATTTGCATATGCCAGGTATCCCTGTGGGACAGGTGAACTTTTTGTTGACATGACCTCTGTTGTTGTGGATTTGCGGCAGACACTCCAACCTAGCTGCCAGTAGAGCACATGTTCTTCTTCCCATGATGTGTACCTTTGTAGAATCCCTATGTTGTCTGTCATCTCTAACCTGTCCACTTCTCAGTGGCAACCCAGGTGGCACTGCCCAATCTGCCCTTCTCAGGAGTCTAAGTGTCAAGTTCCCTGCCACCCCATGTATGGCTTTAGCCACTCTCAGAAACCGTTTACGAGAATCGATGACACTTGTCTTGCAAATTGGACTCTGCTGAAACCATAATCAAGGGCACGGCATGACCAAGTTCTGCTAAAGCATTGGACAGCCGTATAAACTAACCACCTAACTCACAGCTAGGTGAGTTTCTCCATGCTAGCCAGGATCTCCATCATGGCCGGTTGTTTGAGAGGAGAAACACATCTGACCTTCCTACCCCCTTCCTTTCGCTAGTCCCTTCCAGAGGAATCTGCGTTCACAGGGGTCTGAGGCTTCTCTGTAACACTTGCCCTGTGTAATAGGGTCTCTTGTATTATGCAATTGAAAGGCAGGCTTCGATTTAGGACAGGAGCTCATCTGTTTCACCACAGGAGCCATTTCTCTCTGCATCTCTTCCATGTTCAGCTGCAGTGATTTTGTGAGGCATTTCCTCATCTGCTTCCACAGCATGGGCTACTCTCTGCCTGATTCGTAGCTCTTGTTTTTGGATAACTCTGAATCAGTGCATTAAACTTGGGCAAGAGTGCCTTGTCTTGAATGTTCCTCCAGAAATGCTGGACTTTAGCTTCAGGCAAGTTCTCAAGGGGAGGGCCATAGTTCCCTATCCTCTGCAGGGAAACATGAATCCATTTGCACACTGAGAGAATGGGGCAGATATATTCACTTAATTTTCAAAGGTACAGTTGCAATGATTGGAAGCAGAAGATGCATGGCTCAGAGAAGCAGCTGGAGGCCTTGGTGACACTCACCCAGAGGCTGAGAGCTAGTAGCCTTCCCAGGGCCAGAAGAGACCTCTCCCAGAGGTTAGGTGAATAGATCCACCTCAAGTCTCTTCCTCCTTGTGGTGCAATGAAAGTCGTGAACACATTTGCCTGGGGGGCACATTTCATATTCTGATGTCCCAAGCACAACACTGCCCAAAGGCTCACTGCCATCGCATTTTACAGTCCTTACTCAATCCAAGTATAACAGTCATGGCAGGGACTGCATCAGTATTCAAAACGTACTGCAAAACCCTCTGTAAAATGAAAAAGCAAGTTAGATTCTTCCAGGATGCGGTGGCAGAGTAAAAGCATTGCGATCCAAGGGAGGAGGGAGGGTATGTGAAGGATATATCATTCCTACCAGATCAGTGAGCAGCATGGCAAATTTGCATATGCCAGGGATCCCTGTGGGACAGGTGAACTTTTTGTTGACATGACCCCTGTTGTTGTGGTTTTGGGGCAGACACTCCAACCTAGCTGCCAGTATAACACATCTTCTTCTTCCCATGAGGTGTACCTTTACAGTTTCCCTATGTTGTCTGTCATCTCTGACCGTCATCTTCTTAGTGGCAACCCAGGCGGCAGTGCCCAATCTTCCCTTCTCAGGAGTCTACCTGGTAAGTTTCCTGCCACCCCATGCATGGCTTCAGCCACTCTCAGAAACCATTTACGAGAATCCATGAACCCTGTCTTGCAAATTGGACTCTGCTGAAGCCATAATCAAGGGCACGGCATGATCAAGTTCTGCTAAAGCATTGGACAGCCATATAAACTAACCACTTAACTCACAGCTAGGTGAGTTTCTCCATGCTAGCCAGGATCTCCATCATGGCCGTTGCTTGAGAGGAGAAACACACCTGACCTTCCTACCCCCTTCCTTTCGATAGTCCCTTCCAGAAGGATCTGCTTTCACATGGGTCTGAGGCTTCTTTCTGACACTCGCCCTGGGAAATAGCGTCTCTTGTATTATGCAGTTGAAAGGCAGGCTTCGATTTAGGACAGGAGCTCATCTGTTTCACCACAGGAGCCATTTCTCTCTGCATCTCTTCCATCTTCAGCTGCAGTGATTTTGTGAGGCATTTCCTCATCTGCTTCCACAGCATGGGATGCTCTCTGCCTAATTCGTAGCTCTTGTTTTTGGATAACTCTGAATCAGTGCATTAAACTTGGGCAAGAGTGCCTTGTCTTGAATGTTCCTCCAGAAATGCTGGACTTTAGCTTCAGGCAAGTTCTGAAGGGGAGGGCCATAGTTCCCTATCCTCTGCAGGGAAACATGAATCCATTTGCACACTGAGAGAATGGGGCAGATATATTCACTTAATTTTCAAAGGTAGAGTTGCAATGATTTGAAGCAGAAGATGCATGGCTCAGAGAAGCAGCTGGAGGCCTTGGTGACACTCACCCAGAGGCTGAGAGCTAGTAGCCTTCCCAGGGCCAGAGGAGACCTCTCCCAGAGGTTAGGTGAATAGATCCACCTCAAGTCTCTTCCTCCTTGTGGTGCAATGAACGTCGTGAACACATTTGCCTGGGGGGCACATTTCATATTCTGATGTCCCAAGCACAACACTGCCCAAAGGCTCACTGCCATCGCATTTTACAGTCCTTACTCAATCCAAGTATAACAGTCATGGCAGGGACTGCATCAGTATTCAAAACGTACTGCAAACATCTCTGTAAAATGAAAAAGCAAGTTAGATTCTTCCAGGATGCGGTGGCAGAGTAAAGGCATTGCGATCCAAGGGAGGAGGGAGGGTATGTGAAGGATATATCATTCCTACCAGATCAGTGAGCCGCATGGCAAATTTGCATATGCCAGGGATCCCTGTGGGACAGGTGAACTTTTTGTTGACATGACCCCTGTTGTTGTGGTTTTGGGGCAGACACTCCAACCTAGCTGCCAGTATAACACATCTTCTTCTTCCCATGATGCGTACCTTTACAGTTTCCCTATGTTTTCTGTCATCTCTGACTGTCATCTTCTTAGTGGCAACCCAGGCGGCAGTGCCCAATCTTCCCTTCTCAGGAGTCTTTCTGGTAAGTTTCCTGCCACCCCATGCATGGCTTCAGCCACTCTCAGAAACCATTTACGAGAATCCATGAACCCTCTCTTGCAAATTGGACTCTGCTGAAGCCATAATCAAGGGCACGGCATGATCAAGTTCTGCTAAAGCATTGGACAGCCATATAAACTAACCACTTAACTCACAGCTAGGTGAGTTTCTCCATGCTAGCCAGGATCTCCATCATGGCCGTTGCTTGAGAGGAGAAACACACCTGACCTTCCTACCCCTTCCTTTCGATAGTCCCTTCCAGAAGGATCTGCTTTCACATGGGTCTGAGGCTTCTTTCTGACACTCGCCCTGGGAAATAGGGTCTCTTGTATTATGCAGTTGAAATGCAGGCTTCGATTTAGGACAGGAGCTCATCTGTTTCACCACAGGTGCCATTTTGCTCTGCATCTTTTTCATGTTCAGCTGCGAGAATTTCGTGAGGCATTTCCTCATCTGCTTCCACAGCATGGGCTACTCTCTGCCTGATTCGTACCTCTTGTTTTTGGATAACTCTGAATCAGTGCATTAAACTTGGGCAAGAGTTCCTTGTCTTGAATGTTCTTCCAGAAATGCTGGACTTTAGCTTCAGGCAAGTTCTCAAGGGGAGGGCCATAGTTCCCTATACTCTGGAGGGAGTCATGAAACCATTTGCACACTGAGGAACTGGGGCAGATTTATTCACTTTAGGTTCCAGGTGAGAGGTGCAGGGATTTTAAGGATAAGATGCATGGCTGTCCGAGAGAAGCGACAGGAGGCCTTGGTCACATTCCCCCAGAGGCTGAGAGTTGCTAGCCTGCCCAGGGCCAGAGGAGATCTCCCTCTTGCTCCTTTGCTGCCACTGAAGCCAGAACTTCTTCTTTGATGTTGCCATATTCTGTTTGAGCATTGCATTTCGATGCAGACTGGCCTTCTAAACTCACAGCTAATTTTGCTTGTCCATGCAAGCATGAATGTCCGTTTTCTCCAGTTGCTTGAGTAGAGAACAAATCTTTCCATTGGATATACTTCCCTTTAGTCATTCTTTCCTCAAGGCAGTTCATTCTTATGGTTGGGAACCTCTGAGAATCTTGCCACAGGTGATGGGGGTCTCTCCCATTTTACAGGTGAAAGTCATTCCTCAATTTACTAGAGGTGCTCATCTGATCCGTCTTAGCTGCCCTTCATGCTGTACGTCTTTCTGTTGTTCTCTTGGGATTTGCCACCTCATTGTTTCTCATGCGATTGCACAGTTTTCTTCTCTGTGACTGACTCCTTATTCTTTTTCTCCATAATTCTCAATAAATATTGTAAAACCCTGGCAAGGCTGCCTTGTCTTGAAAGTTCTGGAAAAACTTGAGTTTAGCTTCAAGCAAGTTCTCAGCACTAGGGCTGACGGTTACTCAACTCTCTACCAAGACATGGCTCCATTTGCTTCTTGTTCAATTCCAAACACAGTCTTTATATTTTCTGACCTATCTTTCCTTTCACAGCATTGGTCTCTTCCAAGCTCTCCCAAGTTGGCCTTGTTGACCCTTTTTTGTCTGGTCAACATGCTACAAAGCCTTTCCCAACACAGAGTCCCCATGTTTCCCTAGTTCTACCAAGAAACTGTCCCAAAGGCATTCTAACCATTTCACAACAATTGCCATACTGCATGATACCAACTTCTCTCCGCTTCACAAACAACAAATTCACAAAATTTTCTTAATTTCAAACCTATTCACATTGTGGTACCAGATGATCTTAACCTCAGAGCAGTACCCCACTCCTTGGTACCAATTCCATTATTGGTTACTTTTTTTCTATTCCCGTCAGCCACTACTCAAAGTCAAGCAATTTAAGGGAGATTTATTTAGCTTACTCTTCCAGCAGGAAGATACAGTATCTTACAGTTAGGCACAGGTCTCAACTTGACAGTTGAGTGTTTGAGCTCTGGGTCCATTTGTAGAGAATTAGTGGTTGAGTTAAGCCCAGAGCAATCCTGCAGGAGACTGTCTAGCTGATGGGCAAGGCCCAGCCTATGGCGTGTGGGACTAGGCCTTGGAATAGAATACAGACTTCTGGTTGAAAAAGTTGGCACCCTTGAACAGACTTGCTGGTTTTGCAAGTAAGGATCGTCCCTTTCTCAGCTATTGTGTAGAGATGATGTGGCCAGTTCCCTCAGCCATGGTGTTGGTATGAGCTCTCCTGTCAAGGTGTACTAAGAACTGTAACGGGGCAATCAGAAGAGAAATTAAACCCCTTGTTCCCTTAAGCTGTTTGAAGGTGATTTTGTCAGCAACCATGCATGGTAACTGTTGCCGATAAATCTGGCTATGTTGATCTGCATCCTTTCATTGGAGAAATTTTGAAATGTTTCAAGCTTTTGCATTCATGGATTTCAAATACCATTATGAAGAGTTTAATGGGACAACTGAATAGTGAAAATGCTGAGAGTTGTGAATTTTTCGGGCCACTTTGTGATGAGGGGAAAAAGGACATTGGTGGAGTTGATTTCAAGATGATGGACTGCTTTGCTTGGTGGAGTTGGGCTGTGGTGATGGCCTTGACGTTCTGCATGCGGAAAGAGCATGCAGCAGAACAGCTGCTGCTGTTGGAAAAATGAACACCATTGAAGGAATACTTAGTGCTTTGCACTGTGATAATGGAAGACCTGAAAACCACTGTATGGTGATTCTGTGGGTTGAAAACCTTGATTCCTTCAGAGGTCAAATCCTATGTTGAAGCTGTTTCTTGTCTTTTGGAAGTTTGGCATCCTATAAAGGAATTTTCCAGAGTCAGGATGCTAAAGTTTGTACATCTGTAACTGCAGTGGATGCAGCTATATTTGAATCTCACTGCAGAATCTTGCCGCATCCCCCACGTAGTACTGGTTTGTGTATATGATCGAGGTTTTCATGGAGACCAGCAAACACTTGACACCAAGTGGCAGGCGTAGAGTTCCTGCAGGAAAAAGTGACTCTTATAGCTATGGAGGCGAAACCCAGAGATTTGGAGATGCCAGAACCGTGGGATATATGCTGAGGACATCTGCAAGTGGAGATTCAGCCTGGTTCAGAGCACTTCTACTTCTGCAAGTTTGAACTGCAAACAGCGACTGGGAATGCTTAGAATCTTTGGGCCACCATGACTACTTGATGATCAACCGACAATGGACATTGACACACAGGGTACAGTATTTGATTTGTTGGACTTAATTCTAATTTGATGTTTTCTTCTTGTGTCAAGATATTTTTGTTTTAAAGTTTTATCTGTGTTAAAATATTTTTCTTATTGTGATTTAATTCACTCTTAAGGTTAAGAAACATTGACCTTTTTAAATGTTGTAATGAAGTTTTAAAGAGAACATTTTAAATTTGCTCATGAAATATATGTATATTTTTAAGATAAGTAGAACACTTTTGGGCACAAGGTGAATGTTACAGATTAAAAGTGATATGTTCCTGTGTCAAGTTGACAAGGGGTAGAGTGTCACAGTTAGGCACAAGTGTGAATATGATAGTTGAGGGTTTGAGGTCTGGGTACGTTTGTAGAGAAATAGTGGTTGAGTAAACTCAGAGCAAAACTGAAGGAGATTGTCTGGCTGATGGGGAAGGCTCAGCCTATAGTGGGTGGGACTCGGCCCTGGAATAAAATACAGAGAACTGGTTGACTTCCTTGTGTATACTTGGCCAGACATGCTGGTCTGGCAAATAAGGATGGTCCCTCTCTCAGACCTTATGTAGAGATGGTGTGGCCAGTTCCCTTGGAGCTGGCGCTGGTGAGAGCTTTCTTGCTAAGATGGACAAACAAGTTTAACCAGGAATCATAAAAGAAAATAAACCCCTTGTTCCCTTAAGCCATTTGAGTAGCCACGCAGGCTGACTCTATCACAGTTGTTCATGGCAGAAGCAGCATGGCTAGCTGACAGAAACTGGAGGAGTCCTAGGTCACATCCATCCAGGAGGCTGAAAGCTGCTAGACTGCCAACTGCATGAGCAGACCTCTCCCAGAAGTAGATTGGGACTAATCTACCTCAAGCTCTATCCCCTGTGACTGCCTTCCTCCAGCAAGGCTCCACTTCCTAAAGGTTCCATGACCTTTGCAAACATGAGCCTGTGGGGGACACATTTCAAATCATCACACACCTTTAAGGGCATTTTATAGTTAGAGCGAGTGCCTCTAATGTTGTTAATAAGCTCCCTCTTTGGACTTCTAGCTATTGCAATGTGGGGGCGGAAATTATATGATCAGGCTCCAAATGGGTAATCATGCATGGATTCCTTGAGATGCATCCCTCAAAAGGAGGACTGAGTAACATTTATTACCACGTCAAAACTTTCCATTCCACATCATCCCCTGTCATCAGTACCTAGCCAGGGAAGACTGCCTCTCCAAATTTCATGTATGTGAAATGCAAAATTGACTATGGGGACACGGGGACAACTAAAAAATTGAATTGAAAACTTACCTAAAATAGTCATATCCTATCAAAAGCAAGTAGCCTTCTCAGTGAAGTACCTAGATATTCAGTATCATGAAAGTCAAGCTATATCCATTTTGCTCCTTTTCATTTGATGTGCAGCTATAGATTCTTGGGAGAGGCATTTATCGTGCTTCCTCCTTCCTTTGTGTATCACCATTTTTCACTTGTGAAATTAGTCTGTTAACAGGAACATAAGATCACCCTGAAGTTGATTTTCAAACTTTCTGTCCTGCAAAATTCACCCTGGAGAGAAATTATCTGGGGATGAAGAACTCCAGGAAGCACCCATCCCCCATTACAAAGCCCTTGAGATATATGCCCTTTGAAAAATGGGGAAGTCTTTTCTTTTAGACAGCTTTAACCCATTTTCCACAGCCAGAATGTAAGTAAAACTGTGTTCCATCCCGGCTTAGTTGGTTTATGTAGAAACAGTAGATCCTCCAGTGCCAAGTACAAGTGTTTTTAAGCAGTGTAAATGCAGAAAGAGAAATGACTAAGTGAATAATGATTAAGATGTGCCATTCAATGTGTTTCAGGGCAGACAAGTTGGTGCAGTGGGTAAACATACCTGCTCTCAACTGAGTTGGATCCCTGGAAACGTTTCTGGTGGAAGGAGAGAAATGTTTTCTGAAAGTTGCCTTCTGATCTGCATTTCTGTGCCTTGGCAAGCTCATACCTATTTGAATAAGCCTGAATAAAATATACAAAGAAGATGGGCAAAGACCTGAGTACAGATCCCCACACTACTTAAAAGGCATGCGCTACAGTCTACTTTCATGGGTAGAGACAGGCCGATCCCAGCGATTACCAGCCAGCCAGCCTACCTAGCCAAAACAGTGAGTTCCGGGTTCAACAAGACTCTTTTTTTTTTTTTTTTTTTTTTTTTTTTTGATTAACCTTAATTTATTTTTTTTTATTAAAAATTTAATTATACATTTTAAAATTTTTTACCAGTTCCCTCCCTCCCCCCTCCCCTTCCCCCAGTGTCTCCCCCCCAATTCCCAGAGAGTCCTTTATTGTGTGCGCCTAACTCTCCACTGGGTCCTCCTCTCCGATGACATATAAGGACCCAGTGGCATTTCCATAAGCCCTTTCTCTTGTTCCCCTTAATCATAAGATTACTACTATGGCTGTCAATCCCTTGCCTCCAGGGGTCTCGGTGCCCTTAACAGATGCTAGACTTTATGAGGGCAACAGTGCGCTGGACATTGCGCAGGGCATGCAAAGTTCCATTATGATTGCTTTGGCCCCAACTATTGTTGAGAATCTTGCAAATCGTTTTGTCTTGTGGATAATGATGTAAGAAGTCTCTAAAATCTGGTTCTGGCCTGTTCATACACAGTCAGAATGTTTAAAAATGTTTTAAATGGTAAAAAGTTAAAAGCACACAACTGAAATGATCATGAAAGGGACTAATGCTTATTATCAATGCTATGCAGCTTCATACTTATAAAGTGCTTTGTTTTTCTTCGCAGTAACTCTGATGCCAGGATTACTGTCTCCTTATTCTCATTCAGAAAATGAGGCTCACCAGGGAAGTGCCAGTAACCACAGCTAGCTAGTTACCTGAGGAGGATGTGGTTGTCTTACATGCCTGGACCACATTCTCAGAGCCACCCTCTGGTCAACTCTTGCAGAACCCCAGTCTCTCTGCTTCAGTTCAGGAATGGTTTAAGTTGCCCAGGGTGTTTTGGTCAGTTGTAGTAAAACATGCCGATGTGGTAATGACCAGCATGACACTCACAGATCCCTAGGATAGGATGTGAGACCTCACGGAGAAACACCACCAGAGGTAGAAGGAGCAAGAGGAAAATGTGATCAGGGACCTTTCTATTCCAAGGCGAGGCAGGAGCGAGGCCCAGTAGTCTGACTTAGGGTTTTCATAATTAGAGTCATCTGTGATGAAGAGGGCCCTTCCCTAGTTGTCTGAGGACCTTGTGATGATTCGGGCAGAGAAATGGGGAAAAATAGGTTGGCTTATATGCAAAGTTGCACTCTCAGCTGTTTATTTTCTCATATTTAGTACCCCTTGGCAACCCCAAAAGTCAAAGCATGAAAATGCCACCAGTGCTGGAAACCGAGGCTTCCCGTATTCTCTGTGTTCTGACTTTCACTCAGGGCTTCAAGTCTAGGCCCAGGGAGGTGGGATAGGAGGTGTGTGGAACAGAGCTGGATGTGACAGTCTAAGCTGTCAATTGTACACATAGGAGGTGGTACTCTGAGCATGCCTGTGAGAGATTGTCTTGATTGTATAGTTGATGTGGAAAGACTCAGTCCACAGGGGAACTGCTCCCTAGGTAGATGAACACAGAGCACTGGTTGAATGTTTAGAATAGTGCCGTACTTAGATACAGGTGTCACCTTGACAGTTGAGGGTCCAAGGTCTGGGAGCAAGCCCAACCTATGGCAGATGGAACTAAGCCCTGGACAGGTGAATCAAATACAAAGATCTGGTTGAGGAAGTTGGCATTCTCCTGTGTACTTAGCCAGACATGCTGGTCTGGCAAATGAGGATTGTCCCTCTCTCGGCTGTTACATTGCTATGGCATGGCCAGTTCCCTCAGCCCTTGGTGTTGGTGTGAGCCCTCCCGCCAAGCTGGACAAGCAAATGTAATCAGACTATATAAGAAAGAATAAACCCCCTTGTTCCCTTAACCTGTTCATCATGATTTTATCAGCTACAGTGTAGAGTAACTGCAATAATCGTTTGTTGCCAGAGAAAGTGAATTGTTGTTGATCAGTCTGGCTGTGTGAACTTTGAATGGTTGTTGGAAGGCATATGGAAATGTTTAAAAATATTGAGAGTGTGCTATAAAAACCATTTTTATAACATTTTTATTATTATTTCCGCTCATACAAACTTAATAGGTAGACCAGTTCCCTCCCCCCTCCTCCTCCCCCTGAACCCCCTGCTCCCCCTCCCTCCCTCCCCATCTCCCAGTACCCCCCCCCCCCAATTCCCAGAGAGTCCTTTATTGCGTATGCCTAACTCTCCTCTTGGTCCTCCTTTCTGATGACATAAAAGGACCCAGTGGCATTTCCCTGAACCCTTTCTTGTGTTCCCCTTAAGCATAGGAACACTACTGTGGCCATCAATCCCTTGCCTCCAAGGATCTTGGTGCTTTTAGCCGGTTAGACTTTGTGAGGTCAATAGTGTGACGGACATGGCGCAGGGCATGCAAAGTCCTATTATGATTGCTTCAGCCCTATCTAGTGTGGAGACTCTTCAAATCATTGCTCCCCCCATCCTTTTGCTCTTACAATCTTACCGCCCCCTCTTCCGCAGATGTCCCTGAGCTTCAGGATGGGGGGAGATTAGGCTGGCTTAGTTCTATGTGGATGATATAGAGTCTCTGAAGTTCTGGATTGTGGTTTGTTGATTTTCTTTTGCAGTTTTGCTGCTCCTGCTATGTCCTTCACTCCATCCTGATGGGCACTGTATGTCACCCCCTGGTCAGAGACAAAAAACTGTTAAACTGGAGTCTTGTTATAATAGCACATTCAAGGGTAGATGTAATAAAAGCAGGAAACCTCGGTGAGGGAGGGATCAGTCACCCATTTGCAAAATGATCTCTTTTCATCTGCCAGACTATATGCCCTCTCCTTCTGGTGAGATCATACCCCCTCCGTTGTACATGATCAGGAACAAATGTCTTCGAACTTAACCAGGTGTCACATTACTTACTTGCATTCCTTGGAGGTCGATTTTCTCTGCTGTAACATGTTCCTCTCTCTCCTTGTGTCTGGTGTGGCTCTCCAACCTCATCCCTCCTGTTCACAATCCTTGCAATTACCATATTACATAGATTTACCCTTGACTGTCTCAATGTGGGCTGGGTGAGTTTGGTACTAGGAGCCACCTATTAGGGAGTACATACGGCGCTTAACTTTCTGGGATTGGGATACTTCACTTAATATAATTGTTTCTAATGACATCCATTTTCCAGCAAACTCCAGTAATTCATCATTTTCGATGGCTGAGTAGTACTCCATTGTATAGATGTACCACAGTTTCCTTATCCACTCGTCAACTGTTGGACATTTAGATTGATTCCATGACTTTGCTATTGTAAACAGTGCTGCTATGAACATAGTCGTGCTGGTGCTATCGAGGCGAACCTTTGCTGCATGGGGGGTTATTCCCAAAAGTGGAATAGTAGGGTCATATGGCATTTCAATCTTTAATTTCTTTAAGAATCTCCAGACAGCTCGCCAGAATGGCTGTATGAGTCTGCATTCCCACCAGCAATGTAGCAGGGTTCCCCTCTCTCCACATCCTCTCCAGCACTTGTTGTTGTTTGTATTGTGGATTTTTGCCATCCTGACCGGGGTGAGATGGTATCTCAGGGAAGTTTTGATTTGCATTTCCCTGATAGCTAAAGAAGTGGAGCATTTTTTAAGATATTTGTTAGACATTTTAATTTCATCTCTGGTAAAATTTCTTTTAAGTTCCAGGGCCCATTTTTTAATTTGGCCATTGGTTTCCTTGGTGTTTAATTTTCTAAGTTCTTTGTGCACTCTGGACAGTAGAGCTCTATCAGATATGTGGTTAGTGAAGATTTTCTCCCATTCTGTGGATTGCCTTTGAGCTCGTGTGATAATCTCTTTATCTGAACAGAAGCTCTTTAATTTCGCAAGATCCCAACTGTTGAGAGTTGGTAGCAGTGACTGTGCCATTGGATGTCTGTTTAGGAAATGTTGGCCTAGCCCAATCAGCTCAAGGGAGTTCCCTATCCTTTCAACTATGGTTTTATAGTCTCTGGCCTGATATCAAGGTCCTTGATCCATTTGGAATTAAGTCTTGTACATGGTGACAAGTACGGGTCCAGCTTTAATCTTCTGCATGTGGAGATCCAGTTTTGCCAGCACCATTTGTTGAAGATGCTGTTCTTTTTCCATTGGATTCTTTGGGCCTCTTTGTCAAAGATCAAATGGCTGTATTTTTGTGGGCTTATATCTGGGTCCTCAACCTTTATCCATTGGTCTGTGTGTCTATTTTGGAGCCAGTACCAGGCTGTTTTTATAACTATGGATTTGTAGTATAGAATAAGGTTCGGTATGGTAATACCTCCAGCAGTGTTTTTGTTACTCAGGATTGTCTTTGCTATCTTGGGTCTTTTGTGCCTCCATATGAATTTTGAGATTAATTGGTCCACTTCTTTAAAGAATTGCTTTGGGATTTTAATTGGTATAACATTGAATTTTTATATTGCCTTAGGTAGGATGGTCATTTTTACGATGTTGATTCTGCCAATCCAGGAGCATCGGAGGTCTTTCCACCTTCTGATGTCTTCAGCAATTTCTTTCTTTAGGGTTTTAAAGTTTTCATTGTAAAGGTCTTTTACCTCCTTGGTTAGGTTTATACCAAGGTATTTCATTTTTTTAGGGGCTACATTAAATGGTATTGTTTCTCTCAAGGCTTTTTCACTTCTTTCATTCTGGGCATATAGGAAGACCTCTGATTTTTGCATATTTTGTATCCTGCCACCCTGCCGAACTTCTCAATTAGTTCCAGGAGCTTCCTGGTGGAGTTTTTGGGATCCCTCAGGTATAAGATCATGTCATCTGCAAATAGGGATAGTTTGATTTCTTCCTTGCCGATTTGAATCCCTTTTATGTCCCTTTCTTGTCTTATGGCTTCAGCTAAGACTTCAAGTACAATATTGAATAGAAGTGGTGAGAGTGGACAGCCTTGTCTAGTTCCTAATCGAAGTGGGAATGCTTCCAATTGTTCCTCATTGAGCATAATCCTTGCTGTGGGCTTGTTGTATATAGCTTTTATTATATTGATAAAGGTTCCTTCCATTCCTACTGTCTCTAGCGTTTTGATCATAAAAGGCTGTTGGATGTTGTCAAAAGCTTTTTCTGCATCTATCAAGAGTATCATGTGGTCTTGGACTTTGGACTGGTTTACATGATGAATTACATTTATTGATTTGCGTATATTGAACCAACCTTGTGTGCCGGGGATGAAGCCTACTTGGTCCCCATGAATGATCTTTTTAATATGTTTTTGAATCCGATTTGCTAAGACTTTGTTGAGAATCTTTGCGTCTGTGTTCATCAGGGAGATCGGCCTATAGTTTTGTTTTTTAAGTGAATCTTTATTAGGTTTTGGGATTAAAACGATATTAGCTTCATAGAAGGAATTTGGTAGTGTTCCTTCCTTTGCTATTTGATGGAACAGTTTAAGCAGTATTGGTGTTATTAACTCCTTAAATGTCTGGTAGAACTCTGTGCTGAATCCATCTGGTCCAGGACATTTTTTGGTGGGAAGATTCGAGATTACTTCCTCAATTTCCTTATATGTTATAGGACTATTTAAATAATTCACAACTTCCTGATTCAATTTAGGTAAGTTGTGTTTACTTAGAAATTCATCCATCTCTTTTGTGTTGTCAAACTTCACAGAGTATAAGTTTTTGAAAGATGATGTTATAATTCTCTGGATTTCTTGGGTATCAGTAGTGATAACTCCATGTTCATTTCTAATTTTGTTAATTTGGGTTTTCTCTCTCACGCTTTTGGTTAGTTTAGCTAGGGGTGTATCAATCTTATTGATTTTTTCAAAGAACCAGCTTTTTGACTGGTTGATTTTTTTCTATCGTTTTCTTAATCTCGATTTCAGATATTTCTCCCCTTATTTTGCTAATCTCCTCTCTTCTACTTTTGGGATCAGATTGCTCAAGTTTCTCTAAAGCTTTAAGCTGCATTGTTAAGTTGTTTGTTTCTGATGTTTCCATTTTTTTGATGTGGGCATTAAGAGCTATGAACTTACCTCTTAGAACAGCTTTCATTGTGTCCCAGAGATTTTGGTAAGTTGTATTTTCGTTATCATTCACTTTCAGGAAATCTTGAATTTCCTTTTTAATTTCTTCCTGAATCCAGTTCTCATTCAGCATCATAGTGTTAAGTTTCCAGGAGTTAGTGTATTTTCTCTTGTTTGATGTGTTGTGGATGTCCAGCTTTAGGCCGTGATGGTCTGATAGGGCACAGGTTAGAATTTCAACTTTCTTGTATATGTGTAGATTCATTTTGTGGCCCAATATGTGATCTATTTTGGAGAACGTTCCGTGTGCTGCTGAGAAAAATGTGTATTCTTTGGTGCGTGGGTGAAAAGTTCGATAGAGATCTGTAAGGTCCATTTCTTTCAGGGTTTGATTAAGTTCCAAAGTGTCTGTTAAGCTTTTGACCTGTTGATCTATCCCATGTTGAGAGGGCGGTGTTGAAGGCCCAAGAATTATCGTTTGGGGGTTGATTTCTTGCTTTAGACACTGTAGGGTTTTCTTAATGAATGTGGAGGGGCCCGTATTGGGTGCATATATGTTCAGTATTGTGAAGTCTTCCTGGTGAATTGTACCTGTGACTAAAATGTAGTATCCATCCGTGTCTCTTATAATTTTCTTTGGTTTGAAGCCCACTTTGTCCTATAGCCTAATGGCTACCCCTGCCTGTTTTCTGCTTCCATTTGCTTGTAGAATTGTTGACCAGCCTTTTATTTGTAGAGCGTGCCTATCTTTTGTGGTGAAATGGGTTTCCTGCAGGCAGCAGATTGATGGATTGTGATTTTTAATTCAAGTTTGTAATCTGTGTCTCTTGATTGGTGAATTAATTCCATTAACATTTAGTGTTATAATGGAGAAACTATTGTTAATTCCAGACATTTATTATGTTTAGTAGCTTTTATAAGTATATTGCTTCGTTTTTAATGATGTTATACTTGCCTTCTGTTCTCCTGGATAAGCCTGTTTTTTTCTTCACGCTTGAGTATCATTTCTAGCAGTTTTTGAAGGCCTGGTTTGGTGGACATGTATCCCTTAAAGTTGTCTTTGTGCTGGAAAGTTTTTCTTTCTCCCTCGATCATGACTGATAGTTTTGCAGGGTAAATCAGCCTGGGTTGACATTTTTGCTCATTCAATACTTGAAGTATATCTCTCCAAGCTCTTCTTGCTTTTACTGTTTCGACTGAGAAGTCATTTGTTATTTTAATAGGTTTACCTTTAAAAGTGACTTGTTTTTTCTCCCTTGAAGCTCTCAGCACCAGTTCTTTATCTTGAATGTGGAGTGTTTTAACTATTATTTGCCGTGGGGTGCTTCTATTTTGGTCGTATCTGTTTGGGGTGCGGAATGCCTCTTGTATATGGATAGGCCTCTCTTTTTTTAGATGAGGAATGTTTTCCTTGATGATCGTTTGAAAAATTTCCTCAGGGGTGGTATTTTGAGATTCTTGCTCTGGTATTCCATGAATACGCATGTTAGGCTTTTTCAGGGTGTCCCATATCTCTTGGATATTTCTCTCAAGTGTCTTTTTGGCTTTAACAACCTCTTCCACTGAGCTTGTTAGTACTCCCACTTTATCTTCAAGGTCTGAAATTCTGTTTTCTGCTTCGTTAGTTCTGTTGATAAGACTCTCTGTGGCGTTCTGGGTTGAAGATAACTTGTCTTTTAGCTCAGTTTTAAACTCTGCTTGAGTTTGTTTTAACTGCTCTATGCCACTTTTTGTTTCTTGCATTGTTTTTCTCAACTCCTCCAGATGTCTGTTGTGTTCCTCTTCAAAGCGATTGATTTGATTATGTAATTCCTCCCGGATTTCCTCTTTCATAGTATTGAACATGATAATGATCATATTTTGAAAGTCTTTATCCTGGGTGGGGCTTTCTTGGCCTTTTTCCGTGGGTTTGTTCTTGTTGGAGTCTAACATTATGGTATTAATTTCTTCAGTGGGAAATTTGTTTACTTGATTGTTGCTTCTCATGGATTTGCACTTTGACATTGGCATTGTCATTTTAACTCTTAAGATCTCTCAATTTCACTAAACTGAATTATTTGGCCTGGGGTCCTGGTGGGCGGGGCGGGCGGAGACTTACCTAGGTCGTGGGGTGAGGCCCGGCTGGACCGCACGCGCGTCCCCACCGGTGGAGCAGGGTGGGGTGCAAAGGGGGGATGGGGGCGAAGGCGTGGAGCTATCTAACCCGAGGGCAGCTGGGGCGGGGCCCGGGCGCAGGGGGAGGTCCTCCTCGTCCCTCGGCCCCACGCGCGCGGCTCCGGCTGGATGGTGGGAGTCGGAGCCGGGTCCCTGTGGGCCAACCTGGGGTCCTGGTGGGCGGTGCGCGGGGCGGGGACTTACCACCTACGGCGCGGGGTTGAGGCCCGGCTGGACCGCGCGCACGTCCCGACCAGCGGAGCGGGGTGGGGTGCAAAGGGGGGATGGGGATGACAGCGTGGAGCTATTTAACCCGAGGGCAGCTGGGGCGGGGCCCGGGCGCAGGGGGAGGTCCTCCTCGTCCCTTGGCCCCGCGCGCGGCTCCGGCTGGATGGTAGGAGTCGGAGCCGGGTCCCTGTGGGCCGACCTGGGGTCCTGTTGGGCGGTGCGCTGGGCGGGGACTTACCAGCTAGGGCGCGGGGTTGAGGCCCGGCTGGACCACGCGCGTGCGTCCCAACCGGCAGAGCGGGGTGGGGTGCAAAGGGGCCTCTGTTAAGCTTTTGACCTGTTGATCTATCCCATGTTGAGAGGGCAATGTTGAAATCCCCAAGAATTATTATTTGGGGGTTGATATCTTGCTTTAGGCGCTGTAGGGTTTTCTTAATGAATGTGGAGGGGCCCGTATTGGGTGCATAAATGTTCAGGATTGTGAAGTCTTCCTGGTGTATTCTACCTGTGACTAAAATGTAGTATCCATCTGTGTCTCTTATGATTTTCTTTGGTTTGAAGTCCACTTTGTCTGAAAGCATAATTGCTACCCCTGCCTGTTTCCTGGTTCCATTAGCTTGTAAGATTTTGGACCAGCCTTTCATTCTTAGGATGTGCCTATCTTTTGTGGTGAGATGAGTTTCCTGAAGGCAGCAGATTGTTGGATTGTGGTTTTTAATCCAAGTTTGTAATCTATGTCTCTTAATCGGTGAATTAATCACATTGACATTTAATGTTATAATGGAGAAATTATTTTTAATTCTGGACATTTTTTATGTTTAGTAGATTTTGTAAGCATGTTGTTTGATATTTATGTTTCGGTGGTATTATACTTCCCTTCTGCCCTCCTGGATACGCTTGTTCTTTTCTTCAAGCTTGAGTATCAGTTCTAGGATTTTTTGAAGGCCTGGTTTGGTAGACAGGTATCCCTTCAAGTTGTCTTTGTGCTGGAAAACTTTTCTTTCTCCCTCAATCATGACAGATAGTTTTGCCGGGTATATCAGTCTGGGTTGGCATTTTTGCTCATTTAATACTTGAAGTATGTCTCTCCAAGCTCTTCTTGCTTTTACTGTTTCCATTGAGTAGTCATGTGTTATTCTAATAGGTTTACCTTTAAAAGTGAGTTGCTTTTTTTCTCTTGAAGCTCTCAGCACCTTTTCTTTGTCTTGAATGTGGAGTGTTTTGACTATTATTTGCCGTGGCGATTTTCTATTTTGGTCGTATCTGTTTGGAGTGCTAAATGCCTCTTGTATTTGGATAGGCCTCTCATTCTTTAATTGTGGGAAGTTTTCATTTATGATGAGTTGAAATATTTCCTCAGGTGTGGTATTTTGGGATTCTTGTTCTGGTATTCCATGAATGCGCATGTTAGGCTTCTTCAGGGTGTCCCATATCTCTTGAATGTTCCTCTCAAGTATCTTTTTGGCTTTAACAATCTCTTCCATTGAGCTGGTTAATACTCCCACTTTGTCTTCAAGATCTGAAATTCTATTTTCTGCCTCATTTGTTCTGCTGATAAGACTCTCTGTTGAGTTTTGGGTTGAAGATAACTTGTCTTTTAGTTCAATTTTAAACTCTGCCTGAGACTGTTTTAATTGCTCCATACCTATTTTTGTTTCTTGAACTGTTTTTCTGAACTCCTCCAAGTGCCTGTTGTGTTCCTGTTCAAAGTGGTTGATTCGGGTGTTTAACTCTTCTCGGATTTCCTCTTTCATAGTATTAATCATGGTAAGGATCATACTCTGAACGTCGTTATGTTGGGTCTGGCTTTCATGGCGATTTTCTGTGGATTTGTTCTGGTCGGAATCCCTCATTATGGGATTGATTCTTTCGGCAGGAGATTGGTCTTCTTGGGTTTTGTTTCTTGTGGATCTGCACTTTGACTTGTACATTGTTGTTTTTTTTTTAGGACCTTTCAGTTTCTGTTTTTCACTGAATCCACGTAGTTAGTATTGTTACGCTTGCCAGTTATTACTAGTGCTTGCCTTGGATTGGGTATGTCTGTGTATTGTTAGTATTATATCCTAGATGAGGCTACTAGGCTGTTAGTACGTCAGTTAAGTCAGGTTACGTTACCAGGGGGTGAGTATTAGTTTGGTAGTGCACTTTTACGATTTAGTTTCTTGATGAAATGTGGGGGTGAGTGGTGTACTCCCTGGAGTTGTATGTTGTGGGGTGGCTGTATGAGAAAGTTGATCTACAGCATTGATACTTTAAAGGATCAGTAAGGTGAAAAGAAAAAGTTTACTTATCATTGGGCTGGATGAGAAGAAACTCGCCCACGTGATATAATGATTGTAGTGGAGTCCAGATGTATGGCCTGTGCTCCCTTTGTTCCTTAGAATTTTGCTTGAGTTTCCTTTGGGCTCTATTGAATTCTGAGTAGCAGTGTTTTCCATGGGCCATGTGCATAGGTCCCCGCTGGTCCAGAGAGGCAGAGGGTCTGATGTTGATGGCAGAGTTCTTCACCTGCGATCTTGGGCGGCAGGCGGAGGGCTGCTGGCGGCAGGTGATGGGCAGTGGGCGGGGGCGGGGCGGCGTGGAGGGGGCTGGGGTCGTCCGGGCCAGGGGACACAGGCCAAGCAGCAGTCAGCCTGGGTGCTCGCCGCCGGGTGGGGCTCAGGGTGGGTGGGGGCTGGGCTGGTCTCTCTCTCTCTCTCTCTCTCACTCACCTTGGGCGGTGGCGGGGCGGCGCGGCAGAGGGGGCTGGAGTCGTTCAGGCCGGGGGGCGCAGGCCAAGCCGCAGTCAGCCTGGGTGCTCGCCGCTGGGACGCCTGGGGCTCCGGGGTGGGTGAGTGCTGCTCTCTCTCTCTCTCTCTCTCTTTCTCTCTCTCTCTCTCTCTCTCTCTCTCACTCACTCACCTTGGGCGGGGGCGGGGCAGCGCGGCTGAGGGGGCTGGGGTCGTCCTGGCCGGGGGGGACGCAGGCCAAGCCGCTGTCGGCCTGGGTGCTCGCCGCCGGGACGCCTGGGGCTCCAGCATAAAAACCATTTTGAATTTAGAGGACTGCTTGGAAGGCAGCGATTCTGAAAGTTGTGTATTGTTTGGGCCCAACTGTGTTGAAGGAACATAGACTTTGAGAAAGCTGAGTTTAGAGATGATGGATTGGTTTCCTTGATAGAGTAGAGCTGTGTTGGAAGCCATGAAGCTTTGGATGTGGAAAGGGCAGACAGAGCAGCTACAGTTGTTGGTTGAAATAAACATCACTGTAGGAAAACCTAGTGCTTTCAGTGGGACAGTGGAAGACATGAATACCGACATACGGAGATTGCAAGGTTTGAAAACCTCGATTCCTTCAGGGCCAAGAGCCCAAAGTGAAGCCAACTCTTGCCCTTCAAAAGTTGTGGGTGCCTAAGAAAGGGCTTTCCCAGAGTCAGCATGCAGAAAATGGTGCAGCTGTGGTTTGTTTGGACTAACTTACATTTCAACCTCCCTGCAGAATTTGTCAGCATTACCAGTCCTGGTTTTAATGCAAGACTGAGTGGTTCACGGAGAGCAGCCAAACCTTGTCACCAAGAGGCAGGTTTGGAGTTTCTGCAAAGAAAGTTGAAGCTTCTACCTGTGGAGGCGAGCCCAGAGTGTTGGAGATTCCAGAACCGTGGCATGGGCGCTGAGAACTACTGCGAGTGGACATTCAACCTGCTTCAGAGAAACACTGCTTGGATAACTTTGACCTGCGACGAGGGAATCTTTGATGAGAAAACCTGAAGATGGACATTGAAGTACAGAATGCAGTACTCGACTTGCTGAACTCTAGTCCTAATTTGATGTTCTTTTACTCTGATCTAATGTTTCAATCTTAATGTTCATTTTGTGTTGAAGTAGTTCATTTGGTTTGACAGGATCTTTTTGTTAAAAGATTTTGTACATTTTTAAAAAGAGACTTTCAGTTCTAACATTTTAATAATAATGTCTAATGACAGACATTTGTAAACTGGATTATGAACACTTTTTAGTGCAGACTTTTAGAATTAATAAAATTTAAATACATTTATATTAAAAGATAAATTGAACAACTGTGTGGAGAATGAGTGCATGTTACAGTTTAAAAGTGATATGCTCTTGTGTCAAGTGGACAATGGGTGAAGTGTCATAGATACAAGTGTCGACTTGATGTTTGACAGTTTGAACTCTGGGCACATTTGTAGAAAATTAGTAGCTGAATTGAATTCAGAGCAAACCTGCAGGTTATTGCCTAGTTGATGGGAAAAGCCCAGTCCATGGTGGGTGGGACTAGGTCCTGGACAGGTGAATAAAATACAAAGAGCTGGTTGAGGAAGTTGGCATCCTTGTGTATACTTGGCCAGACATGCTGGTCTGGCAAGTGAGGATTGTCCCTCTTTCAGCCATTATGTGAATATGGTGTGGCCAGTTCCTTTGCTCCTTGGTATCAATATGGGGTCACCTACCAAGCTAGAAAGAATTGTAACCAGATATTGTAAGAGAATAAACCCATTAATCCCTTGAGCTGTTTTGTCGTGATATTATCAGCAACAGTACAGGGTAACTGCAATACATATGTGTCAAACTGTCATGGGTTGCTTCTCGCCTCTCTGTTCTTGACATTGAATATGGTTTGGCTAGTTCCCTGCGCTATTCCTGATGTGCCTCTGCCGGCCATGGTGGACTGTAACCTGGAATAAAATCCCTGGTTCCCTGTGTTGTTTGGGTCAGGTAGTCATTGTAGTAAAGTTACAAAACTAAAATGGGGGGGGGGTGTTGCTGTGAAGCTGAAATGCTGCATTGCCTTTTCCTGCACTGCAAGCATGTTCACAGAGCAGTCTGCTCATCTGTTTTTTATCTCTTTGAATTCAGTAATGGTTATGATGTTTTCAATCACCAGTCTAAGTGTATTCTCAGATTGTGGCTTGGTATCAGTCACCAAGTGGTTAATTTCAAGGTACACTACATTCCACATCTACAGTGAGATGTCAGTTGTATTTAACTTTTTTCTTCATATCTCTTTCTTTAGTGACACAGATATAAAGTGCTAGATGAATCAGTAGGTGCTTTGCCATCAGTTACGCATTACGAATATTTTTCCTAAATCATTTGGACTATGTATATACATCTGTGTCTCAACAGTGAAGACATTAACAAGATACACATAACTTTGTGTCAGGAAGTATGGTTAGGTGAATTGCATTAAGGTTTCATCAGAGTGGTAGGTAGATGGAAACTTGTTATGAATGGTGCTGTGTCAAAGAACCCAGCCCTGGTTTACACTGCACAGAAGCAGTTCCAGTGCTGGGCCCTGGTCTTTGTGCTTTTGCTAGTATGCTGCTATGAACTTGGAGAATCCAGAACCTACTGCTGCTGCCTTCTCTTCTTTTGCTACCTCTCCCCTGTAGAGAGCGTCATGGTGTAAAGGTGAGTTGTCCCCCCACAGGCTCATGTGTTTGAATCCTTAGTTGATGCTGATGTTTGGAAAGATCAGGTCTTGGCACCTTTAGGAGATGAAGGCTGGCTGGAGGAAGGCACCTCACAGGCTACAGGCCTTGAGGTTTTGGTTGCCCCACCCTGCTTGCAGTCAGCTTCTTGCTCTCTCTCTGCCTCCATGATGACTGCTGTGACTTGAGCCACCCATAGCTTCTGCCACGGGCCATGCCCTTTCCACTACAATGAACTGTCTCCTCTGGAACTACAAGCCAAATAAATCTCATTTCTCTCTTAAGTTTTTTCTGGGTGTTGTCTCACAACAGCAGAAAGAAAGCTAATTGCCACAGGGCATGAGAAATGTTCTACTGAAACTCGGCTCTTCTGGCTATACCCACATCCTTGTCCAACCCCAGAGATGAATTCTTCAATTACCAGAATGCCAGAGAGGCTGCTCCTTACAAACCTGTATATCACTCCTTTCTCTCCTGTACCCTCCTGCTTTCCTTCTCTATCAATCCATCTCCCTCCTTTTCCCTCACCTTTGAGTCCAGGGTTCTGGCTGCCCCCTGATTTGTGCTGCATTGTAAGACGGGAACTTTCAGTCTCTTGCAAAAGAAGCTGCCATGTATACACAGCAACCCAACTGAATAGCTCCTTCTGATACTGAGTGCGAACCCCTGCTGTAAATCCATGAGAATTGAGTGCATTGGGCTTTAGCTGTTTTTCTCCCTGATGAAGATCAGAAATCACATGGCTGATAACAGCAATAAAAGTTGAACATGTTTCTGGGATAAGCAGGAATGATTGTTCTGGAAGTTTCCAAAGGGCCACTGCATATTCCTGGACACCTGAGAATAACTGCCTTGCGTACTCTGATCTCTAACTAGATTTCAGGACTAAATAATGATTCACTAAACCCCTCATGTGACAGGAACACCTGTGATGATGTGGGTTTCTGCTCAATACCCACCTTTCTCATGGGGCTATTTGGAGTCTCTGAGTACTCCACCTCTCTTGAAGTCTGTCACCTGCGTCATTAAGCATCAGGTCAATGGGAGATCCCTCATGAGCAGGGATGGTCTTTCTACATTTTCCATCTAGAGAAACCCTGACCTGTCCATTTAAGACAAGACCAGGCTCAGACTTTGACGTCAGCTTTAACATCATGCTTCTACATTTTTATTTAAATGTGCCAATATTCAAACATAAATTCATACCTCAAATTACTAAGGAGAAGAGTTAAAATATAGGGGGCTAGGGATATAGCTCTGTTAGCAAAGTGCCTCACATGCCCAAAGCTCTGGGTTCCATCCCCAGCACCACATTAACCAGGATTTGTGATAGCACAAACCTGTGATCCTAGCTCTTGGGAAGTGGAGGCAGATGGTTCAGAAGTTTACGGTCGTCCTTGGCTGCACAGTATGTTCAAGAGTAATAAGGTATGCATGATATCCTGGAAACACAAGATTTTTAGATAATTATGCAGTTTTCAGAATTCACAAAGGAAAGCAAACAAACATGAACAGCTGCAAAAATTTTTTTTACTTCAAATTTTTTTTTTTTTTTTTGAGACAGGGTCTAATTATACAGGCCCTGGTTGCGGTGAAATTAGTTTGTAGACCAAGCTGTCCTTCACCTACCTCTGCCTCAAGAGCATAGGCTTGCACTACCAGGCCTTTTAAATTCAATCTGATCAGGCCCATAAAAATTTTAAAAACCATGAAATTTGTGCATATTTGTGGAGTACCATGTGATGTTCCAATGCATATGTATGTTTTATAATCCTTACATTCAATATAGCTACTCATCTTTTTTTCATTTCGTTGCGTATCTGTGTGCATGTGTGGGCGTGTGTGTGTGTTCAGGTGTGTGTATTTGTGTGTGGGTGTGCGTGTGCGCACACACATGCATGTCACTAAGTGCATGTGAAGGTCAGAACACAATGTTAGGAAGTCAATTCTCTCTTAATTTTTTGGTTCCAGGATTCAAACTCATGTGAGGCTTGCACAAGAAGCACTTTTACTCAGCTGTCTTGCTGGCTGCTGCCATTATCATTTTGCTGTTAAAAACATTAAAAATTCTAGCTTTTAAAAATACAAGTACATTGTCACTATATGTACCCTTGCATGCAGCATAGCACACCAAAATACCTTGCTTCTGTTTAGCTGTATCTTAGTGGCTAGTGGTTAACCTTTCCGCATCCTCACATAATCATTCTCTCCCCAGCTTCGGGTAACTGCCATTCTGTTTTCAACTTCACCAGATCAGCTTTTTTAAAATGCTTCATAGCAGTTTTTGAAAATTCTGCATATGACATCACATTATACTCTTCTTTTGTGCCTGGCATATTCTACGTGGCATAAAGATCTATAGTTCCATCCATGTTGTCACAGATGACAGGATGACATCCTCTTTGGTTGGCAGATCATTCCATGGTGTATCTCCCTCTTTTACCTTCACTCACCAGTTAATTGACAGAGGTATTTCTGTCTCTTAACCGTACTAGTACAAAATAACAGGGAGTCTCCCTTCAACATAATAGGTTTCATTTCCTTTGGATATAAATTCAGTATTGGGATTCCTCGATCTTATAATTTGTTTTCATTTTGGAGGGGGCGGTTCTTTGAGACAGGTTCTGTGTCTGAAGCCTAGGCTGGCCTAGAACTCACCCCAGACTGGCCTTAAACTTGTAAACCTGACTCAACTTCCCTAATGTTGGAATTGCAGCGATGAGTAACTGCACCTGGCTAGTGATTGTGATTAATGGTTGCCCAAATTTTCATTCCTTATAGCAGTGGGCAGAGGGCTCCTTTGCCTCCCATTCTTCTCAGCATTTTTATTTCTTTTAGGTTTTGTTGTTGTTGTTGTGGTCGTTAGTGGATATTCTTTCTCAAATCAGGATAATCTAAAAGAGAAAATGAAGCATGATTATTAGACTCAAGCTTACAGAGCCATGCTAATTAAATGGTATGGTGCTGGCATGGGAGTGAAAGGAAAAAATAGAGCTGGTGAAATGGCTAAGCTGGTAAGGTGCCTGTGTGCAAACTTGGTGACCTGAGTAGTTGGCTCCAGAGTCTACCTGATGGAAGAAGAGGATTGTCCTAGTAACTCTTATCTGTTGCTGTGAGACAAGACTAACTGAACTTTGAGAGAGAAAAGGAGATTTATTCAGGTTACAGTTGCAGAGGGAAGATACAGTCTGTTATGGCAGAAAAGGCATGGCTAGCTGGCAGAAGTGGGAGGTGGCCTAAGTGAAGTCCATCAAGGAGGCTGAGAGCTGCAAGACTGTCAACTGCAAGAGCAGAACTCTCTGGGGAAATAGGATGGGACTAATCAACCTCAAGACCTACCCTCTGTGACTGCCTTCCTCCAGCAAATCTTCACCCCTTAAAGGTGCCATGACCTTTGCAAACAACCAAAGATTCAAACACAGAAGCCTGTGGGGGTCAGCCCACATTCCAAACCATGACAAGAACCAAATTCCAAGAGTTGTCCTTTGACCTCTGCACGCCTGTACACACACACACACACACACACACACACACACACACACACCTCTGTTTGCTTTTTCTCTCAAACACATTTGTTCACTTGCTCTCAAATATTTAAAAAAAAAGAGAAGGGAAGAAAACCATAACCACAGACACATCCAAACACACATGAATAGTCTGTTTGAAAACTCATTAGCTCTGTGTGGAAGGAGATGCATTCAGTAAAAGGCATTTAAAAATTCAGAGTAGAAGTGACCAAGGAGGAATAGACCTGAATAGACCTGGAATAGGAAAAGCGATACTCTAAGGAAAACAGGTGAGATCTGAAAAAGTATGGCATTTATTTAGCAGTGTTGACCCATTGTTAGTTTCCTTGCTTGGTGGTTGCATATTAGATAATCGTAAATGATGCTAGATGTAATTTCTCAACCTCAGTACAAGTGGTATTCAAGGTGAAATTGTTCTCTGTGTGTGCATGTGCTTGTGCACCTGAGACTGCAGGCATGTGGATGCCCAAGGGAGACACAGAATCAACCTCAATTCACCCTGCTCAGAACCTAGGTCTTCAGTGAAATGCCATTATGAATGGTCTGAAATCATAATTCAGAACATCAGAGACCCTACATTAATCACCTGGAACCAGACCAGCCAAATCTCTTCCCATCCTAGAGCTCAGGGAAACTTATGGAAGAGGGGCTGGTAACACCGTAAGAGCCTAAAGATGGGGAGGAACAATGATATGCTAGATACTCCACACCCGTTAAGGCCTCAGTGACCATAATAAGACATTGCAGGACCTGCACAATGACTGACATATCAACTAACCCCCCCAAAGTCTAGAATGGATCACAGACACTAGGGTCCTTAGCGGCAAGGGATGAACAGTCACAATAATGTTCCCATACTAAAGGGGAACACAAGAAAGGGCTCTAGGCAATGCTACTGGTCCTTACACCTCATTAGAGTGCAGGTCACAGGAGGAAGTTTAACATTCACACTAAAGGATGCTCCAGGGATTGGGAGGGGAAACAGGGGAGGTCTGGAAGAAAGGGAGGGAGGGGGATGAAAGGGAGGGGAAAAGGGGGAAGGGAGCAAGTGGGTCCATGGAGGGGTGGAGAGAGGGAGGGGGATGAAAGGGAGGGGAAAAGGGGGAAGGGAGCAAGTGGGTCCATGGAGGGGTGGAGGGAGGGAGGGGACGGGGTTACCTATTAAGTTTGTATGAGTGGTAAAAAATAAACAATAAATAATAAAAATAAAAAAAGGAATGGTCTGTCTACCAAGCGAGCTCCACAGCTTCCGAGGCTCTGCCTTCTGGGGCTACAATTTCAGGTGGGTCACCACGCCCTCCCAGCATTTTATGTGGGATCTGGGGTGTCTGAACTCTGGTCAATTTGCAAGAACTTTTAACTACTGAACCATCTCCCCAACCCTAGATTGGAATGTTTCCAAGAAAACCTTATTAACCATAATCCATCCATCGAGCAGAAATCCAAATTTAAGCACTGAAGTAGACTGCAGCCCTAAAACACTTCGTTTTGAAGTGAGGTGTTTTCCAGCAGTAGTGGCAAATGCGATTCAGTCTGCTCCAACATCACCAGGAGAAATAAGAGGGGAAAGTAGTGTCTGTGTTGAAAGGAAACTATCTATACACAACTCCATGAAGGCTGTTAATGGTAGGAGAGTCTGTAAAATCAACAGCATCATTGCCAAATCATGAATCCTTTGCCTTTTTCCATTTGCAAAAGAGATAAATTACAAAAAGTGACATGATGATCCATCTCCCAAGAGTAGAACACATCAGTTACCTTTACTGCAAGGAGCAAATTAGTTACTTGGTTTTCCACGAGAGACTATTCAAGCATATTGTGTACATTTTTGCAAAGATGAAAGAAAGGACCCTTCTGTCAATAGCTAGCTGCAGAAACACTTCAGATTTCTCTCTTTCAGAAGCAGGTATAAAAGGAGAGGAAGGCCCCAGGACCTAAGGCAGGATCCTTGTTAGGACACCGAGAGGCCATGAGAAAGGAGAGATGCTTCTCTCTCCTTGTTCTCTTTTCTTGCTGGCTCATGCCTGGGAATTTAAACATAACTGACAGGATCGCTTGTCAAAAATAAAAAGTCCTCTTTTCTGAGAAACTTCAAAAATGAATTTGCTTAAAAAAATGGCTCGTGCCTTAATCACGGCTTCTTTGTAACCAGTGTACAAATCCCTCCAATGAAGCGTTAATCTCTACTAACACACCCGTCGTTTACAAATCTGCACAATATCTGACAATGTAATCTCTTCCAGGACAGAATTCTGTTGATTGAAACAAAGTACATATACCAGTACATTTTTTCCCTAATGTGTAAACTTTGTGGTAGATTAAACAGTTTTATAGTCCCAGAGTCCGGAAGTCACTTGTCTAGCTTCACTGAGGCAGCAAGACACGAGACACGTTCTCCTGACACCCACACTTGAGTCTCTTCAAGGGGGTCTTGTCCTGCTGTTTAATCACTTCACCAAGTGAAACTTGGCCTCCCTCTGACTTACTGTAGAATTCTTTCCTGTTGTGGACTCAAGGATCTGGGAGCACCCAAGTGGAGGTTCACAAGGCCTGGGGCAGACTCCCTGGGGTGCACTGCAAGTATTTCTTATTTATATTCCTACTGTCATTGACCACCGCTTTGCCCAGACCTGTCTGGGACCAGCTGTGGGAAGAACAGAGAGCAAGCATCCCTCTCATCCAAATGACAAAGGACTCCCTTGGCTTCCAAGGAACCCTGTGATGGCCCTCTGTCCTGGCAAGAGTTGAGTGGGGGAAGGAATGAAGAACACTGTCTCCCAAGCTTTGTACCCAAATGCTGTTCATGGCGTGCACCCCACTGCAGCTGCACCTGCAGCCCACCCTCTGGAAGAGGGTCTGTGCACAAAGACGACAGTCACACCCTCTGTACTGCACCGATGGGCAACCGTGAGCAGGTACCTGGTTAGGCCCATCAAGGCATGCAGTAGTCAAGGTTTGAACCTCCCTGCCTCTTCTGGAACCCCATCTTCTTCACTGTGCAGCCCCTGCTTGACTTTGCCTGTACCCTGAAGGTGTTGATACATGCCCTCACAGGCACCAGCACAAGTTGCCCCTGAGGCTTGATCTTGCTTATCCCATGATAAGGACACAGAACCCATCGATCAGGCCAAGTGCCTTGAAGATGATAGCAGAAACTGACCCTCCACCTCTGGGAGGAGGAGACGGAAGCCTGCTGTCCAGCCTCCCCTCCGCTGCCTGGCCTCACGTCTGGGATATTCTGAGCCTCTGATGGACAGCTAGGGACAGGAGCTGTCTTCAGCAGGCTTAGGGACTGTTTCCCTTCTGGGGGGGGGAGGTCACTAGTCTCTGAGCACTCCCAGCCTGCTCACCTTGACTGCTAAGAGAATCAGGCCTGCCTCAACAGCTCAACGTCCCAGCCCTCTGAATCTACTGACCCCAATAATGGAGGAATGGACCACCGGGTCACTTCCCACCTGTTCAGCAGCTAGGCACTCTGAGACAGGGTGGAGCCCACACTGAAGAGACCCCTGCTGTCAGAGTCCTGGCCTCTCCCTTGCACACCCACTCTTGACTTTTGCCTGACACCAGCCTCCGAGTGTGTCTGCACAGGGTAATTCAGTATTTTCTCTTATAGAGTAATAATGACAGGGAGCTGGGTTGTCCTTCAGATTGTCAGCTGTTTCTCAAAGACTCTACACCACGATGTCTTTGGCCCACACCTGCAGCCAGGTTGTGCTTTGTGATTGGGACATTCCTGTGCCTTGGACGACTTGGCCTCTGACCAGTAGGCAGCGGTTAAATCCACAATTGTGACAATTCCGTGTCTGCAGCCCAGCCTGAGCTACATAGTGAGTTTCAGACATGCTTGGGCTACAGAGTGAGATCAAATCTCCTAGCAAACAAAAGTGGATTACAGACATTGTTAAATGATCACTGAGATAGAAGGTAAAAAACATCCCCTAGTGGAGAATCAGGGAACTAGAGCTACATTTACTAAAGAAATACAGGCTGTAACATGCAAACACATTTTGAAATGAAATGCAGCATATGATGTAATATATGATGTGTAGCACCATCAACAGAAATTATATATTTTATTTCATTTTGGTTGGGTTTATATTTAATACCTAATTTTGACAATTATTAATTTTCAGCAAAATAGGAGTTTAATTACGTGTTGCTTAAGATGATTCACATTATTTTAAGATATCGATTGAACTGGAGATATAGCTCAGTTGAGCTTCTGATTCTCCTGCAGCTACCCAGAGACTTCTGGGATTACTGCATGCACCACCATGCCCAGTTTCTACTGATGCTAATGGTCAGTTCACAGCCTCATGCATTTGAACCGTGAGCTCTACTTTCTGAACTGCATCCCCAGCCTGAGTTGTTTTTTTGATGTAATAAAGTACAATGCAGTTAGCACAACTGAGTACACAAGCTACATTTTCAAGATAGTAAACACAGGTGGTTCTGATGAATTCAAGAACTATTTGGTCCAGGTTCCCCCCGCCCCCCCCCACAAATCCCATTAGCACAGAAGATGGCTTCTTTAAAGAAATTCCCCAAATAGGCTGGAGAGGTGGCTCAGGGGTTAAGCCTCTGCCATGCATGCGGAAGTTCCTGAGTTCGGATCCTAGACTCCACCTATAGACACCAGGTGGAAGCAGGAGCTGCCTGTGTTTCTGGTCCTGGTAGGACGGAGCCTGTGAATACCTGGGCAGAGCAAAAAAGGAGGAGGTGGAGGCGGTCCATGGTGGTTCCCTAATTCACCTGTGGTTCTACACACACACATACACACACACACAAACACATACACACACATACATACACACACGCGGGCACACACACAATTGAATAAATAAAATAAAATAAAAGAAATTCCCCAAATGGAGTAAGAATGCTTATTCCTTTTCCGGAAATATGAGAAGTTCTCATCAATGTGTCCAGACAAAGCCAGCAGTGTCCAAGGGGTGGTAAGAATCAGGTTGTTGTTTCTGGAAATCAAAAGAACTAAATGGAGTCGGGCTGCTGTTTTACAAGCACAGGACTGTTACTCCCCTTCACTTGCTGTGACTACAAGAGCATGTTGTACCTTTTAAAACACAAATTTCATCCTTCATAAAAAGGGGAAACCCCATTCTACGACTGAAAGGCATGTCTGAGTTATTTTCCCCTCCTACCAAAAGTTCATAAATTAGTTAGCCTGGGAAAGAGACTAAACTTTAAACTTACATCATAACTTCCATAGAAACAACTTTAAGTATTTTGAAATTCCCATGAAGTCATTGTAGTACATTTGGATTAAATCCTACTATAAATAGGTGTAAACATAAAAAACCTTAGCCTCCTACCAACAGTTTCTTCATCCAACTTGCATTCTGCTTTTTCAAGATTTTAATACATTTATTTACTATCCATCTGTGTGTGTGTGTGTGTGTGTGTGTGTGTGTGTGAGCACACGTGCGAGTGTGTGTGTACATGCAGTTGTACACAAGTGCTGACATGGTATATATGTACAAGTCAGACAATAAAAATTGTGGAATTGGGTCTACCCTTCACTATGTGGTTCTGGGATGGAAACCAGGTAATCTTGCTTGGCGGCAAGCACCTTTTCCTCCTAAGCCATCTTGTGGGCCCTTGCATTCTGCTTTTCAGAAAACCATTCAAGGAACATTGGATGTCAAGATTGCCATGGCAAGGCCCACATAGTAGGATCACTTGAGTCCATGTCTCAACAAAAAACTTACATAAACAATTTCAAGGACATCGACTTATTTCTGTAATATTTAGTTCACCTTCCTATTGTTTCAAGCTAGGCTGATTTCCTGGGCTTGACATTTGTACAGTAACAAATTCCCCTTCCCCTACAGACCTCTATCCTTCCTCTAAACCTCTTCTTGACATCTTCTTTATTTAAACAATCACCCTCTTTTCATTTCATTCTTTGTCCTGAAAATTGATTAGTTTCCACAAGTAGAGGAAAGCACAATAAGAATTCCATAGTGAATCAATGTACTAATAAAACACTAAAGAGCATCAAATTCCTTGTAATGAAGGGAAAGAAGAATTTCATAGAGATTAATATACTATATTTATGGTACTTTCTTCTATTCAAAGCATCTCACATGTATTACTTAATGTCATTCAGCAGTAAGATTGACATATGCATAATGAGTTGAACGAAATATAAAGTAGATATACATATTTTTCCTTACAGATGCAGTATGAGGACTAATATGTATAATGTACAAAACATTATAGCTGCAAGGTTTTAAAAATAAGGATGAGATTGTAGTTTACTTTGTGTAGTGCTTGTCTAACATGGGCAAAGCCCTGGGTTCAATCCCAAGTACCACATCAAACTGGTGTAGTGGTGCATGTCTGTAATTCCAGAATTTAGAGAGTAGAGGAAAAAGAGGGGGGATCAGGAGCTCAAAGTCTTCCTTCACTAAATTGCAAGTTCCAGACCAGCCTGAGCTACTGAGACTCTGTCTCAATAAGACAAAAGAGGTAAGAAGAAAAGAAAGGAAGAAAAAAGTTAAAAAATACACTACAATGTGCAGCTGAAATTAAATGTTTATATGACATCTTTTGTAGTTAAACTGACTTCCTTTAAGATCAGAGACTACAGATTTGCCTCAAGTCTGTAACTTTTCTGAAAGGGTCAGATTCTAAAAGTCTCAAGCTCTATAGCTGTTGGATTTCTGTGGGTACAAGCCAACTGTGCATATGCCCCTAGACCACAGATGGCCCAAATGACCGAGGTTGTATTCTCGAGAAACGCTGTGAGTGGAGACTGGACCTGGAAATCCCTATAATCTTCTGGTGTCACAGATTTCTCTTTTTTTTAAGCCACTTGCAAATGTATAAGCTGTGGTTGCCTGCTGAATGACTGGTTTGGCCCTTAGGCTGTGTTTTGCTGATATCTGGTAGCACCTGTCATTTTTTTAACATTTTTTATTATTATTTCTGCTCATAGAAACTTAGTAGGTACACTGGTTCCCTCCCTCCCTCCTCCTCCCCCTGACCCCTCTGCTCCCCCCCTCATCTCTCTCTCCCCATCCCAAAGTGCCTCCCCCCCAATCCTGGGAGAATCCTTTAATGTGCATGCCTGACTCTCCTCTAGGCCCTCCTCTCCAATGACATACAAGGACCAGTGGCATTTCCCTGAACACTTTCCTGTGTTCCCTTAAGCATAGGAACACTACTGTGGCTGTCAATCCCTTGCCTCCAAGGATCTTGGTGCTTTTAGTAAATGCTAGACTTTGTGGGGTCAATAGTATGTTGGACATTGTGCAGGGCATGCAAAGTCCAATTATGATTGCTTCGGCCCTAACTGGAGTATCTTGCATATCATTGCTCCTCTCATCCTTGTGCTCTTACAATCGTACTGCCCCCTCTTCCGCAAATTTCCCTGAGCTTCAGGACGGGGAGAGATTAGTCTGGCCTAGTTCTTGGTGGTTGATATAGAGTCTCTGAAGTTCTGGATTATGGTTTGTTGATTTTCTTTTGCAGTTTTGCTGCTCCTGCAATGCCCTTCACTCCATCCTAATGGGTATTGGATGTCACCCCCTGGCCAGAGATAAAAAGCTGTTAAACTAGAGTCTTGTTATAAGAGTATATTCAAAGGTAGATGTAATAAAAGTAGGAAACCGCAGAGAGGGAGGGGTCAATCACTCATCTGCAAAATGGTTACTTTTTATCTTCCTCACGATATGCCCTCCCCTTCTGGTGAGATCATACCCCCTCAGTTGTAAATGATCAGGAACAAAAGTCTGTGAACGTAACCAGATATCTCATTACTTACTTGCAGTCATTGATGGAGGCCTATTTTCTCTGCTGTAACATGGTCCCCTCTCTCCTTGTTTCTGGTGTGGCCCTCCAACCCCATCCCTCCTGTTCATAATCCTTACAATTACTGTAGGTATTGCAGAGATTTATCTTTGAGTGTCTCTAGGTGGACTGAGTGGTTTTGGTACTAGGAGCCACCTATTAGGGAGTACATACGGCGCTTATTTTCTGGTTTTGGGATACTTCACTTAATATAATTGTTTCTAATGACATCCATTTCCCAGAAAATTCCAGTAATTCATCATTTTTGATGGCTGAGTACTACTCCATTGTATAGATGTACCACATTTTCCTTATCCACTCATCAACTGTTGGACATTTGGATTGATTCCATGACTTTGCTATTGTAAACAGTGCTGCTATGAACACAGTCATGCTTGTGCTATCAAGGTGAATTTTTGCTTTATGGGCGGTTATTCCCAAAAGTGGAATCGCAGGGTCATATGGCATTTCAATCTTTAATTTCTTTAAGAATCTCCAGGCGGCTCGCAAGAGTGGTTGTATGAGCCTGCATTCCCTCCAGCAATGTAGGAGAGTTCCCCTCTCTCCACATCCTCTCCAGCATTTGTCGTTGTTTGTATTGTGGATTTTTGCCATCCTGACCGGGGTGAGATGATATCTCAAGGAAGTTTTGATTTGCATTTCCCTAATGGCTAAGGAAGTGGAGCATTTTTTCAGATATATTTGTTAGACATTTTAATTTCATCCCTGGTAAACTTTCTTTTAAGTTCCAGGGCCCATTTTATAATTGGGCCATTAGTTTCCTTGGTGTTTAGTTTTCTCGTTCTTTGTGTGCTCTTGATAATAGTGCTTTATGAGATATGTGGTTAGTGAAGATTTTCTCCCATTCTGTGGGTTGCCTTTTAGCTCGTGATACAATCTCTTTATCTGAACAGAAGCTCTGTAATTTCACAAGACCCCAACTGTTGAGAGTTGGTAGCAGTGACTGTGCCATTGGATATCTGTTTAGGAACTGTTGGCCTAGCCCAATCAGCTCAAGCGTGTTCCCTACCCATTCAACTATGATTTTTATAGTCTCTGGCCTTATATCAAGGTCCTTGATCCATTTGGAATTAAGTCTTGTGCATGGTGACAAGTACGGGTCCAGTTTTAATCTCCTGCTTGTGGAGATCCAGTTTTGCCAGCACCATTTGTTGAAGATACTGTTCTTTTTCCATTAAATTTTTTGGGCCCCCTTTGTCAAAGACCAAATGGCTGCAATTTTGTGGGCTTATATCTGGGTCTTAAACCATTATCCATTGATCTGTGTGTCGATTTTGGAGCCAGTACCAGGCTGTTTTTATAATTATGGATTTGTAGTATAGAATAAGGTGTGGTATGGTGATACCTCCATCAGTGATTTTGTTACTTAGGATTGTCTTTGCTATCTTGGGTCTTTTGTCCCTCCATATGAATTTTGAGATTGTTTGGTCAACTTCTTTAAACAATTGCTTTGGGATTTTAATTGGTATAGCATTGAATTTGTATATTGCTTTTGGTAAAATGGTCATTTTTACGATGTTGATTCTTCCAATCCAGGATCACGGGAGGTTTTTCCACCTTCTGGTGTCTTCTGCAATTTCTTTCTGTAGGGTTTTAAAGTATTCATTGTAAAGGTCTTTTACCTCCTTGGTTAGGTTTATACCAAGGTGTTTGGGATTGTTTCTCTCAGGGCTTTTTCACTTCTTTCATACTGGGCATATAGGAAGGCCTCTGATTTTTGCACATCCTGCCACCCTGCTGAACTTCTCAATTAGTTCCAGGAGCTTCCTGGTGGAGTTTTTGGGATCACTCAGGTATAAGATCATGTCATCTGCAAATAGGGATAGCTTGACTTCTTCCTTGCAGATTCGAAACCCTTTTATGCCCCCTTTTTTTTTGATTGCACGCCCCCTAGTGGGCTTGTTATCTTTTTTTTTATTAAAAATTTAATTATACATTTTAAAATTTTTTTACCAGTTCCCTCCCTCCCCCCTCCTCCCCCCTCCTCCCCTCCTCCCCCTCCCCCTCCCCCAGTGCCTGCCCCCCAATTCCCAGAGAGTCCTTTATTGTGTATGCCTAACTCTCCACTGGGTCCTCCTCTCCGATGACATATAAGGACCCAGTGGCATTTCCATAAGCCCTCTCTCTTGTTCCCATTAAGCATAAGATCACTACTATGGCTGTCAATCCCTTGCCTCCAGGGGTCTCGGTGCCCTTAACAGATGCTAGACTTTATGAGGGCAACAGTGCGCTGGACATTGCGCAGGGCATGCAAAGTCCCATTATGATTGCTTTGGCCCCAACTATTGTTGAGAATCTTGCAAATCGTTGCTCCTCCCATCCTTTTGCTCTTACAATCTTACCGCCCCCTCTTCCGCAAATGTCCCTGAACTCCAGGATGGGGAGAGATTAGGATGGCCTAGTTCTATGTGATTGATATAGAGTCTCTGAAGTTCTGGATTATGGTTTGTTGATTTTCTTTTTCAGTTTTGCTGCTCCTGAAATGCCCTTCACTCCATTCTGCTAGGCACTGTATGTCACCCCCCTGGCCAGAGACAAAAAGCTGTTAAACTGGAGTCTTGTTATAATAGCACATTCAAGGGTAGATGTAATTAGAGTAGGAAACCTCAGTGAGGGAGGGGTCCATCACCCATTTGCAAAATGATTACTTTTTATCTGCTAGACTATGCCCTCCCCTTCTGGTGAGATCAGGAAAGAAGGTCTGTGAACTTAACCAGGTTTCTCATTACTTACTTGCAGACCTTGATGGAGGCCTATTTTCTCTGCTGTAACATGGTCCCCTCTTCTCCTTGTTTCTGGTTTGTCCCTCCTACCCCATCTCTCTTGTTCATAATCCTTGCAATTACTGTGTTACATAGGTTTACTTTTGAGTGTCTCTAGGTGGACTGGGTGGTTTTGGTACTAGGAGCCACCTATTGGGGAGTACATACGGCGCTTAATTTTCTGGTTTTGGGATACTTCACTTAATATAATTGTTTCTAATGACATCCATTTCCCAGAAAATTCCAGTAATTCATCATTTTTGATGGCTGAGTACTACTCCATTGTATAGATGTACCACATTTTCCTTATCCACTCATCAACTGTTGGACATTTGGATTGATTCCATGACTTTGCTATTGTAAATAGTGCTGCTATGAACACAGTCATGCTTGTGCTATCAAGGTGAATTTTTGCTTTATGGGCGGTTATTCCCAAAAGTGGAATCACAGGGTCATATGGCATTTCAATCTTTAATTTCTTTAAGAATCTCCAGGTGGCTTGCAAGAGTGGTTGTATGAGCCTGCACTCCCACCAACAATGTAGGAGAGTTCCCCTCTCTCCACATCCTCTCCAGCATTTGTCGTTGTTTGTATTGTGGATTTTTGCCATCCTGACCGGGGTGAGATGATATCTCAGGGAAGTTTTGATTTGCATTTCCCTGATGGTGAAGGAAGTGGAGCATTTTTTAGATATTTGTTAGACATTTTTAATTTCATCCCTGGTAAAGTTTCTTTGAAGTTCCAGGGCCCATTTTTTAATTGGACCAGTGTTTTCCTTGGAGTTTAGTTTTCTAAGTTCTTTGTGCACTCTGGACAGTAGAGCTCTGTCAGATATGTGGTTAGTGAAGATTTTCTCCCATTCTGTGGGTTGCCTTTGAGCTCGTGTGACAACCTCTTTATCTGAACAGAAGCTCTTTAATTTCACAAGATCCCAACTGTTGAGAGTTGGTAGCAGTGACTGTGCCATTGGATGTCTGTTTAGGAAGTGTTGGCCTAGCCCAATCAGCTCGAGGGAGTTCCCTATCCTTTCAACTATGGTTTTTAAAGTCTCTGGCCTGATATCAAGGTCCTTGATCCATTTGGAATTAAGTCTTGTACATGGTGACAAGTACGGGTCCAGCTTTAATCTTCTGCATGTGGAGATCCAGTTTTGCCAGCACCATTTGTTGAAGATGCAGTTCTTTTTCCATTGGATTCTTTGGGCCCCTTTGTCAAAGACCAAATGGCTGTAACTTTGTGGGCTTATATCTGGGTCTTCAATCCTTATCCATTGATCTGTGTGTCTATTTTGGAGCCAGTACCAGGCTGTCTTTATAACTATGGATTTGTAGTATAGACTTAGGTTTGGTATGGTAATACCTCCAGCTGTGTTTTTGTTACTCAGGATTGTTTTTGCTATCCTGGGTCTTTTGTGCCTCCACATTAACTTTGAGATTGTTTGGTCACCTTCTTTAAAGAATTGCTTTGAGATTTTGATTGGTATAGCATTGAATCTGTATATTGCCTTTGGTAGGATGGTCATTTTTACGATGTTGATTCTGCCAATCCAGGAACAAGGGAGGTCTTTCCACCTTCTGGTGTCTTCTGCAATTTCTTTCTTTAGGGTTTTAAAGTTTTCATTGTAAATGTCTTTTACCTCCTTAGTTAGGTTTATACCAACGTATTTCATTTTGTTAGTGGCTATAGTAAATGGTATGGTTTCTCTCAAGGCTCTTTGTTATGCCCCTTTTTTGTCTTATGGCTTCAGCTAAGACTTCACGTACAATATTGAATAGAAGTGTGAGAGTGGACAGCCTTGTCTAGTTCCTGATCAAAGTGGGAATGCTTCCAGTTTTTCCCCATTGAGTATAATCCTTGCTGTGGGCTTGTTGTATACAGCTTTAGCGTTTTGATCATAAAGGGCTGTTGGATCTTGTCAAAAACTTTTTCTGCATCTATCGAGAGTATCATGTGGTCTTGAACTTTGGACTGGTTTATATGATGAATTACAATTATTGATTTGCGTATGTTGAACCAATCTTGTGTGCCCGGGATAAAGCCTATTTGGTCCCCATGAATGATCTTTTTGATATTTTTTTGAATCTGATTTGCTAAGACTTTATTGAGAATCTTTGCATCTGTGTTCATCAGAGAGATTGGCCTATAGTTTTCCTTTTTAAGTGAATCTTTATTAGGTTTTGTGATTAAAATGATATTAGCTTCATAGAAGGAAATTGATAGTGTTCCTTCCTTTGCTATTTGATGGAACAGTTTAAGGAGTATTGGTGTTATTAACTCCTTAAATTTCTGGTAGAACTCTGTGCTGAATCCATCTGGTCCAGGACATTTTTGGTGGGAAGATTCGAGATTACTTCCTCAATTTCCTCATATGTTATAGGACTATTTAAATAATTCACAACTTCCAGATTCAATTTAGGTAAGTTGTGTTTATTAGAAGTTCATCCATCTCTTTTGTGTTGTCAAACTTCTCAGAGTATAAGTTTTTGAAGTATGATGATATAATTCTCTATATTTTTGGGTATCAGTAGTGGTAACTCCATTTTCATTTCTAATTTTGTTAATTTGGGTTTTCTCTCTCTTGCTTTTGGTTAATTTAGCTAGGTGTGTATCAATTTGTTTTCAAAGAACCAGCTTTTTGACTGGTTGATTTTCTCTATCATTTTCCTAATCTCGATTTCAGATATTTCTCCCCTTATTTTGCTAATCTCCTCTCTTCTACTACTTTTGGAATCAGATTGCTCTAGTTTCTCTAAAGCTTTAAGCTGCATTGTTAAGTTATTTATTTCTGATGTTTCCATTTTTTGATGTAGGCATTAAGAGCTAGGAACTTACCTATTAAGACAGCTTTCATTGTGTCCCAGAGATTTTGGTAAGTTGTATTTTCATTATCACTCGCTTTCAGGAAATCTTGAATTTCCTTTGTAATTTTTTCCTGAATCCAGTTCTCATTCAGCATCATATTGTTAAGTTTCCAGGAGTTAGTGTATTTTCTCTTGTTTATTGTGTTGTGGATGTCAAACTTTAGACCATGGTGGTCTGATAGAGTACAGGCTAGAATTTCAACTTTTTTTTATATGTGTAGATTCATTTTGTGACCAAATATGTGATCTATTTTGGAGAACGTTCCATGTGCTGCTGAGAAAAATGTGTATTCTTTGGTTTGTGGATGAAAAGTTTGATAGAGATCTGTAAGGTCCATTTCTTTAAGGGTTTGATTCAGTTCCAATGTGTCTCTGTTAAGCTTTTGACCTGTTGATCTATCCCATGTTGAGAGCGCGGTGTTGAAGTCCCCAAGAATTATCGTTTGGGCATTGATTTCTTGCTTTAGACGCTGTAGGGTTTTCTTAATGTATGTGGAGGGGCCTGTATTGGGTGCATATATGTTCAGTATTGTGAAGTCTTCCTGGTGAATTGTACCTGTGACTAAAATGTAGTATCCATCTGTGTCTCTTATGATTTTCTTTGGTTTGAAGTCCACTTTGTCTGAAAGCATAATTGCTACCCCTGCCTGTTTCCTGGTTCCATTAGCTTGCAAGATTTGGACCAGCCTTTCAGTTTTAGGATGTGCCTATCTTTGTGGTGAGATGAGTTTTCCTGAAGGCAGCAGATTGTTGGATTGTGGTTTTTAATCCAAGTTTGTAATCTGTGTCTCTTAATCGTTGATGTTAATACCATTGACATTTAATGTTATAATGGAGAAATTATTTTTAATTCTGGACATTTTTTATGTTTAGTGGATTTTGTAAGCGTATTGTTTGATATGTATGTTTTGGTGGTATTATACTTTCCTTTGGTCCTCCTGGATATGCTTGTTCTTTTCTTCAAGATTGAGTATCATTTCTAGCATTTTTGAAGGCCTGGTTTGGTAGACATGCATCCCTTCAAGTTGTCTTTGTGCTGAAAAACTTTTCTTTCTCCCTCAATCATGACAGATAGTCTTGCCGGGTATATCAGTCTGGGTTAGCATTTTTGCTCATTTAATACTTGAAGTATGTCTCTCCAAGCTCTTCTCGCTTTGACTGTTTCCATTGAGTAGTCATTTGTTATTCTAATAGGTTTACCTTTAAAAGTGACTTGCTTTTTTCTCTTGAAGCTCTGGTCTTTTCTTTGTCTTGAATGTGGAGTGTTTGACTATTTGACTATTATTTGCCATGGTGATTTTCTATTTTGGTCATATCTTTTTGAAGTGTGAAATGCCTCTTGTATTTGGATGGGCCTCTCATTCTTTAGTTGTGGGAAGTTTTCGTTTATGATGAATTTGGATTCTTGTTCTGGTATTCCATGAATGCACATGTTAGGCTTCTTCAGGGTGTCCCATATCTCTTGAATGTTCCTCTCAAGTATCTTTTTGGCTTTAACAATCTCTTCCGTTGAGCTGGTTAATACTCCCACTTTGTCTTCAAGATCTGAAATTCTATTTTCTGCTTCATTTGTTCTGCTGATAAGACTCTCTGTTGAGTTTTGGGTTGAAGATAACTTGTCTTTCAGTTCAATTTTAAAGTCTGCCTGAGACTGTTTTAACTGCTCTATGCCTATTTTTGTTTCTTGAACTGTTTTTCTGAACTCCTCCAAGTGCCTGTTGTGTTCCTGTTCAAAGTGTTTGATTCGGTTTTTTTTACTCTTCTCGGATTTCCTCTTTCATAGTATTAATCATGGTAATGATCATACTCTGAAAGTCGTTATGTTGGGTCTGGCTTACTTGGCTATTTTCTGTGAATTTGTTCTGGTCGGAATCCATCATTATGGGGTTAATTCATTCGGTGGGAGATTGGTCTTCTTGGGTTTTGTTTCTCATGGATCTGCACTTTGACTTGGGCATTGTTGTTTTGTTTCTTAATACCTTTCCGTTTCTGTGTGGTTTTCACTGAACTGATTTAGTTTGTGGTGTGGCTGTATGGAGAAATGGATCTATAGCAATTGATACTAGAAAGGATCAGTAAGGTGAATAAAAGGAGGTTTACTTATCTTTGGGCTGGATGTGAAAATCTCTCCCATGTGATAGGATGATTGTAGAGGAATCCAGATGTATGGCCTTTGTCCCTTAGAGTTTTGCTTGAGTTTCCATTGGACTCTGTTGAATTCTGAGTAGCAGTGTGTCTTCCCTGGACCACGTGCATAAGTCCCCAGTGGGCTGGAGAGGCAGAGGGTCTGATGTTGATGGCAGAATTCTTCACCGGGGACCTGGGACTTGGCTTAGGGCCCACCCAAGCTCCAGGGATGGAGGAATGTGAGCAAGTCCTGTCTGGGACCTGGCGGGCAGGGGGCCCACAGCGTGCGAGCAGGAGGAGGCAAGAGGCTGGCACCTGTCATTTTAATCTCAGTGCTCAACATATAGCAGGGTTTCAGGACAGCTTACATTCAATCATGGCTCTAGCTGCAGGAATGGAATTCCACAGGCTGACTTCTATATCTAGGGGATCTCTTCCATTCTTCGCATGGTCTGGCTCTGCACATCTCTATCTTAACCTCCTATTGCTATATAAGGACACTATTTTAGTTACTCTTTACTGTTGCTGTGAGAGATCATTCAAAGGCAAACGACTTATGTGAGCAAGGAGATTTATTCAACTTACATTTCCAGAGGGGAAGTAAATATAGTCTTTGGAGGTGATGGAAACGTCATGGCGGAGACAGGCAGCAGGCTAAGTCACAGAAGACCTCCACATAGCTCTGGCAGTCCTAGAAATGTGTTCCCACTATATTCTGTGGTCCCTTTCATATGGTCCATTAGTGAAGGTTCCTATGGGATTTATGGAAGTTCCCATGGAATTGAGGGTGGGTATAATCTTTTTTTTAACTTTTTTTATTTATTCAATTGTGCATATGTGCATGTGTGTGTGTGTGTGTGTGTGTGTGTGTGTGTGTAGAACCACAGACGAATTCGGGAACCACCATGGACCGCCTCCAACTCCTCCTTGCTTATTCTGCCCCGGGATTCATAGGCTCCACCCTACCAGGACCAGAAACACAGGCCGCTCCGCTTCCGCCCAGCATCTATAGGTGGGGTCTAGGATCTAAACTCAGGACCTTCCACCTGCAAGGGAGAGGCTTAACCCCTGAGCCACCTCTCCAGCCCAAGGGTGGGTATAATCCTTTCAGGTGGTTTTAGTTTATCATTCCAAGTGTGGTCTTAGCTGATCTTAGTCATTACCACCTATGTCAAGTTGACATACCCAGGCTTCACTTAACTGTCACACACCAATTCTACTGGATTAAGACCCACATCAAACGACCTTTTTGAAGGCCCTATGTCCAAATAGAGTTCCATTCCAAAGTGTGAGTGAACTTAGCAGGGAATGATTCAGGCAGGGCAGAAAGCATCCACAATGCACTCTGCCCATAATGACAGCAAAACATGGCTGAAAGGCAGGCAGTTTATGAGCCGACCCCTGGATAATCTCATGATGTTCCATTCATCCATCATTTTCAAGAGAAGAGATTTTTTAATCTTATTTTGCCTTTCATTCCCTTTCCTGAAGATGAAGGGCCTTCATGGAGGGGTTCCACTTGCTGGAAGCAGCACATGTAGAATGCAGCTCGGTAGTTGAACTGCATCCTAACCACATTCTGCTTCATTAAGCAGCCCCCATTACTCAGCCCTGTGACAGTAAAGCTGTTGGTCTCCCAAGGCCTGGCAGCAGATCAGCGTGTCCTCTATGCAGGGCATCCTGCACAAGACCAGCTCTTTGGACCCAAGCAGTCTCCCACTTGCAGGCTCCTTCAATATCTGGTCTCCTTGTCATTCTTCTGCTTTATTGTTTTGTGACAGGGTCCCGCTGTGAATCTCAGACTTAGCTTTGAACTCAAAGTGATCCTCCCGCCTCCATTATTATTATCCCTTTTATTGCGTTTAATATTTACTGCCTTTCATACAAAGTTTGCAAGCTCAAATTGGAAGCCTCAGGATGTCTGCAGGTTTACAGAAATAAGTCCTCCAAGCCAAAGACTGGCTCACAAACAATACGAAAGCACCCATCTGGTTTTCAGTGTCAAGGCTGTGTACTCAGCTGACAGAGTTCAACGTACACAGTCACCAGAAGAAAAAGACAGCCCAAGACAGTGTGTGAGAGTTGAAAACGCAAGGCAAATGGCAAAGAATCCAACTTCCATTTAAAGCCCTCTTATCCATGCTGTAGCCTGGATTAGGACATGAAGAAAGCAAGCCAGCCCCATCTCAAAGGTTTAATACTTAGCATCCACCACTTGGGCTAGTACTTTCATTCAAGCTGGTTACTTACGGAAATCTACCGGATAGTTTTTTTCCCCAAAGCTCTGCCTGAAAATAGTGTTTCTTTCTTCTGCTGACACAATCAGAATCCTGCCCCACACTTTCCCCAGTTGGTCAGTTAAGCACATGGTAGACTGGAGAGAGAGAGCTCAGTGGGTAAGGCGCCTGACTGCTTTTAAACCTCATCACCTGAGTTAGATCCTGGGAAGCCCAGGGGGAGGGAGAAAAGTGATTTTCTAAAGATGTTGGTACAATGACTTCTGCCCATGCTTGTGTGATCTCTCTCTGTTTCTCTCTGTCTCTCTCTTCTCCCTCCCTCTCTCCCTCCCCCCTTGCTCCCTCTCTCATAAATAAAGCATTTAAAAGGACTTATCAATAATGAATCAATCAAACATAAATAAAGCACATGGCAGAGAGGGCTGAGTCCTGCTTGGCTAAGCCTTTTATGATTAAACGTCGGTTCATGGTAGACCATCAAGTGCAAGAAGTAACGCTCCTCTTCCTCCTTAGGGAGGGAAGGGGCACTCCCGAATCTTTTACGAGTCTCTCCTTGAGAGCAAACTTCCGTAGAACAGCTTCCCCTTCAAGCAAAGGAGATACATGGCATTGTTCAGCCCCAAAGTCTAACCTCATAGTTAGTGATATGGAGCTGAGCTGTGGGATAGACAACCTGCATGTGACGATGGTGATGCTCTCTGCTACCTCAATGTGGTGGCCACTAGGTATAGATGACTTTTAGGTCAATGTTAAAGTGAATATAAACCACTCTTCTCTAGAGAGCCGAGGCACACAGAACTATGCACATAGTCTCGGGTTTGCATGTCCTCTGAGGAAAGTCGTATCCAACTGTGCTCATGTTAAATGTCTCTGGCACTCCTTCTGTATCCTTCACACGGGCAGGAGTAGTGCAAGCAGCGGGGCTGGCCACGCGCTGGTTTAAAATGGAACCCTGTGGCTTCCACAGGAAACTACACTGCATTCCTTTCCTCACGGGACAAAACAGAACTTGATTCTCCCTGGGGTTGGCTTCACTGTAGAAGCCTACGGGGTCAATGACAGGCTCTCCCCTCTGCCCCTGTGCTTCCTCAGGGAACCATCTCACATTCCATCTGCTCAGGAAAATCCAAAATGGAAGAAGAATCAGAGGTGGGCGACTCTGGGTTGTTAAACAGGAACTGGCTCTTTCAAGCAGGCAACGGGACATGATACTTTTTCAGACATAGTCAGGGGGTTCATGGAGATGGTCAGGTCCTGTCGCTAAGCCCACCCTGGGAAGCCCCTTGTCATGATCTTCACCCTGGGCCCAGGGACACTGAGGCCAGACCAGCTGTCCCAGAAGAGGCGGACAAGTTGTCTCCTAGCTCTGCAGCTGCAATGGAAGTTTCTCAGAAGAGCTGAGATAACGACTTCTACCCTGGAGAAGAAAGAGACTAGATGCGTTATCTTCAGCATGAAAAGTCAATACACCGAGAATGGGATTTAGAAAGCATTTTATTTGCATTAAGGATCAAAAGGTTAGGAATAGACATGTGGTTCATTTTCTTTACTCTCATCTTTGGAAAAAAAAACATCATTGTCTTCCTACTTAACATTTATGTGATAGGATTGAAAACAGTAAAACACTTTTATATCAGGCAGTATGAAACATTAATTTCCAATGTTTCCAATTGTGGTTTCCAGAAAATACAGCCAGGAAAAAGGGAATGATAGAAAATACATACTAAGGTCCCAGGTGAAGTGGGCCATCACCAGCAGCTCTGCCCTTTTCTTCCTGGGGACACTCGCAGTCCAGGGAGGACACATGGTTCCTCAGAATTCAACCGAGTCCCATGAAAACCCAAGCAAAGCTCTAGGGGACAAAGGCCATACATCTGAAATCCTCTAAAATCATCCTATCACATGGGAGAGATTCTTCGCATCCAGCACAAAGATAAGTAAGCCCCTCCCTTTTTACCAAATTATTATCAAGGAAAATTTTCCTCATCTAAAGAATAAGAAGCCCATCCAGGGGCTGGAGAGGTGGCTCAGGGGTTACGCCTCCGCCTTGCAGGTGGAAGGTCCTGAGTTCGGATCCCAATCCACGTATAGATGCCAGACGGATGGGAAGCGGGGGGCGCTGAGCTTCAGGTCCTGGGTAGGGCGGAGCATGTGAATCCCGGGCACAGAGGAGGGGGAGGCGTCCATGGTGGTTCGCGCATTCGTCCGTGGTTCTACACACACACGACACCCACACACACCGACACACCCACGCCACGCGCACTACAGCACGCACATGCGCACAGTTGATAAAAAAAAAAATTAAAAAAAAGAAGCCCATCCAATACAAGAGGCATTCGCCCCCAAAAAGATATGACTAAAATAAAACTTGCCATGCAAATAATATTCAAAACACTCCACATTCAGATAAGAAAAAGGTGTGAGAGCTTCAAGGAAAAAAAAACAAATCCCCTTAAAGGTAAACTTATTAAAACAAATGACTTCTCAAGGAACAATAAAAACAATAGTCAAGAGACATACTTCAAGTATTGAATGAGCAAAATGTCAAACCCAGACTTATATACGTGCAAAACTCTCACGATCAAGGGAGAAAGAAAAGTTTCCAGCACAAAGACACTTGAAGGCTCACATGTCTACCAAACCAGGCCTTCAGAATATGCTAGAAAGATACTCAAGCTTAAGAGAAAAGAACAAGCATATCCAGGAGGACAGAAGGGAAGTATAATACTACCAAATACTAAAAGCCAAGTGATATACTTACAAAAGTCACTAAACATAAAAAGTGTCTGTAATTAAAAGTAATTTCTCAATTAAAACATTAAATATCAATGGAATTAACTCACCTATCAAGAGACACAGATTACAAACTTGGATTAAAAATCACATCCCATCAATCTGCTACCATCAGAAAACTCATCTCACCACAAAAGAAAGGCACATGCTAAAAATAAAAGGCTCGTCCAAAATTCTGCAAGATAATGGAATCAGGAAAGAGGCAGGTGTAGCTATTATGCTATCAGTCAAAGTGGACTTCAAACTAAAAAAAACCATAAGAGATACAGATGGATACTACATTTTAGTCACAGATACAATGCACCAGGAGGACTTCACAATACTGAACATATATGCACCTAATATGGACTTCTCCACATTCATTAAGCAAATGCCACAGCATCTAAATCAAGAAATCAACCCACAAACGATAATTCTTGGGGATATCAATACTGCCCTCTCAACATGGGATATATCAACAGTTCAAAATCTTTACAGAGACACAGTGGAACTCAATCAAACTCTTACTAAAATGGACCTTACAGATCTCTATCAAACTTTTCATCCATGCACGAAAGATTACACATTTTTCTCAGCAGCACACGGAACTTTCTCCAAAATAGACCACATATTGGGCCACAAAATGAATCTCCACATATACAGGAAAGTTGAAATTCTAGCCTGTACCCTATCAGACCACCACGGCCTAAAGCTGAACATCCACAACACAGCAAACAACAGAAAATATATGAACTCCTGGAAACCAAACACTATGATGCTGAATGAGAAATGGATTCAGGAAGAAATTATAAGGGAAATTCAAGATTTCCTGGAAGCAAATGATAATGAAACTACAACTTACCAAAATCTTTGGGACACAATGAAAGTTGTCCTAAGATGTAAGTTCAAAACTCTTAATGCCTACATCAAAAAAATGGAAACATCAGAAATAAATAACCTAACAATGCAGCTTAAAGCTTTAGAGACACAATCTGATCCCAAAAGCAGTAGAAGAGAGGAGATTAGCAAAATCAGAGGAGAAATATCAGAAATTGAGATCAGGAAAACAATACAGAGAATCAACCTGTCAAAAAGCTAGTTCTTTGAAAAAATCAATGATTGATACACCCCTAACTAAATTAACCAAAAACATGAGAGAGAAAACCCAAATTAACAAAATTAGAAATGAAAATGGAGTTATCACTACTGATACACAAGATATTCAGAGAATTATAAAGTCATGTTTCAAAAACTTACACTGTGAAATTTGATAACATAAAAGAAATGAATGAATTCCTAAGTAAGCACAACTTACTTAAATTGAATAGGGAAGTTTTGAATTATTTAAATAGTCCTATAACATATGAGGAAATTGAGGAAGTAATCTCAAATCTTCCCACCAAAAAATGTCCTGAACCAGATGGATTCACTACAGTGCTACCAGACATTTAAGCTAACACCAATACTCCTTAAATTGTTCCAATAAATAGCAAAGGGTGGAAGAATACCAAATTCTTTCTGTGAAGCTAATATCATCTTAATCCCAAAACCTAATAAAGATACACTTTAAAAAGAAAACTATAGGTCACTCGTTTGATGAATACAGATGTAAGATTCCCAACAAAGTCTTACTAATCAGATTCAAAAACATATCAAAAAGATTATTGACGGGGATCAAGTAGGCTTTATCCCAGGCACACAAGGTTGGTTCAACATACGCAAATCAATAAATATAATTTGCCATATAAACCAGTCTAAAATTCAAGACCACATGATATGGTCGATAGATGCAGAAAAAGCTTTTGACAAGATCCAACAGCCTTTTATGATCAAAACCCTAGAGACAGTTGGAATGGAAGGAACCTTTATCAACATAATAAAAGCTATATATAACAAGCCAACAGCAAGGATCATACTCAATGGGGAAAAATTTGAAGCATTTCCGCTTCGATCAGGAACTAGACAAGGCTGTTCACTCTCACCACTTCTATTCAATATCGTACTTGAAGTCTTAGCTGAAGCCATAAGACTAGATCGGGACATAAAAAGGATTCAAATCAGCAAGGAAGAAGTCAAGTTATCTCTATTTGCAGATGACATGATCATATACCTGAGTGATCCCAAAAATTCCACCAGGAAACTCCTGGAACTAATACAGAAGTTTAGCAGGGTGGCAGGATACAAAATAAACATACAAAATTCAGTGGCCTTCCTATATGCCCAGAATGAAAGAAGTGAAAAAGCCCTGAGAAAAACAATCCATTTATTATAGCTCCTAAAAGACGAAACACCTTGATACAAACCTAACCAAGCAAGTAAGAGACCTTTGCAATGAAAACTTTAAAACCCTAAAGAAAGAAATTGCAGAAGACACCAGAAGGTGGACAGACCTCCCATGTTCCTGGATCGGCAGAATCAATATCGTAAAAATGACCATTCTACCAAAGGCAATATACAGATTCAATGCTATACCAATTAAAATCCCAAAGCAATTGTTTAAAGAAGTTGACCAAACAATCTCAAAATTCTTATGGAGGCATAAAAGACCCAGGACAGCAAAAACAATCATCAGTAACAAAAACACTGCTGGAGGTATCACCATACCAAACCTTAGTCTATACTACAAGTCTATAGTTGTAAAAACAGCCTGGTATTGGCTCCAAAATAGACACACAGATCAAAGGTAAGGGTTGAAGACCCAGATAAAAGCCCACACAATTACAACCATTTGATCTTTGACAAAGGGGTTCAAAAAATCCAATGGAAAAAGAACAGCTTCTTCAACAAATGGTGTTGGCAAAACTGGATGTACACATGCAGAAGGTTAAAACTGGACCCGTACTTGTCACCATGTATAAGACTTAATTCCAAATGGATCAAGGACCTCAATGTAAGGCCAGAGACTAGTTGAAAGGGTAGGGAACTCACTCGAGTTGATTGGACTAGACCAACAGTTCCTAAACAGACATCCAATAGTACACTCAACAGATGGGATCTTATGGAATTACAGAGCTTCTGTTCAGATAAAGAGATTCTATCCCAAGCCAAAAGGCAACCCACATAACGGGAGAAAACCTTCACTAACCACATATCTCATAAAGCTCATTCTGCAAGTATGTAATGTGACATCTGGGTAAGATCTCAGACTTCCTTCCTGGTCATTTGCAACTGATAGTGTTTAATCTCAAAAGACAGGGAGGGCATAGAGCCTGGCAGACAGAAGGTCACCATCCTGCAAAAGGGTGACTGACTTTCCCTCACCCAGGTCTCCTACTCTTATTCCACCTACCTTTGAATCTACTCTTATAACAACACTCTATAAACAGCCTTTTATCTCTGGTTAGGAGGTGACATCCAATACCCATCAGAATGGAGTCAAGGATGGTGCAGGAACAGCAAATCTGGAAGAAAAAACCCAACAAACCATAATTCGAACATCAGAGACCCTACATTAATCACCGGGAACCAGGCCAGCCTAATCTCTCCCCATCCCAAAGCTCAGAGAAATTTTCAGAAGAGGGAGTGGTAAGACTGTAAGAGCCTAAAGATGGGGAGGAGCAACAATATGCAAGATACTCCACACAAGTTAAGGCCGAAGTAATCAAAATAGGACTTTGTGCGACCTGCGCAATGACGGACATATCATTCACCCTCAAAGTCTAGCATGGATCACAGGCACTAGGATCCTTGGAGGCAAGGGATTAACAGCCACAATAGAGTTCCTATACTAAAGGGGCACACAAGAAAAAGCTCTAGGTAATGCTACTGAGTCCTTATGCCTCATCAGTGAGGAGGACCCGGCGGGAAGTTTGACATGTATACTAAAGGATACTCCAGGAATGGGGGGAGAGGGCACTGGGAGAAAGGGAGGGAGCAAGGGGATCCAGGGAAGGGTGGAGGGAGGTAGGGGAATGGGGTACCTATCAATTTTGTATGAGTTGAGGGAGGAGCTTATTTTATCTGGAACATAGGGAATATGAAGAAAAATAAAAGCTATTCCACATGTGTTATAACATCAAAAAAAAATAAAGAGTGGACATCAGAGTACAATTTCTGGAAGTGGGTTCTGTCCTTTGACCATGCGGTCTCCAGGATCCAACTCAGGTACCTGGGGTTTGCACACAAATATCTTTACCTGTTGTGCTATCTCCCTGGCTTCTGTGATATGGATTTTTATTGGTCCTTTTACCATAAATAAAACCCCAAAGCACAAGTATCCAACATGAGACACTTCAGGTAACTCAACAATCCATAAGAATATACCACAAGTTACTTTTATGTGGAGGGTATTAACAACGAATTTGGGGGCTGGAGAGATGGATCAACAGATAAGAATGTTTCCTGCAGGAGAACCAGAATTCAGATCCCAGCACCCACCTAAACAATCCAAGAATGCCCATACCTGCTGATTAGGGTGGGGAAGGGAGGAGCCAGCCCAGTCCCCATGATGAAAGAAAAGCAAGCAAGCAAGCAAGCAAGCAAGCAAGCAAGAGAGAGAGAAAGAGAGAGAGAAAGAAAGAGAAAGAGAGAGAGAAAGAGAGAAAGAGAGAGAGAAAGAGAGAGAGAAAGAGAAAGAGAGAAAGAAAGAAAAAAAGAAAGAAGTAAAGAAAGAAAGAAAGAAGAGAAAGAAGGAAGGAAGGAAGGAAAGAAAGAAAGAAAGAAAGAAAGAAAGAAGGAAAGAAAGAAAGAAAGAAGCAAAGAAAGAAAGAAAGAAGGAAAGAAAGAGAGACAGAGAAAAATGAAAGAGAGAGAGAAAGAAAGAGAGAAACAGAGAAGGAAAGAAGGAAAGAGACAGAGAGAAAGAAAAAAGAAAAAGGAAAAGAAAGATAGAAAGAATGAAAGAAAGAAAGAAGGAAAGAGAGAGAAAGAGAGTGAGAAAGAGAGAAAGAAAGAAAGGAAGAGAGAAAGAAAATAGAAAGAGAGAGGGAAAGAAAGCGAGCCAAAGAAAGTAGAAAGAGACAGAGAGAGAGAAAGAAGGAAAGAAAAAGATAGAAAGACAGAAAGAGAGAGAAAGAGAAAGAGAGAAAGAAAGATCCTGTGCAAGGTGGTCCCTCACCTGCTCTTATGCTGTGCTTGAGAAGGTGGATTGAGGCCCCAGGTAGCTAACTCTGGGGACCATCAGCTGCCTTGGGCCTCTGCAGGTTCTGCCAAGTGCAGTGGCCTCCTGTGTGGTCTGGATGGTCTCACTAATGTCCCCCACCTTGCTCTCTCCTAGTGCCTCCGCTCTGGGAGTATGTGGACCTTGATCCTTGGGGGATCAACAGTCACCCGTCAACATCCGCTGGAGGAACAGTGTTCATGACCCTGACTTAAAGCCACTCTTTATCTCCTATGATCCACCCACCTGCCTTCACATCTGGAATAACAGGTACTCTTTCCTCATGGAATTTGAGGTACATCAGGGAAGGCAAGAGCTGGTGGTCTTGTGTGTGGTTAAAGAACCTGCATTTTATCAGCATAGGACACATGAAATTACTCTCGTGATAGTATTGGCATAGAACTCATTGTCATTTTGTTCATTATTTTTCAAGACAACACCTGGAAAAAAGCGAATTGTTCATTTTCAAATTAATGTATTTAAATAACAGTATCTTGTTTCTTTTTACTTTTGGAGTGAGGCTTTCAGAAAATTTTAAGTTACCTCTGTAGCTGGCATCGTAATGTACTAGAAGAGATTAAACAGTCAGGGGAAGTGAACTTAAAAGAAAGTAACTTTGTCTACCCTTAATTGGCTCACATATGCAAAAAAAAATTGGCTTAGATAATCAAATCCCTGCTCTCACCATCTTTCTTTTGCCTGTCTAATCTGTAATCTTTTGTTGGAATTGTAATGCTTCCTCCTTCCTTTGCCTATCACTATTTTTCCCTCGGAGTGAAAGCTGGTTGTTATGAGAAAAGACAAAACACATCTCTGTCCTACACACTCATCTGGCAGTGAACAGTTTATTCTGGACAACTGGATTTATCAGACTAGCTGCTGACAGATCATAAATGGGACCTTTTCACCAATGAGAACAGCTTCTTGGAAGAGGAACACCATAGAGCTAGGGATGCTGGATGCTGCTGGGCAAGGTAATAGAAACCCATAACCTCTCAGCCAGTGCCTTCTTGTTAAAAGCTGAGTTGACTGCACTCACCAAGGCTTCACAGCTGTCTTGGGGAAAACAAGTGAACATCTGCAGTGGTTCAAGTCTGCTTTCCTGATGGATCATGCCCATGAAGCTGTTTAGAAAGAGGGAGATTAAAGATATTAAACACCCAATGGAAATACCTGCCCTCTAAGGCAATTGCCCACCAGCCCAGGTAGTTCTTCTGCACTGTCCAGGGGACCAAAAGATTGACCCCCCCCTTGGTTAAAGGAAATCAAAGCGCAACAGTCATGAAACAAACCACCGAAGTGTAGCAGGTCGTGGGACCCACTGTACAAAAGCTGGGTTTTTAAGGGCATTTTGGTTTCATTTCCATAAGTCACACTTGTCCACATGTGCTTATATCTGTTACATGAAGTTCTATGCCCATTTGAACATGTTGCCTGTCTCACTGGCATCTTAAATATGCTAGGATGTGTGTTTCAGTGTAAGAGTGCCCATGTGCCTCTATGTGTAGTGCCAGCCTGATTTAGTTGGTCTGGAGGATGGGGGTCTTTCTCCTTACTACATGTTTTTTCATATGCTAAGGGGTTCAACCAGCAGTTGTCTTTGCCAGGTTGATTTTTCATATGCTAATTGCATAAGGTTTTGCACAGGTATCCCAGGACCTCACTCAGTGCTCTGTCCTGCCTCAGCACTCCCCTTGGACTTGTCCAGGTTCAGCCCTCATGACCCAGAGCAGGATGAGATGAGGAACAAGCCTGCTACTCAGCTTCACTCACTTGAACCGCACTGATTCTGTAATCTTACTGCTCAGGGGTGGCTGTGCTCTCTGAAACTCTATCCTATGCAGATTTAGACAGGCATGTGAAGGAGTGGCATGTGGAGGAAGGGGGCAGTGCATCAGCAAACCACTACCTAGGGTTTCCCCTTCTTTCCCAACTTGCAGCATGCATCGACTTCCTGTTACTGTTTTCTTGATGAAAGGACAGCTGTTGGACTTTAAGGGGGTGGTGAGCTCCAGCTAAAAATTTGCCAAAAGGTGAGTTGACTGCACTCTCCAACTCTTTGCAGGAAACTGTCTTGAGGCAAACAAGTGAACATCTGCACTGGTTCAAGTCTGCTTTCTCCATGGATCATGCTGTGAAAGTTGTTCAGAGGTGCCAGTTTCTTTGTTTTTCCCAGGAGGCGCTTTGTTTGTTTTGTTTCAAGCACTCGTGCATGTTTCGCATGTTTCTTATAACTTGTTTGAGAGCACTTGAATGGGAGCGCACAGGCCCTGTGCATGGAAGCTCTAAGCTGAAGTCAGGTGTCTTCAGTTATTTTATATTGTTATTATTAAAGCAGGGCGTCTCAGTTGAGTCCAGAGCTTGCTGATCAACTTGTCTAGCTAGCCAGTTACCCTAGGGATTTCTTGTCTTTGCCTGTGGAGCAGTGTCAGGACAGGCAGCCACCACACCTGCCTGGCTTTCCTGTGGGTTCTGGAACTCCATCTCTGTTCCTCACATTTGCAGGGCTAGTGCCATATCCCCTGAGCCACCTCCACAACCCCTGATTTTTGTTTTTTTCTCCCACGTTTTTTTTCTAATCATATAAGCTCAGGAGGTACCCCTGTCCTTTCCCTCTTTCCTCCCCTCCCCTCCCCAGTCATCCCCTTTGCACTCTTCCCCCCTCACCGCTTCCTTTCACCCCTGCTCTTTCTGCCTCTCGCAGTGCTTCCCCTTTCCTCCCTCCCATCCCCGGGAGCATCCTTTTGTGTGAATGCCAACCCTCCCTCTGAGTCCTCCATCCTAGCGAGAGGTAAGAACCAAGTCGCATAGTCTGGATGCGCTTCTATGGCTCTCCAGTATTTTGAGAACTCTATTATGACTGTAATCCCTTGCCTCTAAGGATCCTACTGCCTGGAGCTTTCTCCCCTATGATCCATGATAGACTTTGAGGGGGGTCGTTGAAATGTCATACATCGTGCAAGTCAGACAAAGTCCCATTCTGGCTGCTGCAGCCCTAACTTGTGTGGAGTATCTTGCATATTGTTGGTCCTCACCATCTTTAGGCTCTTACAATCTTGCCGCCCCCCTCTTCCTCAAGGTTCCCTGAGCGTTAGGGTGGGGAGAGATTTGGCTGGTCTGGTTCCATGTGAACAATATAAGCTAACCCCTGTTTCTGTCATTGATTTTTTTCAGGGCTCTAACTCACCTCTACTTTGTGTTAAGATCAGCACCGCACTACCGATACCCAAGAAATCCAGAGAATTATAACATCATATTTCAAAAACTTATACTCTGTGAAGTTTGACAACACAAAAGAGATGGATGAATTTCTAAGTAAACACAACTTACCTAAATTGAATCAGGAAGTTGTGAATTATTTAAATAGACCTATAACATATAAGGAAATTGAGGAAGTAATCTTGAATCATCCCACCAAAAAATGTCCTGGACCAGATGGATTCGGCACAGAATTCTACCAGATATTTAAGGAGTTAATAATACCAATACTCCTTAAACTGTTCCATCAAATAGCAAAGGAAGGAACACTACCAAATTCCTTCTATGAAGCTAATATCGTTGTAATCCCAAAACCTAATAAAGACTCACTTAAAAAAGAAAACTATAGGCCGATCTCTCTGATGAACACAGACGCAAAGATTCTCAACAAAGTTTTAGCAAATCGGATTCAAAAACATATTAAAAAGATTATTCACGGGGACCAAGTAGGCTTCATCCCCGGCAAGGTTGGTTCAACATAAGGAAATCAATAAATGTAATTCATCATGTAAACCAGTCCAAAGTCCAAGACCACATGATACTCTCGATAGATGCAGAAAAAGCTTTTGACAAGATCCAACAGCCTTTTATGATCAAAACGCTAGAGACAGTAGGAATGGAAGGAACCTTTATCAATATAATAAAAGCTGTATACAACAAGCCCACAGCAAGGATTATGCTCAATGGGGAACAATTGGAAGCATTCCCACTTCCATCAGGAACTAGACAAGGCTGTCCACTCTCACCACTTCTATTCAATATTGTACTTGAAGACTTAGCTGAAGCCATAAGACAAGAAAGGGGCATAAGAGGGATTCAAGTCGGCAAGGAAGAAGTCAAACTATCCCTATTTGCAGATGACATGATCTTATACCTGAGTGATCCCAAAAACTCCACCAGGAAGCTCCTGGAACTAATTGAAAAGTTCAGCAGGGTGTCAGGATACAAAATAAATGTGCAAAAATCAGAGGCCTTCCTATATGCCCAGAATGAAAGAAGTGAAAAAGCCTTGAGAGAAACCATCCCATTCACTATAGCCCCTAAAAAAATGAAATACCTTGGTATAAACCTAACCAAGGAGGTAAAAGACCTTTATAATGAATACTTTAAAACCCTACAGAAAGAAATTGCAGAAGACACCAGAAGGTGGAAAAACCTCCCTTGTTCCTGGATTGGCAGAATCAACATCGTAAAAATGACCATCCTACCAAAGGCAATATACAAATTCAATGCTGTACCAATTAAAATCCCAAAGCAATTCTTTAAAGAAGTTGACCAAACAATCTCAAAATTCATATGGAGGCACAAAAGACCCAGGATAGCAAAGACAATCCTGAGTAACAAAAACACTGCTGGAGGTATTACCATACCGAACCTTAGTCTATATTACAAATCCATAGTTATAAAAACAGTCTGGTACTGGCTCCAAAATAGACACACAGATCAATGGATTAAGGATTGAAGACCCAGATATAAGCCCACAAAGTTACAGCCATTTGGTCTTTGACAAAGGGGCCCAAAGAATCCAATGGAAAAAGAACAGCATCTTCAACAAATGGTGCTGGCAAAACTGGATCTCCACATGCAGAAGATTAAAGCTGGACCCATACTTGTCACCATGTACAAGACTTAATTCCAAATGGATCAAGGACCTTGATATCAGGCCAGAGACTATAAAAATCATAGTTGAAAGGATAGGGAACTCCCTTGACTTGATTGGGCTAGGCCAACATTTCCTAAACAGACATCCAATGGCACAGTCACTGCTACCAACTCTCAACAGTTGGGATCTTGTGAAATTAAAGAGCTTCTGTTCAGATAAAGAGATTGTAACACGAGCTCAAAGGCAGCCCACAGAATGGGAGAAAATCTTCACTAACCACATATCTGATAGAGCTCTACTGTTCGGAGTGCACAAAGAACTTAGAAAACTAAACACCAAGGAAACTAATGGCCCAATTATAAAATGGGCCCTGGAACTTATAAGAAACTTTACTAGGGATGAAATTAAAATGTCTAACAAATATCTTAAAAAATGCTCCACTTCCTTAGCCATCAGGGAAATGCAAATCAAAACTTCCCTGAGATATCATCTCACCCAGGGCAGGATGGCAAAAATCCACAACACAAACAACAACAAATGCTGGAGGGGAAGTGGAGAGAGGGGAAGTCTCCTACATTGCTGGTGGGAGTGCAGGCTCATACAGCCACTCTGGCAAGTCGTCTGGAGATTCTTAAAGAAATTAAAGACTGAAATGCCATATGACCCTGTGATTCCACTTTTGGGAATAACCCCCCATACAGCAGAGGTTCACCTCGATAGCACAAGCACGACCATGTTCATAGCAGCCCTGTTTACAATAGCAAACACATGGAATCAACCCAAATGTCCAACAGTTGATGAGTGGATAAGGAAACTGTGGTACATCGATACAATGGAGTACTACTCAGCCATCAAAAATGATGAATTACTGGAATTTGCCGGGAAATGGAAGTCATTAGAAACAATTATATTAAGTGAAGTATCCCAGACCCAGAAAATTAAGCGCCGTATGTACTCCCTAATAGGTGGCTCCTAATACCAAACCCACCCAGCCCATCTTGAGACTCTCATAGGTAAATCTATGTATTACCTACAGTAATTGCAAGGATTATGAACAGGAGGGATGGGGTTGGAGGGCCACACCAGAAACAAGGAGAGAAGTGACCATGTTACAGTAGAGAAAATAGGCCTCCATCAAGGACTGCAAGAAAGTAATGTGACACCAAGTTCACAATTCGTTCCTGATCATTTACAACTAAGGGGGTATAAACTCACTAGAAGGGTTGGGCATATAGTCCGGCAGATTAAAAAGTAACCATTTTGCAAATGGGTGATTGAACCCTCCCATTGCCTAATGCCATATGACCCTGCGATTCCAATTTTGGGTATAAGTACTACATCTACCCTTGAATGTGCTCTCATATTAAGACTCCAGTTTAACAGCTTTTTGTCTCTGACCAGGGGGTGACATACAGTGCCCATCAGGATGGAGTGAAGGGCATTGCAGGAGCAACAAAACTGCAAAAGAAAATCAACGAACCACTATCCAGAACTTCAGAGACTCTATATCAACCACCTAGAACTAGGCCAGACTAATCTCTCCCCATCCTGAAGCTCAGGGAAATTTGCGGAAGAGGGGGCGGTAAGAGTGTAAGAGCAAAAGGATGGGAGGAGCTATGATTTGCAAGATACTCCACACAAGTTAGGGCCGAAGCAATCATAATTGGACATTGTATGCCGGGCGCAATGTCCAACACACTATTGACCTCACAAAGTCTAGCATCTGCTAAAGGCACCAAGATCCTTGGAGGCAAGGGATTGACAGCCACAGTAGTGTTCCTATGCTTAAGGGGAACACAGGAAGGGGTTCAGGGAAATCCCACTGGGTCCTTGTACGTCATCAGAGAGGAGGGCCCAGAGGAGAGTCAGGCATGCACAACAAAGGACTCTGGGAATCGGGGCGGGAGGCACGGGGGGATGGGGCGGGAGGGGTGAGGGGAGGGGGAGCAGGGGGTTCGGGGGGGGAAGGAGGAGGGAGGGAAGGAACTGGTGTACCTATTAAGTTTGTATGAGCTGAAATAATAATAAAAATGTATTTTGCTAATCTCTTCTCTTCTACTGCTTTTGGGATCAGATTGCTCTAGTTTCTCTAAAGCTTTAAGCTGCATTGTTAAGTTGTTTATTTCTGATGTTTCCATTTTTTTGACATGGGCATTAAGAGCTATGAACTTACCTCTTAGAACAGCTTTCATTGTGTCCCAGAGATTTTGGTAAGTTGTATTTTCGTTATCATTCACTTTCAGGAAATCTTGAATTTCTTTTTTAATTTCTTCCTGAATCCAGTTCTCATTCAGCATCATAGTGTTAAGTTTCCAGGAGTTAGTGTATTTTCTCTTGTTTGATGTGTTGTGGATGTCCAGCTTTAGGCCGTGGTGGTCTGATAGGGCACAGGTTAGAATTTCAACTTTCTTGTGTATGTGTAGATTCATTTTGTGGCCCAATATGTGATCTATTTTGGAGAAAGTTCCGTGTGCTGCTGAGAAAAATGTGTATTCTTTGGTGCGTGGGTGAAAAGTTCGATAGAGATCTGTAAGGTCCATTTCTTTCAGGGTTTGATTAAGTTCCAAAGTGTCTGTTAAGCTTTTGACCTGTTGATCTATCCCATGTTGAGAGGGCGGTGTTGAAGTCCCCAAGAATTATCGTTTGGGGGTTGATTTCTTGCTTTAGACGCGGTAGGGTTTTCTTAATGAATGTGGAGGGGCCCGTATTGGGTGCATATATGTTCAGTATTGTGAAGTCTTCCTGGTGAATTGTACCTGTGACTAAAATGTAGTATCCATCCGTGTCTCTTATAATTTTCTTTGGTTTGAAGCCCACTTTGTCCTATAGCCTAATGGCTACCCCTGCCTGTTTTCTGCTTCCATTTGCTTGTAGAATTGTTGACCAGCCTTTTATTTTTAGAGCGTGCCTATCTTTTGTGGTGAGATGGGTTTCCTGCAGGCAACAGATTGATGGATTGTGATTTTTAATCCAAGTTTGTAATCTGTGTCTCTTGATCGGTGAATTAAGTCCATTAACATTTAGTATTATAATGGAGAAACTATTGTTAATTCCAGACATTTATTATGTTTAGTAGCTTTTATAAGTATATTGCTTCGCTTTTAATGATGTTATATTTGCCTTCTGTTCTCCTGGATATGCCTGTTTTTTTCTCCACGCTTGAGTATCATTTCTAGCAGTTTTTGAAGGCCTAATTCATCATGTAAACCAGTCCAAAGTCCAAGACCACATGATACTCTCGATAGATGCAGAAAAAGCTTTTGACAAGATCCAACAGCCTTTTATGATCAAAACGCTAGAGACAGTAGGAATGGAAGGAACCTTTATCAATATAATAAAAGCTGTATACAACAAGCCCACAGCAAGGATTATGCTCAATGGGGAACAATTGGAAGCATCCCCACTTCGATCAGGAACTAGACAAGGCTGTCCACTCTCACCACTTCTATTCAATATTGTACTTGAAGTCTTAGCTGAAGCCATAAGACAAGAAAGGGACATAAAAGGGATTCAAATCGGCAAGGAAGAAATCAAGCTATTCCTATTTGCAGATGACATGATCTTATACCTGAGGGATCCCAAAAACTCCACCAGGAAGCTCCTGGAACTAATTGAGAAGTTCAGCAGGGTGGCAGGATACAAAATAAATGTGCAAAAATCAGAGGCCTTCCTATATGCCCAGAATGAAAGAAGTGAAAAAGCCTTGAGAGAAACCATGCCATTTACTATAACCCCTAAAAAAATGAAATACCTTGGTATAAACCTAACTAAGGAGGTAAAAGACCTTTACAATGAAAACTTTAAAACCCTACAGAAAGAAATTGCAGAAGACACCAGAAGGTGGAAAGACCTCCCTTGTTCCTGGATTGGCAGAATCAACATTGTAAAAATGACCATCCTACCAAAGGCAATATACAGATTCAATGCTATACCAATCAAAATCCCAAAGCAATTCTTCAAAGAAGTTGACCAAACAATCTCAAAGTTCATATGGAGGCACAAAAGACCCAGGATAGCAAAAACAATCCTGAGTAACAAAAACACAGCTGGAGGTATTACCATACCAAACCTAAGTCTATACTACAAATCCATAGTTATAAAGACAGCCTGGTACTGGCTCCAAAATAGACACACAGATCAATGGATAAGGATTGAAGACCCAGATATAAGCCCACAAAGTTACAGCCATTTGGTCTTTGACAAAGGGGCCCAAAGAATCCAATGGAAAAAGAACTGCATCTTCAACAAATGGTGCTGGCAAAACTGGATCTCCACATGCAGAAGATTAAAGCTGGACCCGTACTTGTCACCATGTACAAGACTTAATTCCAAATGGATCAAGGACCTTGATATCAGGCTAGAGACTTTAAAAACCATAGTTGAAAGGATAGGGAACTCCCTCGAGCTGATTGGGCTAGGCCAACACTTCCTAAACAGACATCCAATGGCACAGTCACTGCTACCCACTCTCAACAGTTGGGATCTTGTGAAATTAAAGAGCTTCAGATAAAGAGATTGTCACACGAGCTCAAAGGCAACCCACAGAATGGGAGAAAATCTTCACTAACCACATATCTGACAGAGCTCTACTGTCCAGAGTGCACAAAGAACTTAGAAAATTAAACTCCAAGGAAAACACTGGCCCAATTAAAAAATGGGCCCTGGAACTTCAAAGAAACTTTACCAGGGATGAAATTAAAATGTCTAACAATTATCTTAAAAAATGCTCCACTTCCTTCGCCATCAGGGAAATGCAAATCAAAACTTCCCTGAGATATCATCTCACCCCGGTCAGGATGGCAAAAATCCACAATACAAACAACGACAAATGCTGGAGAGGATGTGGAGAGAGGGGAACTCTCCTACATTGTTGGTGGGAATGCAGGCTCATACAGCCACTCTGGCGAGCCGTCTGGAGATTCTTAAAGAAATTAAAGATTGAAATGCCGTATGACCCTGCTATCCCACTTTTGGGAATAACCCCCCATGCAGCAGAGGTTCGCCTCGATAGCACAAGCTCGACCATGTTCATAGCAGCACTGTTTACAATAGCAAAGTCATGGAATCAACCTAAATGTCCAACAGTTGACGAGTGGATAAGGAAACTGTGGTACATCTCTACAATGGAGTACTACTCAGCCATCAAAAATGATGAATTACTGAAATTTGCTGGGAAATGGATGTCATTAGAAAGAATTATATTAAGTGAAGTATCCCAAACCCAGAAAGTTAAGCGCCGTATGTACTCCCTAATAGATGGCTCCTAGTACCAAACTCACCCAGCCCACATTGAGACACTCAAAGGTAAACCTATGTAACACAGTAATTGCAAGGATTATGAACAAGAGAGATGGGGTAGGAGGGCCAAACCAGAAACAAGGAGAAGAGGGGACCATGTTACAGCAGAGAAAATAGGCCTCCATCAAGGTCTGCAAGTAAGTAATGAGAAACCTGGTTAAGTTCACAGACCTTCTTTCCTGATCTCACCAGAAGGGGAGGGCATAGTCTAGCAGATAAAAAGTAATCATTTTGCAAATGGGTGATGGACCCCTCCCTCACTGAGGTTTCCTACTCTAATTACATCTACCCTTGAATGTGCTATTATAACAAGACTCCAGTTTAACAGCTTTTTGTCTCTGGCCAGGGGGTGACATACAGTGCCTAGCAGAATGGAGTGAAGGGCATTTCAGGAGCAGCAAAACTGAAAAAGAAAATCAACAAACCACAATCCAGAACTTCAGAGACTCTATATCAATCACATAGAACTAGGCCAGCCTAATCTCTCCCCATCCTGGAGTTCAGGGACATTTGCGGAAGAGGGGGCGGTAAGATTGTAAGAGCAAAAGGATGGGAGGAGCAACGATTTGCAAGATTCTCAACAATAGTTGGGGCCAAAGCAATCATAATGGGACTTTGCATGCCCTGCGCAATGTCCAGCGCACTGTTGCCCTCATAAAGTCTAGCATCTGTTAAGGGCACCGAGACCCCTGGAGGCAAGGGATTGACAGCCATAGTAGTGATCTTATGCTTAGGGGGAAGAAGAGAAAGGGCTTATGGAAATGCCACTGGGTCCTTGTATGTCATCGGAGAGGAGGACCCAGTGGAGAGTTAGGCGTACACAATAAAGGACTCTCTGGGAATTGGGGGGGAGGCACTGGGGGAAGAAGAGGGGGAGGAGGGGGGAGGGAGGGAACTGGTAAAAAATTTTAAAATGTATAATTAAACTTTTAATAAAAAAAAGTATTATATATAAAAAAAAAAGTCAGCACCGGCACTGCATGTTGGGTTGGCGTAGTCATGGTGGTTAGTGTCCTTTACGCCGGTGTCTGCCCTCTGCCCGCGGCCTTTGGGTCGCTGCCCCGGGTTCCCACGCTGGCCCCGGCCTGGCCGCTCAGCGCCACGTTGTGCCCCGCGTGGGTTTGGACGAGGCCGGGGGCTACGCAGCTGGTGCCGGTGTTCGCGCAGGTGCCAGGGAGGATCATGCATTTGTACCGCCAGTATAGTGACGCACCCCCATTGACATTAGAAGGAATCAAAGACAGTTCTGTATTTCTTGAAACTCTATGACAAGATTGACCCAGAAAAGCTCTCGGTGGATTCGCATTTTATGAAAGACCTGGGCTTAGACAGTTTGGACCAAGTGGAAATTATTATGACCATGGAAGATGAATTTGGATTTGAAATTCCTGACATAGATGCAGAAAAATTGATGTGTCCACAAGAAATTGTAGATTACATTGCAGATAAGAAGGATGTGTATGAATGAAGTATCAGAGCCCTTTACTTGTGGAGGATCCTGAGAACATTGGCAAGTATCTAGAAGAACGCGGTGGTGCCATCTTGACTGACAGCAGCTGTGGACATGTATTTAAGTTTCCCTTTGAAAATAAACCTGTTATAAAACAAAACAAAACAAAAAGATCAGCACCATCCACTCCCATAGGCAAAGCAGAGTCCACTGGAGTATGTTCTGTTCTTTAGACAAAAGTTATGCGGGAATGTTCTCCCCCAGTAAAATCTGCAGCACTAATGGAAACTCAAAGCTGAAGTCAGGTGTCTTCAGTTATTTTATATTTTTATTATATGGTGGAGGACTGTCTCTCTTGAGATGGTACTCAGTTTGGGATCTGAATGAGAACAGTCACCTGACATATTTGTGGATGTTCCTTAGCTTTTTAGTTCATTCTCAACTTCAGAGTAGTTAAACTAGAAAACTTTAATTTACCATATTGACACTACCCAGCCAAAATAATTTGATTTGTCTTCACTTTTGCCACTCACTGTGCTAATAGGGCAGCTACTCAGGCTCTTCTAAAGAGTGGACTGTCTAGTGAGAGGCAGGGCTATCGAAGAGGCCTGAGACCTCCATCAGGAATATGCCACACAGGTCCTAATTGTTGCTGCAGTAGAACCTACTTAAAACTGAAATGGGGAGAGACAGTGTGTACTGGAACAAAAAGAGATTGATGATTTTAATGAACTGTAAGCAATCCAACCAAAGCCAAAGGAAGAGCCCTTCACAAATTTTAGGAAGAATAAATGACATGGTTGTTGTTGAGAAATCCTAAAGGATTTAAAAATGTTGATGACCTTTACAATAGACACAATGACCCTGATATTCATTGAAAGCTCCTGAAGTTGAACGTGGCTATAGGAATGAGTCCCCTAGGGAGATACTGACTTTAAAGCGTACATTTGCAAGAGAAACAGAAAAAAAACTGAGGCTAACTACACATTTTGTTGATTACAATAAGACACATACACACAAAAAGCAATCACACAAAAACAAAAAAACAGAGTTTGCAACAATGTAGGAGGCAAAGGTGGGGAAAACCCTTAGGGAGAACTGCTCTAAGTAATGCAAGGAAGAGACACTGTAGCTGTGTAACTGCCCCAAAATAAAAAAGAGAAGGAAAAGCAAGACGGGGAGATGATAAAACTCAGTGAAATTTCAATTATGAATGATAAGGCAGAGGGGTATCCCTTGTTCATTCAGGATCAAGTATAACTTTCTCACAGGGGCTCCCATACAATGAACAGTGGGGACTCAAACCGTGGAGTTTCTCTAGACGTGGATGCCAGTTATCTGTTCTCAGAGCAGCAGAACATCAGTGTTTTCCCGAAGATTTACGAAAATGTGAGACAGACCATACCTTCGAAAGTACACCACCTGAAAAAATTAAATTACAAAGGGAATTGGAATTTTTTTATGAAATTCTCTGCCCTCAAGAAAGAAGCTTTGGAAGGAATTTAGCCAATGATAAAAAATTTCTTAAATATGGGCTAATCTGTTTTTGTGCGTTACTCTGTGTCACTCTATTTCTACCACTTACAAACTGTTATGAACTAACATAGATCCTTCCAAGAGCTGCCAGTGACACTGTAAGATATTCATCCTGCTATGCGAAATCCTGGCTTTCTGAGTGTTTTGGATTGGGACTGTGGGTGGTTTTCTGCTTAGGACCTTAATTAAGATTTCTCGCATCCCCCCTGACAATAAGCCCCATTTGTCATTTGCTTTTCATTAATAAGTTGCAAAGCAAGCAACCTCATTACATACTGTATACTGTTTAACAGCATCGCCCCGGGTCTTCAAGAATAATATAGCCATCTTTAAGATTACGGCCAAAGACCTACGAGCTCTGAAACTGGACGGCGCAATCTTGATGTGATGCGTTGCTGATTTACTGATTGTAAGGCCTGATTTTGAAATGTCTATTTAACATTAATTTGATGCTGAATCACTTAGATATGGGAGATAAAAAGCGTCCCCCCAAAAAATTCAGATTTGCCAGAAGAGTTCATTATCTCCACTGTCAAATAAGGAAAAAGGAGCTTAATTTCTGGTCAGAAACAATTGATATTAAATCCTTGAAAGTAGGAGGCATCTGTCAGTTTGTAGGGATAACCAGGTTCTGCCAGACTTAGGTTTTCTAATTTAGGAATAATAGTAAAACCTAATTTTACGTGTGTGTGTGTGTGTGTGTGTGTGTGTGTGTGTGTGTGTGTGTGTTGTGGGGGGTATATATGTGATTTCAGGCACATATGTATCAGAATAGAAGGATTTGGCACAGAAGGAAAACCTTTGGGAGTCTTCTCTCCTTCCACCCTATTGAGGCAAGACTTTTCTTGTTTCTGCTGCTCCACACATTCCAGACTAGCTGGCCCATTCCAAGTAATTCTCCTGTCTCCTGTTCCCATCTCACCATAGCACTGCTAGTATTGCAGATGGGAGCTGCCACTTGTAGCATTTTGTGGATTCCAGGGAATGAGCTTTGATAGTCAGGTTTGCACAGCAAGCAGTTTTATTTGCTGAGCCATTTCACCAGCCCAATAGTGAAACCTCTTTATAAGTCCCTCTAAAAATTAGATGCATACCTGTGTGTTGGATTCCTGAATGTCGATGGACATATGACTTTGCTCCAATAAGTAATACCTGCATCTGTGCTCATGCAAGCAACCGTAATTACATGAAGAAGACACAAAACAAAGAAAGGAGACTTGTTGGGAAGAAGGGGTTCAATAGGAGAGGATAAATAATGGGGAATATGCTCAAAGTACATTAGATATGTAGGAGACCAAAAGAATAAAAAAGTTAAAATAAAAGACCTCGCAATATTAAGAAACAAGAGAAATCCCTGGAATCCACAAAATGCTATTGTTGAGCTTTTAAGACAGCCGAAAAAAACAGCAAAAGCTCCAGTATTAGATTAGCTAACAGTTGAACGCCTCCAGAGGTTCTACTGCTCACTTCTCCAGAATCCAGAAGACAGCCACCATTTCTTCAAGTGATTTTTAGACACAAGAGAAGTTTCTTCCAGGACCATCTATTTGGACACTTATATTTCATGAGGGGTTGAAATTGCTAGAATAAAAATAAAGGTTCTGGTTGACAGTGGGATGAATAGGCAAGTGTCAGGTGATTTTTTACCTGGTGATCCCAACAAACAGCCCCCCCAAAATCCAGCTACCTTATTCTCAATAATGGAAGCTGATTCTGTTTTGGAATGTAACTGCTTAGAAATTCTTGATGTGCTCTATTACAGAAGACCAGATTTGTCTCATCAGAGGCTGGCGACTTTCGACTTAGAACTTTGGACCGGAACCAGCTTCATGGAAAACAGATGCTGCTGAGCTGCATATGTTAATGAGTCCAGTCTAGGTAACAGAAGTCTATTCCCTCAGTCGTGGCACCTCCACACAAAAGACTGAATTGCGTGCACACTCTAGGGCCTTGTAACTGTTGTCAGGAAAACAAACATCTGTAACAAGGATTACTAGCACCAGGAAAGAAAAACATCAGAACTGATAGAAATGCTGGCCCTGCTTCAGTCCGTCAGTTTAGCAGTCCAGGTAACCATTCACACACTGTTTAGGACATCAAAAAACGGATTCCCATAGACTAAGTAACATCAAAGAGCCCACCTAATAACAAAACGAATTGCTAGGGAAGGGCAGTTTTGCAGACGGTGGACTGAGCCAGAAAATGAGGCTTTACTAAAACTCACTGAAAACTTAATGAAGATGCAGTGGTGTTACTCCATGAAGCTTTAGTGCATCCCATTTCAATACACTAACGGGACAAATGATAGGAATCCACTGATAAGAGTTAATATGGCTCTGTTTGGAAGGACTATACTCTCAAAAGACTGTTCAAAGAATGCCATTTTGGGGGCTGGAAAGGTGGCTCAGGGGTTAAGCCTCTGCCTTGCAGGCAGAAGGTCCTGAGATTGGATCCTAGACCCCACGTACAGAAGCAGGGCAGAAGCGGGGGTGGCCTGCGTTTCTGGTCCTGGTAAGGCGGAGCCTGTGAATCCTGGGCTGAGTAAACAAGGAGGAGGAGGAGGCGGTCCATGGTGGTTCCAGAATTCGCCCGTGGTTCTACACACACACACATACACACACATACATGCGCACAATTGAATAAGTAATAAAAAAATTAACAAAAAAGAATGCCATTTATGTGGAAAATACCTAAGACTGTGTGCAGTCCATGTCAGTAGGCGTGTAATGTAAGTGGGAAATACACATTTGAAAACTGCCAAATAAATGTCACTCAGAAGCCTAAAGCAAGTGCTTTTAAATTCTTACAAAGATTTATGGATACTTTTTCAATCAAGGTAGGTGAATCTCTCTAGTGTTAGTGGAGGATATTATGGTCTAACGGGTACTGATTGGAATTCCGTTTCTTATGTTCTACAACAAGGGATAGATAGGGACACGTGAGTAATAGTAGAAGAGAAGACAGTTTATTAGAAAAGAGTACACTTTCAAGGAGGAGGTGGGCACAGTCCAGAGCTGGAAGAAAAGTTAGCTCCTAATGCACATACCCAGCAGATCGGGAACTTTGCTGGTCATTTGTTTAGCACCAACATTTTAGTGAGTAGTTGCCCTCTGTTAACATGTTGACCTCTGTAATGGTTGGGGAGGTGTCCAATCCTCTCTAACAACTGGTTACTTTCATGTGTTAATTTTGCTTTTACCCTCTGTTCTGCTGAACCATACTACACACATGGAGAAAGCAGCAAATCTAATTAAATTTTTCTTATACTCCTTCCTAGGTTTGAACTAGTTAGCTTTATTGAGAATGTTCAAGGGCCTGCTTTTATTTTTGAGACGAACAACAGAATGAGTAAAACTTTGAAATTAACTTGGATATTACATTCAATGTTAAGACCATATTCCAGAGGAAAAGAAGAAAGGATGAGTCATACCTTAAAACAAGGGCTAAATATTAAGAGACCCCTTTCCAATGAGATAAAGTTTACTTACTGCTTTGCTACAAACTAGGATGGTTAGTCAAAGTAGACTCAATTTCCCTTTTGAAATTGCATGGGAGACTTTCTCATCTCTAAGGTAAGAGTTCCATCCATAATACTACAAAGTGAAGTTAGCATTAAGCAGTACGAACAGAAGCTGAGCCAGGAATCCACTGCTTTGTACCAGTCTGCTCTCTTGTTTACACACTGAAGAAATGACACATTCTTCCCCTTTTACGTGATTAAGGTGCTGCGGCCAACCTGGAACACCCAAGGAAATGAAGAACATCTGACAGGAAAGCAGGTCCCATAGAGATGTGTTTGAACAACCCATGCTTCATGAAACCACAGAAGAAGTAAACTCTCGTCGAACACTCCAGGATAAAGGTAGTCCCACTGGAGGATGACACTGTAAGCTTTCTCAAGACCCTGCCGGAACCTGAGCATTGACGGAAAACCTTGAGTATCAGTTTAAAAAAAAATTAGAGGTAAGATAATAATTAACTGAAATAACAGACATCTCTTTAATCAAGATGGTCTACCTTAAACCTCGTTAGGTGGACCATGTTGGAAGTGTAAGTAAATGAGAAACCAGGATCTGTACACTACTTCAGTTCTCAACTCCCACGTGAAGTGCTCTGCATGCTCTCCAATACTGCCTTGTACTGGTTGTTCTTTTCTATAGCTGTGAAACATCACTGCTAGTCAAACAACTTAAGGGAATAGGGGAGATTTTCTCATCTTACGATTCCAGGGAGGGATGGATTCCTTTTAGGCTCATGGCATGGAGGAGGCCTAGGTCAAATCCATCCAGAGGCTGAGAACTGCTAGAGTACCAACTTCCAGACAAGGCCTATCCCTGAAATGGGGGAGGGGATAATCCACATTTCAAATGAAGGCATTGCACCCCTGCCCCCAAAAGCTTACTGCCATCTCCTTATGCAAATCACACTCAGTCCAACTTTTGAATTCCTAACAGACTGTATCAGCAGTCCCAACATAGTTCCAAAAACTCCTGCAAAGTGAAAAGGCAAGTTACATCCTTCCAACACACAGTGGCACAGAATAAGCATCCCTTGTCCAAAAGGGAGGAATGAGGGTATATGCAGAAAAGATTGTTCCATAATAAGACTGAGAACCAGCAGAGCAAACTCCAAATCCTCTAGATGCATATGCAATGGGTGATCTTGTTGAAATCATCCCAGTTACCATGGCTTTGTTTCATCCCTTCCAACTCTGCTTCCCATAGAACACATCTTCTTCCATGCTGTGTATCTTTCCTTGGCAGAAGGCCTCAATTGGCTGTGCCATCTCTGAATGCTCCAATTCACAATGTCAAGGCAGACTTAAAATCCACAACACAAATAGCACATCTCAGGCCTCTAACCTGTAGACTTCCTGCTAGGTGTTGCCTGGCTTCTACCATTCTCCGAAATTTGGAGAAGGAATCCATGACCTCTCTCTCTTGCATCTTTGGTTCCTCTGACGCCAAAATCATCACGTGGATGACCTTGCTAAGTTGTGTTAAAGTATTCGATTGGGGTACACACTGGCCTCCAAAACTCACAGCTACTTCAGCTTCTCCATCTTAGTGAGAATTTATCGCTTGGCCAGTTGATTGAGAGGATAAACAAACCTTTCCTTTAGAATTCCTCCCTATTGCTCATTCTTTCCAGAAAGATTAGTTTTCTTATGGTTGGTAGCCTTCTCTGAGAAACCTATCCTTAAGAATAGAGTCTCTGCAATTATACAGTGAAAAGCAGGCTTTGATTTATGAGAAGAAATCATGTGGTCAGTTTCAATTGCCATGTGACTCTGTACCCCTTCCTGGTTTACCTCTTGGGGTTTGCCACTGCATTTTTCCTCATCAGATTGCGCAATGTTTGATTTGTTCTGCCTGATTCCTAGCACTTTTTCTGTATCTGTGAATCAGAGCACTAAAACACTGGCAAAACTGTCTGGTCTTGAAAGATCTTCCGGAAACACTCGAGTTTCACTTCGGGCAAGTTCTCAGAAGGAGGGCTGAACTTCACTAAACGGTGTAGGAAGACAGAGTTCCACTTGCACCTTAAGTAATGGGGAGATTTATACACATTTATGGTTCCAGGTGTAAAGTACAGAGGTTTGAGGCATAAGTAGCATGGCTGTCTGAGAGAGCCTGGATGAGACCTAGGTCACATTCATCCAGAGGCTGAGAGCTGCTAGACTGCCAACTTCCAGAGGACACCTCTTCCAGAAGTACGGTGTAAATATTGGACCTTAAGTCTACACATCCTGAGAGTGCCTACATACTGTCAAAAACATGAGGCTGAGGGGGAAATATTTCAAACCAGAACACTGACCCCCCACCTCCCCGACTTCCATTACCCAAAGGCTGATTGCCATCTCATGTTAAAAACCTGACTCAGTCCAAGTATAAAAGTCCCAGCAGGGACTGCATCAATAGTCCAAAAGCATTGCAAAACCCTCTGTAAAATGAAAATGCAAGTTACATACTTCCAGAATGCAGTGGCACAGAAGAATTGAGTTTCCATAAGGGAGGAGGGAGGGTGTGTGCAGGATAGAGCCTTCCATTATCACATCACTGAGCAGCAGGTCAAATTTCCATATCCCAGAGATCCCTGTGGGACAGGTGAACTTTTTGTTGACATAACCCCAGTTGTCGTGGTTTTGGTGCACCCACTCCAACCTGGCTGCCAGTAGAACACGTCTTCTTCCCTTGATGTGTACCTTTACAGATTCCCTATGCTGTCTGACATCTCTGGTCCACATGCTTCTCAGTGTCAAAACAGGCTGCACTGCCCAATCTACCCTTCTCAGGAGTCTAACTGGCACGTTTCCTGCCACCCCATGCATGGCTTTAGCCACTCTCAGAAACCCTTTACAAGAATCCATGACCCCTGCATTGCAAATTTGACTCTGCTGAAGCCATAATCAAGGGCACAGCATGACCACGTTCTGCTAAAGCATTGGACTGCCATATAGACTGACCTCCTAACTCACAGCTAGGTGAGTTTCTCCATGCCAGCCAGGATCTCCCTCTTGGCCGGTTGCTTCAGAGGAGAAACACACCTACCCTTCCTACCCCCTTGCTTTTGCTACTCCCTTCCAGAGGGATCTTCTTTCACATGGGTCTGAGACTTCTCTGTTAAATCTCCCTGGGAAATAGGATCTCTTCTATTATGCAGTTGAAAGGCAGGCTTTGATTTAGGACAGGAGCTCATCTGCTTCACCACAGATCCATTTCGCTCTGCATCTTTTCCATGTTCAGCTGGTGGGATTTAGTGATGTATTTCCCATCTGCTTCCACACCATGGGCTACTCTGTGCCTGATACTTAGCTCTTCTTTTTGAATGATTCTGAAGAAGTGCAATAAACTTGGGCAAGAGTGCCTTGTCTTGAATGTTCTTCCAGAAATGCTCAACTTTAACTTCAGGCAAGTTCTCAAGGGGAGGGCCATAGTTCCTTATACTCTGCAGGGAGACATGAATCCATCTGCACACTAAGAGACTGGGGCAGATTTATTCACTTAAGTTTCAAGGGTAGAGGTGCAGTGATTTGAAGCAGCAGATGCATGGCTGTCTGAGAGAAGCTGCAGGAGGCCTTGGTGACATTCACCCAGAGCTGAGAGCCACTAATCTGAGCAGGGCCAGAGGAGTCCTCTCCCAGAAGTTGGGTGGAAAAGATCCTCCTCAAGTCTCTTCCTCCTTGTGGTGCAATGAAAGTTGTGAACATGTGAACCTGAGGGAGTGGCGCATTTCAAACCCTGATGTCCCCCCCCCCCCCCGCTGTCCAAAGGCTCATTGCCATTCCATTTTACAAACCTTACTCAATCCAAGTACAATAGTCATGGCAGGGACTACATCAGTATTCTAAACTTACTGCAAAACCCTCAGTAAAATGAAAAAGCAAGTTGGATTCTTCCAGCATGCCGTGGCACAGTAGAAGAGATGCATTTACACAAGGGAGGCGAGAGGGTATGTGCAAGATGTTCGTTCCAATACCAGATCACTGAGCAGCAGGGAAAATTTGCTTATGCTAGGGATCCCTGTGGGACAGGTGAACTTTTTGTTGACATAACCCCAGTTGTCGTGGTTTTGGTGCACCCACTCCAACCTGGCTGCCAGTAGAACACATCTTCTTCTTCCCATGATGTGTACCTTTACAGATTTCCTATGTTGTCTGTCATGTCTGACCCATATGCTTCTCAGTGTCAACACAGGCTACACTGCCCAATCTGCCCTTCTCAGGAGTCTAACTGGCATGTTTCCTGCCACCCCATGCATGGCTTTAGCCACTCGCAGAAACCCTTTACAAGAATCCATGATCCCTGTCTTTCAAATTTGACTCTGCTAAAGCCATAATCAAGGGCATGGCATGACCCAGTTCTGCTAAAACATTGGACCTCATAACTCACAGCTAGGTGAGTTTCTCCATGCCAGCCAGGATCTCCCTCTTAGCCGGTTTCTTGAGAGGAGAAACACAGCTGCCCTTCCTACCCCCTTCCTTTAGCTAGTCCCTTCCGGAAGGATCTGCTTTCACATGGGTCTGAGGCTTCTCTGTGAAACTCGCCCTAGGGAATAGGTTTCCTTCTATTATGCTGTTGAAAGGCAGGCTTAGATTTAGGACAGGAGCTCCTCTGCTTCACCACAGGTGCCATTTCACTCTTCCTCTTTTCCATGTTCAGCTAGTGGGATTTAGTTACGTATTTCCTCCTCTGCTTCCACAGCATGGGCTCTCTCCACCTGATTCCTAGCTCTTGTTTTTGGATAACTCTGAATAAGTGCATTAAACTGGGAAAGAGTGCATTGTCTTGAATATTATTCCAGAAATGCTGAAATTTAGTTTCAGTCAAGTTCTCAAGGGGAGGGCCGTAGTTCCGTAAACTCTGGAGGGAGACATGAATCCATTTGCACACTGAGAGAATGGGGCAGATTTATTCACTTCAGTTTCAAAGGAAGAGGTACAGTGATTTGAAGCAGTAGAAGCATGGCTGTCTGAGAGAAGTGGTGGGTGGCCTTGGTGACATTCACCCAGAGGCTGAGAGCCGCTAACCTGCCCAGGGCCAGAGGAGACCTCTCCCAGAAATTTCACTACAGGAATGGAGAGTTCCAGGAGAGCAGTAAGGATAGGTAACCAGTCTGCACTGGGTCTGGACAGGCAGGTAACCTAGCACTTGTGTTGGACTAAATGAGGGCAGGGCCATGACCCCTCTGTCCATCTCCCTCAAACTCAGTCTCTTTGGCTGCTTTCTTGCTCTTACTTAGGGCAGGGCAAATGCACGCCTTGTCTGCAGGAACCATGTGACTCAGCCTTGGTGCCTGGTCAGAACCAACCCGAGAGGACCCACTGTGAGTCTGCGTCTGCCAGAATGGAAACCCGAGACCCTGGGCTGCACATTCAACTTGGAGCCCTGTCCACTTGTGCTCTGGACAGCCCAGCAACACCCCAGGGACAAAGGAATCCGGTGAAGACATAAAGAGCACATAAGGCCAAGTGCCTGTCTCTCTCCTGACACCCGATGTCCTCAGTGCTCCTGTCTAGACAAACCTGGACATTGCCTCACATTACACACATTAAGTCCCACCTACCTGAGTGCTAAGTCTCTTCCTCTACTGCCCTGCAGGTATTCTGACACAGGTCCCCTACCAGCAGCCTCATCAAGGGGTCCCCAAATATCCAGTCACCCACTTAACGGCCCATCTCAACATGATCCTCTCAGAGCAGTGACCTCCGACAGTAGTCACTCCTAGTTAGTCCCTAACTTCTGAAGCATGCATGTGTTTAACTGTCTCCATAAGGAATGGTGCAAGAGGCAGGACAATCATACACACTCAGAACTTAGGGTAATCTGCTGGGAATATGAGGTCCACACAATTTTACCTGGGGGAAGCCTGCGGGCATGAGGGTGGCAAGTTCCGTGCATGGGTGCAGGGCAAGTTTAGAACGCCAGCCCACAGTGGTGGCATACATGCGCAAACATGCACCTGGGTGAGGCTGGGCCAGCAGACCTTCACGTATGAAGGGCTCGCAATAAATATGTGTGCTTGAGGTGACTCAAGATGTGAAGTGCCCTTTGTATACCCATGTGTACATACACCCACCCATACACATACACCCACACATACTCACATGCAGCTACACACACCCACATGCACATGCACACACTCACATGCAACTACACACCCATATGTACCTACACATGCACACGTACCTACACATACTCATGTGCAGTTACACGCACCACATGCACCCATGTACCCACATCCACACATGTATACATCCACACACATGCACACACACACACAAAACCACCAACATGCACAAACCCACAACACGCACACTCACCTACACATAGTGGCCTTCAGGTACACACCTACCTACATCCATGCACCCACACCCACATGTACCTAACTATCTACCATACACACCCACCCACACTCACACATCCTCATATACCTACATGCTCATACATGTACACCCCACACCCATACATACACAATTCCACATGCATCTACACACACCCACATGCACCTACCCATACCCACATGCACACACATGCACCTACCCACTCCATATACATGCACCTATACACACCCACATGGATCCATACTTCCACACAAACACACACACTAATGAACACACCTACACATCCACTACCATATGTACCTACCCATATGCACACACCTACGAGATCCTCTATACACCCACATATGCACATGCACCTACACGTACAAGTATCTACACATACCCACGTGCACAGGCACACACCAGGTTCCCATACACACCCAAATGCACCCACATATACCCACATGTACATACACATGTACCTTCCCACACAAACATACACCAATAGGCACTATCACACATCCACATGTGCACGTGTACACATGTCTATGCAACTATGACATATAATAGATATGTGAGGAGGATCCTAGTCCCTCATTTACCCAGTGCCTACTGTCCTGTCAGGTCCCATCAGGATCCATACCCCAAGCGCTTCCAGGGGCCTTGTCAGATAAGTCTGTAACAAGGTTCCTGCGAATCACCTCACAGGCCACTCTGAGCCCTGCTTCCTCCTGAAGGCCCCTCTGGTCCCCAAGGGACATGGTAAGAAGACCCCACTTTTTTATCTCTGGAGCCTCGAGACACAGACTCCTAACATCCTGTCACTCCCATATGTGACTGAGCCCCATGACATTCCACAGACACCCTCTTTCCCTGGGGGAAGGGGCATCACACCGAAATTGACCACCTCCCTCCAAATGTATGTCCCCCGAACCCCATGCCTGCAAGAGAAGGCACAGGTGAATGGGACAGGACAGGCAGGCAGCCAGTGGCTGTGGTGAGTTAGGCTCAGCAGATGAGCAAGAGTAGGCCGGACAGGCCTTCTGCACAAAGGAAGCCAATGGGCACACGTGTGCTATGTGCCCAGTGTTGGGCCTGCCCAGGAATAACGGTCTGGTAGGGAGTGAGCAGGAAATGGCTTAGCACATGGGACCAAAGATAGCGCTGGGAGCTAGTGTGCTAGACATAACCCTGATCACATTACAGGGAGCCCTAATTGGCTCATAGGAGCCAACATAGATTTATGTTTAGTCTGACCTATGCAGAGTATGTGCTGTGCTGAACATTAAGGTAATTGGCTGCCTGTTTCATGGTCTCTGGTTCTTTCTCTATATAAGCTGATTTGTTACCCCCAATAAACCGAGATCTTGCTCTGACAAACTCCCCATCCATTGCCGAGTCTCTGGAGGGCTGAGGCGGAGGTGCGGGCAGTCAGACTTTACTTATCTTCGTCATCACAGCCAGAAGCTGTGTAGCTGAGTGAGTGAATGAGTGAGTGAGTCTTGCCTTGACAAAGTCCCTGCTGTGTCCGGGGTCCCCTGGATTTGAGTGAGGGGTGAAGGACCTGCAGCACGTTTGCCTTTCTCTGCCCTGACGGCCTGGAGTCGTCACAGTGTGTGCAAGGGAAAATCAGCCCCGCACCCAGTGTTTGCATATGCTGGCTAGGGGCCACACCCACCTGTGATTCCTGTCCCCAGCACCCTCCCTAGGAGCATCTGAAGTGATCCAGAGGACCGGAGAATATGCACAAGGTGCTGGTTCCCTGCCCCACTGTCCCACTCAGCGGGAACAAGTAGGAGTGAGATGTGTGAGATGCTGTGTCTAGCAGGCACACAGGCACAAGTGAGCCCAAGAGATGGGCATGTGTGACTCAAACCCATCTGAGACAGCAAGGAGCATGCTGGAGGTGACCCAGCATTCACACAAGCCACAAAGCAGGCCTGCAGGGCACATCCACTCCCACTGCCCCCAGGGACCTTGGCCAGTAGGAGACCTAAGACACACTGGGGGTAGCCTCGGCCTTACTCTCCTCCACAGAGGCTGTGCAGCCAGCATTGCCCTGCTCAAATTGCTGGAGCCTCCCACGGGGTTCCCTAACATGCAGTCACCCAGCCAGGCAACCCTGCCACCATCACTATCTTCTCACCGCCTCCCTGCTCTCAGAAGAAGTTAGGTCCCACCTCCCTGACTGTATACTTTGGATTGTGTAGAACTCCATCGTGCCTGCAGCACGAATCAAAGTCTGCCCACATGCTCCTAAGCGGTCCTGCAGGGATGCCACACAGAGCACAGAGGGACAATCTGTCAGGGCTCTTATAAGTTTAGTCCAGTTGGACTAGCACAGGTGCTAAGTGAGGCAGCAAGAACAACACACAGGTTCAAGGTGATTCCTCATTCACTGCAAAATGGCAATGGTGTCAGGGCCCTGGCCGATTCCAGATGGGCCTTCTCAAGGAGGTCTGGGCCCCAGAGGCATCACAGGGGCCCCAGAAGTCTAGTTCTGACCTAAGAAAATATAACCCGGCACATGCAGTTGTCTGCCAGTCCCTCCTCCAAAGGATGACTGTTGTGTCCACTCTTTTCCAGATCTATGGCCACAGGATGCCCTCCACATCTGTCATCCAGGACCTCAACCAGTCCCAACCAGTACTGGGCTGAAGACCTCCCCAGGACCTGCCTCTACATGACCCTTCCACAACCACCCCTGGTTGGTGGTCATCCAACCAGGCTGAAGACCTCCTAGGGATGTCGGGTCCAGACCACTTCAGCATGAGCCCTGGAGGGTCTCATCAGTTCACGCTGGAACTCGGCCCCCTGGATGGACTTTGTCCCTCACCACTCTAGCATCCCTGCACCTGACCTCCTCCCCATATATCCTCTGCTAATCCGGACATTATTTGGCCTTCCTCTGGACATTATCCCATCCCTTTGGAAGGCCTTCTGATGTCATCTCAACATATTGTCTCTTCTGACCTTATCCCGCATCTCGGTGGTCTCACACTATCCCCTACTTTGGACATTGTCCCACTCCAAAATTATCCCCTTCTGAAGTTATGCTGTCCCTGCAACACTATCCCATCTCTCCCACACTATTTCTGTCCCTCCCACACTATCCCCTTGGATGTTATCCTGTCCCTCGCACACTATCCCCTCCCTCATACATTGTCCCCCTGTGACCTTCTCCCAACCCTCCCACACTATCCCCTCCCTCGAACTTTGTCACCCTGTGAGGTTACCTGGTCTCTCCCACATTGCCCCTCGGAAGTCCAAATTATCGCCTCCAAACTATCCTGACACTCCCACACTGTCCAGTCCCTCCCGTGCTATCCCCGACCCTATCCCGTTCCTCCCAGGCAATCCTATCCCTCCCACGCTATCCAGACCCTCCCACGCTATCTCCTCCCTCGTACATTGTCTCCCTCCAACATTATCCCCTTCCGATGTTTTCCTGTCCCTCCCACAATATCCAGTCTCTCCCACGCTACCTCTCTCCAACATTATCCCGTCGGGCGTTATCCTGGCCTCCCCACTTTACATCTCAACTTCCAGTGCTATCCCTTCCACACCATCCCCTTGCTCACACACTATCCCCTCCCTCGGGCATCATCCCCCTCAGACCTTATGCCGTCCCTCCCACACTATTCCGTCCCTCTGACACTGTCCCCCTGCGACTTTATCCCGTCCCTCTGTTTCTCTCCCACATTCACCCTCCCAAGTTATCCCTCCCACACTATCCCCTCACTCGGACACCAGCTCCCTTCCACATTATGCCCTTCCGACATCACCCCGCCTCGAGACACTTTCGGCTCCTCGGACATTGTGCCTCCGACGATGACCCTCAGCCTTGTCCCTCCCTCGCTACCCCGTCCCTCGGCCTTAGCCCTCAGACCTTGTCCCGCCCACACTCTCACCTCCCACACAATGGCCTCCCAACAGCTGTGCGTCTGCCCGGCCCGCTCACCGGCTCCTGGACGCTCTGCACTGGACGGCTCAAGTCAGCTCCCGGCCCTGGTGCAGCACCCCACGTCGCCACAAGGCCCGGAGCGTCCTTCTCCTTGGGGCGCAAGCAAGGAATAACTAGACCTCAAGCCTGGGCAGGCCAAGTCTCCCGCAGGTTGCGCACTTCTGATTGGCCAGAGGCCACGTGGGCTGGATGCAAACATGCACACAGCGCTGCCCGCCATGTTCCCTGTGCGCACAAAGGGAGCATGCGCACCATTCCCACGTGATCCTGCTTGGGGGGAGGGGGGTCCAGGACACACATGCGTGAGTTGTGCCCGGAAACTGATCTTTTTCAGCCCCGGGGCCACAAACCCAGCCAGGTGGGTGCCACGCGGCTGTGGCTTGGTCCCGGGGCACCTCAGCTGTGACCAGCTGTCCAGTGAGGAGATGAATCAGTTGTTACATCACGTGCTACCAAGTGAGAAAACCAGGGCTCAGCAATCCAGAACTCATGTAAAAGCCAGTGTACTTTTCAGCCCAGCTGTCACACCAGAGCTCAGGCCAGAGGGAACAGACATCGTTGAAACAAACTACCTAGCAAGACTAGTGTAACCGGCAAGCTCTGGGTTCAAGTGACAGATGCTGCCTCAATATTCCGGATGGAAAGTGATTCTCACGTCACTCTCTAAATCTGGCAAGTGCGTGCACATGGACATACACAGCCACACAAAAACCAACACGGAAACAAACCTACACACACATGCGTGCACACGACACTCACTCACATGAGCGAACCCCCACCCCAGGTAAGAGCCTCGGAACCGGAATAGATCAGAACATCTATGTGAACACGAGTTCTTTGGAAGAGGACATGCAGGAGCCATGAGAAGATGAAGAACAAATGAAAAGCCCATCTCGGGGACAGAGGTGAAGGATAAAACAAGGATAAAACTTATGTGGAGCAGAAGTTCTGCCTACCGTGTTAGGGCAGAGAAAAGCCTATCCAATGAGATATTAGCTCACATTGTAGAGGGCTAGAACACTTCTCAGGATGAACAAAAGTGGGCCATGCTCAGAACCACAGAAAAATAGATAGGGTGAAATCATAAAATCTGACAAATTGGGAAATGGGCGCATCACCCAGGGACCTCTAGAGAAACAGAAACAACGGAAAGCAAACTTTCTGAGTGCAATGGACATGAAAGGAAATGGGATGGCTTCTTACAGAGGAGGGGCTCAGTAGTTTGGTAAGTACTCTCTGATGCCAGAGCTCATCTGTCTAGGTAAATGTGAGCACTACTAAGCGTGTCTGGGATTTTTCTCTCAGCTTTTGTGTACTTTGTGTGCCATTTTCATGGCCCATGGCATGACCCCTCACTAAGTCTCCCAAACGTGCACCCTCTCTGAAAACGTATTAACAAACACAACACCAGGGACCCTCCCTCATGTTTCCCTGGACTCCTGCTCACTCCAGGCATGTTGACGATCCAGGTATAACCAGAAACATGGCTATCCAAGTCCACAAGACTTCAGAGGCTATCAGATACCTAGCTGCTGGTTGACACATGAAAGGAGAAGCAAGGTGGAGCATATGTTCACTTCCAGGACCCTCTGGCCATGTGGACCACCCCTGTCATTTCCAGGCAAACAGATACATCCCAAGGAAGTTATATGAAGAGAAACTAGACATTGGCCATGGGAATTATATCACAAGTTTCCTTTCCTGTGACGTACACATTGAAGAACTAAAAATGAGGAGGGACGCTGCAGGGCGGTGAAGAGGTGGAGGAGAGGGCAGAGATCAAAAAGTGGACAGGGCAGAAGCTGGGTGTGACAACACTGCATATTAATCTTTGCTGTGGAAACGTGCATTAGGATTTACCATAGAAAGGAGACCTGAGGAACATGACAGCCTGAAAACCTTAGAGAGGGGGAGAGAAGCTTGAGGATGGGGGTCACTCTCCAACATAAAGCAGAGGGAAACACCTCAGTCACTGCAGGACTCAGGAGCCACTGCAGCTAGGGAAGACCAGACTAGCCAGGCTACCTGTGGGGCTAAGCGTGTGATGAGTGTCGCGGTCCAATGCACACAATGGAGCCGGGAGGTCTGTCAAAGCCGGATCTCAACTTCATTGAGCAGGGGGGTGAATTATATAGAATGTGTAGCAGGGCGAAAGGTGAAGGGTGGTGTGATTATGGGGTACCCAATAGGAAATGAGTAAGTGACCAGAAGGTGATTGAATAGGTGTGACCTCATCCCAGGTAAACGAAAGAGATGAGATTTGAAACCTAAAGTCAGGTCCTGAAACTCTAGCCAGGCTCAGGAAGTTCCAGCAGGGCTTTTTTTCAAAGATGATCCAGGGGCTATCTGTGATCAACCAGGCCATATGGCCTTGAGTGACTGTACCTGGCTTAGGTGTGAGAGACCCCTCCAGAGTCTTACCTGTCATGGGAGTTTGCAACTTTGAATGTTACATGTCCTGTCTTAGGTTGATCTCCGGCTGGACCCTCACTTACCCGGCTCTGGCCACCAGCCCTCACTTAAGTGCCTGGCTAGGCCAGACTTGTTGGTTTCATGGTCACAGGGAGTCATCAAATGGCTCTAAGACCAAATGTTCAGAGCTGGACTCCTGAGCAGCGAGCATCTGATAGTTGATGTGGACCTGGTGAAGCTGGATAGTTTCAATCTGTCTTTTAAAAAAGCGAGTAAGAGCATTAATCACACAAGGCCCAATGGCTGTAAGAAGTATCATGGACACAGGACCCAGGAGGGGAGTAAGGTATGGGAGGAGGCCGTGAAAGGAGGACCAAAAGGGGTGTCCCTGGAGTTCTTTCCTTCGCCAATCCAGGTCCTCCTGTAATTTCTTTATCTTGTCACGTACGAATCCTGATCCGTTAGCGTAAAAACAGCATTTTTCCTGTAAAAAAAGACAAATTCCTCCCTCCTTGGCAGTTAATAAATCTAGGCCCCGTCAGTTTAGTAAGACCACATCAGCAGGGGGGGCCAATTGGCCCTGGAGCTCAATGACAGTCTCAGATACCTCCTGGACATCATCAATAAGCCTCTGTGACAACTGTTGGTAAAGGCCTATCGAGGTGCCCAGGCCTGCAGTGCCCGTGGCCACCCCTGCCACAATTCCGATGCCAGCCAAAATGGGTATCATTTGTACAGCCCTCTTAGGTTGACTGGCAATAGAATCAAATGCGGGGACAGGGACTGGTTCATCTCCTTTAATGTAATCGATGTCAGGGGTGAATATTGCTAATACACAAAACCCTGTTCAATTGGCTGGGAGCAATCGGTGGTCTTCACTAAAGCCACAGACAAAAATATGTCCAGGCATGGAGAAACTTGGAAAAGGCTTTACTAATAAAGCAAGGGCCATTATCTGTTTTAAGTTGATCAGGCAAACCAAGGACAGCGAAGCATTGTAACATATGACTTGACAGCGTGTTTAGATTTTTCCCCTGTGTGTGCCATAGCCCAGCAGGCATGAGAGAATGTATCGATAGTGAGAAATATATATTTATATTTACCAAATGGAGGGTAATGAGTAACATCTGTTTGCCATAGGTTGTTAGGTCGTAATCCACGGGGGTTAACTCCCATCTTTTGTGAAGGAGGGAGTTGAAGAAAGGGTTGGCAGGACTTGCAAGTGCCGATGATCTTTTTAAGATCTTTGATGGGCATCAAAGGATATTTGTGATGGAGGCCTCTCCAGTTAATGTGGGTTAACTCATGTAAACTGGCCGCCTCTTGGAAAGTTAAAGCAGATGCCATCTTATCTGCCAGGACATTTCCTTCAGATAGAAACCTAGGCAGATTTTGGTGACCCTGAAGGTGTTGGATGAAGATGGGATTAAGTCTTTGTTTGAGTAATAATTGTGCCTGCAGCATCAAGGAGTTATAGGGTTAGAATCTAATTTAATATAAGCATCAATTAGATTAGGCAGTAGGTTAACAACATAAAGGCTATCAGAAAACAGATTAAAAGGCTCAGGTATAGTGCTCAGTGCTAATACCACCGCAAACAATTCTTTAAATTGTGCCGAACCCTCAACCTCATGGGTGACCCTCTTAAGGGGGAACAACGGTTGCCCCTTATTATGAGGGGGAAAAGCCACCCAGGAGGCTCCTAGGTGCCCCCCATCAGTAATTACAGTGAGAAAATTAGGATCAGGTTGAGGGAGGAAGAGCCTAGGGGGGTCTCCAATCTAGTCTTAAAAATGAGCTCATCCATTTATGAGGGCTATAATGGCAATCAATCTTTCGTAAGTATCCTTCAAGAGCTAAAGCAACCCTGTCATTATTTCTCTGAAGCCAGGTAAAGTCTGATAGCTTAAAAGGACAACAAGAAGGTGAGGTTCTAGCCCAAATAACCAGTTACAATCATCTCTGCCTTTGATAATACAGTCAGCATCTTCATCAGTCATAGAATAAACTCTAGGGGCTCCCCCAACTGAGAGGTGGATCCATTGAAGGGGATTACCTCCTTGTGCTAACATGGCAGTACAGAACATCTCTCCAGAAAAAAGGTAAAGGACGATGGGAAGGCCAGGATCATATCTCTTTAAGGCAAAATGATCTATTGCTCATTGAATTTTGTGAAAAATTTGATGATGATAAGAGGTGAGGGTCACCTCCTTGTGCTAACATGGCAGGACATAACATCTCTCCAGAAAAAGGTCAAATAGGGGAGACAGTTCCTCAGTGGTAATACGTATTCATGATCTCATCCAGTTAATTTCTCCCAGGATCTTTTGGAGTTGAAGCAGTGTATAAGAATCTTTAATATGTAACTGAGGCTTAACAGGGGATACCATATCAAGGGACAGCACAGAGCCCAGGATCTTAAAAGGAGAGACAATCTGAATCTTATCAGGAGCCACACTAAACTTGTTGGCCTCCAAGATAGCAAGGCACTCATTAGTAATTTTTTGGAGACTGGCAGGGGAGAGAGCCCCCCAAATTATATCATCCATATAAATGTAAAATAAAATATTAGGGCCATTAAGCAAGGATAAGAAAAATTGTGACATAAAATACTGACAGATTGGGGGGCAATTGGCCGTTCCCTGAGGCAGGACAGTCAATTCATATCTTAAATCTTCCCCCCCAAAGTTAACAGAGGGAACAGAGAATGCAAATTTTTCTGCATCTTCTGGATGCAAGGGAATGGAGAAATAACAATCTTTAATGTCAATAATAGTCAAATAATAATCTTGGAAGTAGCTGGAATTCAGGGCAGACCCCTTTGAGAGGTCCCAAAAGGAATCATCCTTTCATTTATTTTTCTTAAATCATGTAAAAGTCTCCATGAGCCATTTGCCTTCTTAGGTAAGTCCCTGTTCGGGCCCCGCCCACCAGGACCCCAGGCCAAATAATTCAGCTTAGTGAAATTGAGAGATCTTAAGAGTTAAAATGACAATGCCAAAGTCAAAGTGCAAATCCATGAGAAGCAACACTCAAGTAAACAAATTTCCCACTGAAGAAATTAATCCCATAATGTTAGACTCCAACAAGAACAAACCCGCGGAAAAAGGCCAAGAAAGCCTCACCCAGGATAAGGTCTTTCAAAATATGATCATTACCATGTTCAATACTATGAAAGAGGAAATCCGGGAGGAATTACATAATCGAACTAATCGCTTTGAAGAGGAACACAACAGACATCTGGAGGAGTAGAGAAAAACAGTGCAAGAAACAAAAAGTGGCATAGAGCAGTTAAAACAAACTCAAGCAGAGTTTAAAACTGAGCTAAAAGACAAGTTAACTTCAACCCAGAACGCCACAGAGAGTCTTATCAACAGGACTAACGAAGCAGAAAACAGAATTTCAGACCTTGAAGATAAAGTGGGAGTACTAACCAGCTCAATGGACGAGGTGGTTAAAGCCAAAAAGATACTTGAGAGAAATATCCAAGAGATATGGGACACCCTGAAGAAGCCTAACATGCATATTCATGGAATACCAGAGCAAGAATCTCAAAATACAACCCCTGAGGAAATTTTTCAAACGCTCATCAAGGAAAACTTTCCTCATCTAAAAAAAAGGGGGCCCATTCATATACAAGAGGCATTCCGCACCCCAAACAGATATGACCAAAACAGAAGCACGCCACGGCAAATAATAGTTAAAACACTCCACATTCAAGATAAAGAACTGGTGCTGAGAGCTTCAAGGGAGAAAAAACAAGTCACTTTTAAAGGGAAACCTATTAAAATAACAAATGACTTCTCAGTCGAAACAGTAAAAGCAAGAAGAGCATGGAGAGACATACTTCAAGTATTGAATGAGCAAAAATGTCAACCCAGGCTGATTTACCCTGCAAAACTATCTGTCATGATCGAGGGAGAAAGAAAAATTTTCCAGCACAAAGACAACTTTAAGGGATACATGTCCACCAAACCAGGCCTTCAAAAAATGCTAGAAATGATACTCAAGCGTGAAGAAAAAAACAGGCATATCCAGGAGAACAGAAGGCAAATATAACACCATTAAAAGTGAAGCAATATACTTATAAAAGCTACTAAACATAATAAATGTCTGGAATTAATAGTTTCTCCATTATAACACTAAATGTTAATGGACTTAATTCACTGATCAAGAGACACAGATTACAAACTTGGATTAAAAATCACAATCGATCAATCGGCTGCCTGCAGGAAACCCATCTCACCACAAAAGATAGGCACGCTCTAAAAATAAAAGGCTGGTCAACAATTCTACAAGCAAATGGAAGCAGAAAACAGGCAGGGGTAGCCATTATGCTATCAGACAAAGTGGATTTCAAACCAAAGAAAATTATAAGAGACACGGCTGGATACTACATTTTAGTCGCAGGTACAATTCACCAGGAAGACTTCACAATACTGAACATATATGCACCCAATACGGGCCCCTCCACATTCATTAAGAAAACCCTACAGCGTCTAAAGCAAGAAATCAACCCCCAAATGATAATTCTTGGGGACTTCAACACCGCCCTCTCAACATGGGATAGATCAACAGGTCAAAAGCTTAACAGACACTTTGGAACTTAATCAAACCCTGAAAGAAATGGACCTTACAGATCTCTATCGAACTTTTCACCCACGCACCAAAGAATACACATTTTTCTCAGCAGCACACGGAACTTTCTCCAAAATAGATCACATATTGGGCCACAAAATGAATCTACACATATACAAGAAAGTTGAAATTCTAACCTGTGCCCTATCAGACCACCACGGCCTAAAGCTGGACATCCACAACACATCAAACAAGAGAAAATACACTAACTCCTGGAAACTTAACACTATGATGCTGAATGAGAACTGGATTCAGGAAGAAATTAAAAAAGAAATTCAAGATTTCCTGAAAGTGAATGATAACGAAAATACAACTTACCAAAATCTCTGGGACACAATGAAAGCTGTTCTAAGAGGTAAGTTCATAGCTCTTAATGCCCATGTCAAAAAAATGGAAACATCAGAAATAAACAACTTAACAATGCAGCTTAAAGCTTTAGAGAAAGTAGAGCAATCTGATCCCAAAAGCAGTAGAAGAGAGGAGATTGGCAAAATAAGGGGAGAAATATCTGAAATCGAGATTAAGAAAACGATAGAAAAAATCAACCAATCAAAAAGCTGGTTCTTTGAAAAAATCAACAAGATTGATACACCCCTAGCTAAACTAACCAAAAGCAAGAGAGAGAAAACCCAAATTAACAAAATTAGAAATGAACATGGAGTTATCACTACTGATACCCAAGAAATCCAGAGAATTATAACATCATATTTCAAAAACTTGTACTCTGTGAAGTTTGACAACACAAAAGATTTGGATGAATTTCTAAGTAAACACAACTTACCTAAATTGAATCAGGAAGTTGTGAATTATTTAAATAGTCCTATAACATATAAGGAAATTGAGGAAGTAATCTCGAATCTTCCCACCAAAAAATGTCCTGGACCAGATGGATTCAGCACAGAGTTCTACCAGACATTTAAGGAGCTAATAACACCAATACTCCTTAAACTGTTCCATCAGATAGCAAAGGAAAGAACACTACCAAATTCCTTCTATGCAGCTAATATCATCTTAATTCCAAAACCTAATAAAGATACACTTAAAAAAGAAAACTATAGGCCGATCTCCCTGATGAACACAGACGCAAAGATTCTCAACAAAGTCTTAGCAAATCGGATTCAAAAACATATTAAAAAGATCATTCATGGGGACCAAGTAGGCTTCATCCCCGGCACACAAGGTTGGTTCAACATAAGCAAATCAATAAATGTAATTCATCATGTAAACCAGTCCAAAGTCCAAGACCACATGATACTCTCGATAGATGCAGAAAAAGCTTTTGACAAGATCCAACAGCCTTTTATGATCAAAACGCTAGAGACAGTGGGAATGGAAGGAACCTTAATCAATGTAATAAAAGCTATATACAACAAGCCCACAGCAAGGATTATGTTCAATGGGGAACAATTGGAAGCATTCCCACTTCCATCAGGAACTAGACAAGGCTGTCCACTCTCACCACTTCTATTCAATATTGTACTTGAAGTCTTAGCTGAAGCCATAAGACAAGAAAGGGACATAAGAGGGATTCAAATCGGCAAGGAAGAAGGCAAGCTATCCCTATTTGCAGATGACATGATCTTATACCTGAGCGATCCCAAAAACTCCACCAGGAAGCTCCTGGAACTAATTGAGAAGTTCAGCAGGGTGGCAGGATACAAAATAAATGTGCAAAAATCAGAGGCCTTCCTATATGCCCAGAATGAAAGAAGTGAAAAAGCCTTGAGAGAAACCATCCCATTCACTATAGCCCCTAAAAAATGAAATACCTTGGTATAAACCTAACCAAGGAGGTAAAAGACCTTTACAATGAAAACTTTAAAACCCTACAGAAAGAAATAGCAGAAGACACCAGAAGGTGGAAAGACCTCCCTTGTTCCTGGATTGGCAGAATCAACATCGTAAAAATGACCATCCTACCAAAGGCAATATACAGATTCAATGCTATACCAATCAAAATCCCAAAGCAATTCTTCAAAGAAGTTGACCAAACAATCTCAAAGTTCATATGGAGTCACAAAAGACCCAGGATAGCAAAAACAATCCTGAGTAACAAAAACACAGCTGGAGGTATTACCATACCAAACCTAAGTCTATACTACAAATCCATAGTTATAAAGACAGCCTGGTACTAGCTCCAAAGTAGACACACAGATCAATGGATAAGGATTGAAGACCCAGATATAAGCCCACAAAGTTACAGCCATTTGGTCTTTGACAAAGGGGCCCAAAGAATCCAATGAAAAAAGAACAGCATCTTCAACAAATGGTGCTGGCAAAACTGGATCTCCACATGCAGAAGATTAAAGCTGGACCCGTACTTGCCACCATGTACAAGACTTAATTCCAAATGGTTCAAGGACCTTGATATCAGGCCAGAGACTATAAAAACCATAGTTGAAAGGATAGGGAACTCCCTCGAGCTGATTGGGCTAGGCCAACATTTCCTAAACAGACATCCAATGGCACAGTCACTGCTACCAACTCTCAACAGTTGGGATCTTGTGAAATTAAAGAGCTTCTGTTCAGATAAAGAGATTATAACACGAGCTCAAAGGCAACCCACAGAATGGGAGAAAATCTTCACTAACCACACATCTGATAGAACTCTGCTGTCCAGAGTGCACAAAGAACTTAGAAAACTAAACACCAAGGAAACCAATGGCCCAATTAAAAAATGGGCCCTGGAACTTAAAAGATACTTTACCAGGAATGAAATTAAAATGTCTAACAAATATCTGAAAAAATGCTCCACTTCCTTAGCCATCAGGGAAATGCAAATCTAAACTCCCCTGAGATATCATCTCACCCCAGTCAGGATGGCAAAAATCCACAATACAAACAACAACAAATGTTGGAGAGGATGTGGAGAGAGGGGAAGTCTCCTACATTGCTGGTGGGAATGCAGGCTCATACAGCCACTCTGGCGAGCCGTCTGGAGATTCTTAAAGAAATTAAAGATTGAAATGCCATATGACCCTGCTATTCCACTTTTGGGAATAACCCCCCATACAGCAGAGGTTCACCTCGATAGCACAAGCACGACCATGTTCATAGCAGCACTGTTTACAATAGCAAAGTCATGGAATCAACCCAAATGTCCAACAGTTGACGAGTGGATAAGGAAACTGTGGTACATCTGTACAATGGAGTACTACTCAGCCATCAAAAATGATGAATTACTGGAATTTGCCGGGAAATGGATGTCGTTAGAAACAATTACATTAAGCGAAGTATCCCAGACCCAGAAAATTAAGTGCCATATGTACTCCCTAATAGGTGGCTCCTAGTACCAAACCCACCCAGCCCACCTAGAGACAGTAATTGCAAGGATTATGAACAGGAGGGATGGGGTAGGAGGGCCACACCAGAAACAAGGAGAGAAGGGACCATGTTACAGCAGGGAAAATAGGCCTCCACCAAGGACCCAAATAAGTAATGAGACATCTGATTAAGTTCACAGACTTTTGTTCCTGATCATTTACTAATGAGGGGGTGTGATCTCACCAGAAGAGGAGGGCATATAGTCTGGCAGATAAAAAGTAACCATTTTGCAAATGGGTGATAGACCCCTCCCTTAGTATGGTTTCCCACTTTTATTACATCTACTTTTGAATGTGCTTTTATCACAAGACTCTAAAAGCTTTTTGTCTCTGGCCAGGGGGTAACATACAATGCCCACCAGGATGGAGTGAAGGGCATTGCAGGAGCAGCAAAACTGCAAAAGAAAATCAACAAACCACAATCCAGAACTTCAGAGACTCTATATCAAACACCTAGAACTAGGCCAGCTTAATCTCTCCCCATCTTGAAGCTCAGGGAAATTTGCGGAAGAGGGGGCGGTAAGAGTGTAAGAGCAAAAGGATGGGAGGGGCAATGATATGTAAGATACTCCATACTAGTTAGGGCTGAAGCAATCATAATTGGACTTTGCATGCCCTGCGCATTGTCCAACACACTGTTGACCTCACAAAGTCTAGCATCTGCTAAAGGCACCAAGATCCTTGGAGGCAAAGGATTGGCAGCCACAGCAGTGTTCCTATACCTAAGGGGAACACGGGAAAGGGTTCAGGGAAAGGCCACTGGGTCCTTGTACGTCATCGGAGAGGAGGGCCCAGAGGAAAATCAGACATGCACAAGAAAGGACTCTCTGGGAATTGGGGCGGGAGGCACTGGGGGATGGGGAGGGAGAAGGGTGGGGAGGGGGAGCAGAGGGTACGGGGGGAGGAGGAGGAAGGGAGGGAACTGGTGTACCTAATAAGTTTGTATGAGGTGAAATAAAAAGAAAAAAAAGTATTTCTTTTATAAGGAAAAAAAATAACAAAAACAGGGGAATTCCAGGGACTAATAGATGGTAGTACATGTCTCTGGGACAATCCAGAATTGGGGGACTCAGTTGGGCCATCATCTAGCCTTTTCCAGGCATTAGTACCTGCAGTCCTCACTTGGTCTCTATAGGGGTCAGGGATAGCTGCTTGTTGAACCCCAATAGAATATTGGGCTTCAAACCCAGCAAGCATACCATAGGTGATGGGGATCGCAGGATTGACCTTCTGATTCCTCTGTCCCTGAGTTCTACATTCATCTTGAAAAAAGGCACTCCACTTGATAAAGAGTGCCCCAGGGAGGACAGCTTTAGCTAAATCTGTCCAGTCTTGGGCTGTGCAGGGCTGATGAACAAGCCCTCGAAGGATGGTCTCTGCCCAAGGGTAGTTGGGTCCATTCTCGGCTACAGCCTTTTTTAACTCTTTGATCTCAGTAGCTGTCCAAGGGTACCATACTTCAGGGTGATTCCCCAACCCCCGCAATGTTAACGGGAAAAGCTCGGTCGGCCCTGAGGGAGGATATGGGGGAGGAGCAGAAGGGGATAGAAAAGGGTTTGTGGGAGGTGATCGAGAGGTCCCAAGAGCAAAGGAATCAGGGGGAGAGTGATTGATGGCAGTCGGATTAGCCGGGCTTGTGCTCTCAGGGGGGCGGTTTTACTTCATCTCCTAGTCTATTAACCCCCTCTGCCCCAGTTTCCCTTTTCTCCTTAAGAGGCCGTGGGGAAAAACAACTCTTGAGGGTGCCTATGGTGGGTAGGACCCCCAAGGGGGGAATTTCCCCCTTCTGTTTTCGGGCCTTTAGAATCAACTTCTCTATTCAGTCCCAAGTGTCCCAATCAAATAAATTGCTCTCAGGTAGCCATGGGGCCACCTTGAGCAAGCAGAACCATTATTGCTATGCTTGGTTATCTGTGAGGTTTAAACCTCTGCTTTTTAAAAGCACTTGTAGGGAGTCCAGGGCTGAGTCAGCCCAGGACGAGGACTGTCCCATAATTTATGGGGGTACACTCACCCGAAAATCGACTTGTCCGTCAGCAAATTGAGACCGCCTCACACGGGGCACCAGTCTGCAAGACTCAGGGGCCACTGCAGGTAGTGTGGCTAGGGAAGACCGGACCAGCTGGGCGACCTGTGGGGCTGAGCAGGTGATGAGTTTCACGGCCCAATGAACACAATGGAGCCACGAGGTCTGTCAAAGCAGGATCTCAACTTTATTAAACAGGGGGGTGAATTGTATAGAATGTGCAGTGGGGGGAAAGGTAAAGGGTGGTGTGATTATGGGGTAACCAATAGGAAATGAGTAAGTGACCAGAATATGATTGAATAGGTGTGACCTCATCCCAGGTAAATGAAAGAGATGAGATTTGAAACCTAAAGTCAGGTCCTGAAACTCTAACCAGGCTCAGGAAGTTCCAGCAGGCCTCAGGCCTGGTAAAGAGGCCCAACAAGTCACACCTCTCTTCCCGGTGGGAGTAGCTTTATTAACAACAGTATAGAAGTTTCTGTAACTTACATACAAAGCATACGTTTACTTGACATTCACTTTCAAATAGTCGGAACACTTTCAAATAGTCAGAAAGCAAAAGAGAGGTGGGCAAGGAAAATTAAGAAACGGGAAGAAATTAAGAGAGTTACATGCACATACAAGTTTCCATGTACTCGATGAATATTTAAGTGGAACAACGAAGAGCTCTTCACGGAGGCGTTAAATACACAGAGTAATAAGTCCTGATACGAGTCAATAAAATAGGATCAATATCCTGCAAAGGCAAGGGTTATTGCATCATTGAACACATCAAAGGCATGAACTGGGATGTCTGCCCAAAGGTCACAGGCCCAAACCCCAAACCCAGCAATGGTTTTCTTTTGTTATTTTGGATGTTGCTCAGTTGGGTGAATCATTTTAGCAGTATGACCGTCCCAAACTCGCAAACAAACGTGAATGAATGATGTCCAAGAGGCTGGTGGAGCCACTGAGTAGATCTGCCTGCATAGGCTATTTGCACTGGGATTGGCTCTGTAACCTAACAAGTAAATTCCACAGGAAACACAAATACAACCAATGTGCTGGGGAAGGCAGAAAACCAGAAGGGTCCATGCTGGGGAACTGATCCCGACAAATGGAGGCCAAACAAACCCAAGTGTTATTTACTTATTTCCAAAATGTACTTGGTTGGGGTGAAGGCATCGCGCTCAATGCCACAGGGCTAGAAGGTCTATCTTTCTGCATGTATTGCTATTGAGAAAACTGCCGAGGGTTCACTTGACAGGTAACAGAGGTGGAGCCTTGCAACAGAAGCATGGTGAATGAGACATACTGATATCTATTAAAATTCCTGGTGCATGGCTAATTATCCCCCATCTATCCTAAGCCCAGATGCCTTGAGATTCATATTTCGTCTTCTTGGATGTTGGACACTAGGATCTGCACATACTTCCCAACCATGGCCATATCTTGCTGTTACTGTTTCCAACCGAAAAAAAGTGGAGATTTGGATAACTGCTATTCCCATCTGTCAACAGACAGGCACCTGAGTCCAGGCCCTCAGAGCCAAAACCCACCCTTGTGATGCCTTACTTACACTCTCCAGGCAAACTTTTGCCTGCACTTTGACAATTTCTGTTTGCAGCTGAATTCTCTCACTACTCAGATTCTTGACTCCCTGAAATGAAAAATTCTGCTGGACTAGCAAACTCCCACCTTCCACCTCACATTCAACAGGTACAATCCAAAGTTCACAGGCGACACTTTGACACAGATATTGGATGGTGCAATTGAACTCAAAGCAAAAATCGAACCAGAATCAGGCAGCTCATTTGAGGGGAAAAAACAAACCACAGGCCAAATTCCAAGAGAAAACCATGGTGGAAAGAACAAGCTGCATCTGTGTGTTGAGAAATGAGTTAAAGAGCAGTTGAAGTTAGCAGGAGAGAGATGGAAAAGGAGATGCATGTCAGGAAACGCCAGTCTCTGGCAGTTACTGACTCACCTTCCATCAGTAAAAGTACACCCAACATCATCCATAGGAGAGACCTGAATGCATGCTCACAGGGCCTTTCAAGTGAAGGAAAAGTTGAGGCGGGTTTTAAGCCTTTCTACAGTATCGAAGAGCAGGAGGCCAGGTTCATGGTGTGGGGAAAGAAGCACGACTCACTTGGAGAGCCCTTCTGAAAATGACTGCATGCTCTGCCCTACTCCTGTCAGGAGGGCCAGCATAGCAGGACACACACCGCACAGCAATTCAATGGAGGTACAGATGGGCAAGTGGCTGGGCATGTGGCCAAAGAGACAAAGGCTGTGCAACAGAGGCATGAGAGCATGATTCTCCCAGTGGGAGGGGAAATTCTTCATGCTTAGCTGCTTAGCTGGAAGGATGACTGGAAGCGAAAGGTGCAGCGGGAAGGTTGCATGGGAGCAAGTGTTGCTGACCGTGCGCAATGTGATCACTAAAGGGGAGACCACTGAGAGGCCTGGAAGAGGGAAGGGGCCTGTGTGAGGACAATGATGGTGCTACAGAGGCCAGAGGGAAGGACTGGAAGGGACAGAGAAGTTAGGCTCCCAGGTGAGGCTAGGATGCGGTCCTGCAGCAGGGGGCAGCAGAGAGAGAGTACAGCACAATAAGGGAAGAGCCCCTGCACTGGGCACAAGTTCTGGGCCTGACTGGAAACTGGCAGGGGGAGAAGGATCCTCTTCAACAGTCACTTTAAACAACTCCTGCTAGAAATAAGGCTTTCTACTCATTTATTTTACTAAATCTTTCTATTCAAGCTGTGAGAATAATTCACAAAGGAATACTTCTTGGGCACATGAGAGTGCATGTCCTCTATCTAAAGCTCTTGCTAAATGGTTGGTCTACATGTTCTTGACTGTAAATTGTGCATTTGTTGTATGTGTGTGTGTGTGTGTGTGTGTGTGTGTGTGTGTGTGTGTGTGTGTGTGTTTGGTATGTAGACACGGACATAAAATTGAGGATGCTTGAATATGCATATTTGCATGAGTGTGGTCACATGCTTGAGTATGAGTGCATGTGTGTGGGTGATCTTGTAGACATGCATGAACACATATGTGCAGAACCCAAGGTCAATGTGGGCATCTTTACTGAAGCTCATCACTTGATTTTTTAAGGCAGGGTCTCTTTTTGAGCCTTGAGTAAAGGTATTCAGCTAGAGTGGTTGGCCAGTAAGCCCCAGATAAACTTCTATCACCTCCTTCTCTATGCTGCGATTTACATACAGATGCCCATCACCCTGGATTTTATGTGGGTGCTGATCATCCAAACTCAAATGCTTGCATGGACAGCACTTCACACAGTGAGACATCTCCTTCCCCTCTGGAGAAGATTATTTGGGTCGACCTTCTACTGGAGGAGGGCACTTGAACCGGCTTGGAGAAGAGAAATATGAGGGGGTGTTTAATGAAAGTACTGTGCAGAATCTTTCTCAAGATCCTTGCACTCTGATTATACACTCCCCCATCACTGAGAACCAGGGACCGGACTGCCTGCATTCCAGCAGATAATTCCTTGTAGGGAATTGGCCTGCTGCTGCACACAGTTATTCCTCCTTAAAAAATCTGAGTCAACCATGTCCAAGCATGGGGAAGTGAAAGATGAAGAGAGGCAGGAAGCAAAAGAAACACACAGAGACGGAAATAGAGCAGTTGGGCAAAAGAGTTACCTTTTCACAGGAGGAGAATATTCACTGCCCAGATAAATGATGCCAGATTTTATGTATATACAGGGGATAATCAGTGGGCTGGGAATCATTCTGCAAATCCTCGTGTGGGACCTCCGATTTCCTGGGAAATCCTCTCAGCACATGGATGGGACGAGCAGCCTGAGATGCTAGAGAATCACCATTGCTGACATCCAGTGTAGGCCACAGAGAAAGAAACACTCTGCACATGAGATATCTCCAGCACAAAACAGAAACCTTAAGATCTGAGGCAGTGGCCATGATACTTTAGAGTCCAGAAAATGCCAGTGGGTTGAGGTAGACATTTGTGAACTTCTGCTTTCATGGGAAGCTGAGGATCATAACCGCTCTTCACCCTTCACAATGTATTTAATTCAAGTTATATGATTTCCTTGGCAACATACAGCTACAATCCCACATCTCCTGCTATGTGGCACTCTTTAAATTCTCAATTCCCAGAGACCTAATCCTCTGCCTTCTCCACTCCCTCTATCAATTGGGACAACTCCCCGTAGGTGGAAAATTAGACAATGATGATATTAGAGCTATTATAACCATAGAAACACTATAAAACACTCACTCATGTGACACGTTTGAAAATGAAAGAGATTTTGAATAATTCTCTTGACCACTTTCTGATTAACCAAACTGATCATGCAATGCTAGTAAAAGACCCCCCCATGCAAAAAAACAAGAGATGTACTGCGTTGCTAATTCCACTCTGTACTTATCCACTTGAACTTTAGAGGGGAAATAGACAGCATCGATACTATGCTGAGTGTGTTTACTTCTAAGTGTATTCCCACTCTGAAGTCTCCTATGCTAACAAAGAAAAGATATTTCCCCAACCATCATTTTCTTCTCAATCCAGGCGTATACACAGCATTTGCTATGCGTGTGGGGAAAGTGTTCCCAGGAGAATATGATCACCATTAAAGCAAAGAACTCAACAGGCTTCTCCTGCACGGAGGAAGAATTCAACTTTGTTCTGTTTTACATGCATGTGGTAGGACATCACAATGTGCTCGGTGCCTGATTGCCATATAACAGACCTCCAAGAATGTATCCACAGCTGCTTAACATCGTCCATTCAGCTTTGCTGAACTTTGTTGGCATATTGTAGAAATTTGCCTTGCTGTTTAGTTATCATCTGAAAACACACAAGGAAAAAGGAGTCAAAATGTGAGGCTGAATAGCCACGTGCCATGGCTAGACCCTGGGGCGGCTTAGCAGGTAAAGCACGTGCTCTAAAACCTGGCAACCTTGACTCCATCCCTGACAGTCCATAGCGTGGAAGGACAGAAATGATTTTGAACCTTGGCCCTTGAGTTCAACCCATGGGATGCATTCATGCCCCACCCTCTCTCTCTCAAAACATGAAATGTTTTTTAAAATCTAAGGAAAAAGCAGGAGCCGGGGAGAAGGTTCAGGAGTTAAGCCTCTGCCTCCCAAGCAGAAGGTTCTGAGTTGGGATCTGGGATTTCACATAAAATTGCCAGGCAGGAATGGCTGAGTCTTGCATTTCTGGCCCTGAAAAGCAGAGCCTGGCAAACTCCAGAGCAAAGCAAAGCAGAGTTAGTACAATCCAGGGTGGTTCCCAAAGTCACCCATGGGCCACCACAGGCACTCAGAGTGCCTTATGAGTCACGTGGATACAAGCAAAGAGGGAAGAAAGAAACGAATGTAAAACTTGTTACGTGATATTTTCTGTTCATTTTACACAGCAGAATTTGCTGCCTCTGATCGGGTTAGGGACACACCAGGCAATGCACAGGTCCCTTCCCTTCCCTCTCAGAAAGCTCAGGTCCCTTGTAATCCGCTCAGCCTTGCCTACTTCCTCATTTTCAATTGCTCTTTACAGGTATCTGTAATCTGGCAACCTCCAGAGGACCTTACTCCACTAACAGATCAACCCCAAATGCTGTCCTGAACCGTTGGACATTTTCCTTGCCTCCTGGCTCCCACACTTTGTGAGGGGTATAAACTAATTACCCCATGCTGACCAATGCACACCTATTTTTCCCTAGGATCTGATGCCCCTCATTGCCACAATAAAGAAGTCTGGTTCTATTGAGATCACCGGCCTTCCTATATTCTTTCTGAACGGTCCTGCTCAAACCAGACCTGAACCCAAGAGCTATCATGATAAATTCTGTGTGATTCTTTTACCAGCCATTCAGTAGGATATTCACTTGGTGCCTCTATTCAGATCCTGTGAATTACTTCTCAACTTTGAAACCTACCCTGTCCATGTGTGGATTCCCAGCTCAGAGATATGGAATGGAATGTGTGCTTTTTTCACCAATAATGACAAAGACAACTCCTTTCTTTTCTTTTCTACATATGCATGAAAGAAACCTACAAGGCAGACTGTCTTTCCAAGGGCCCATTTCCGATCAGATTATCAAAAAATTCATAGATGCACACTAATAGCCCTACCTGGGCATAGAGATGAGCTGGTACTGTTGAACTCTGGACAAGTGCTAATCACTGGGTTCCAGTGCAGAGCTGCTGACCTGGGGACTGCACAGAGTCTCCACTTTCCTCAGCATCCAGGCTCTAGGTTCTGTCTTGGGAGGTTGCTCTGTGCAGCAGAAGGCTCCGCCCTCCCTCCATCACCATGGAAGAGCCCTGGATGCAGGCTTCTCCCCGTGCAATATCACTGCCCATAATTCCTTGCTGTCTGCAGGTTAGAGGTGACCCACCCATCACCAGCCCTCTGTGAGCCCGGCTCCCTTCTCCTCTGGGACCAGGCTGGTCTGAGCCCCAACCTCTCCAGGCCAAGCCTCCAGCTGCTCTTCCGTGCTGACTGCTCTCACTTACATCCCTTACCACTGTGTTCCAAAGCACTGAGAGACAATGCCGCTGCTTGGCCATTGGGCCCCATGGGTCGCTAAAGTCACCCTTTTGGGATGCCAACCCATGCCTTCTCCTCCAGCCTCCAGGCAGCACCTGTCTCCTCAGCCGTGACCTCGAGCTCCCACCCCAGAAACGTTCCCATGCTAGAGGGATGGCCAGATCCCAGCAGCACGGTCACTAGTTAGTTCCGTCTTCTGAGCTCAGGTCCTCTACCTTCCCTCCCGAACAAGACGCCCGACCCTCTGCTGCTCTCCACATGGACACAACAGATTCATCAGAAGCTTGGGTGGATACTCACTATGAATTTTTCCTCTTCTGCTCTAGTTTTCCGCACTTCCATGTGCCACTGTTGAAGCAAAGGCTGATACATCTCAGAGTACTTGTCATAAAGAATCTGCCTGTAACATACAACCACAAACATTGTCAATAGAGCAGGGATGCAAGGAAAATCATGTGCGCTCACAAATCTGTTCATTTTTTGCATGCGTACACATGAATGTTCAAATATGCAGGTGTGCATCTGAGTGCACAGATGTCCACATGCATATGGAGGCAGAAGTCCATGTTGCTTGTCTTCCCCAATCGCTGTCCACTTTCTACACAGAGACCCAGTCTCCCTGATGAACTCAGAACTGGCTGATTAGGTTTGCAGACTGGCCAGGTGACTGAGGATCCTGTCTGTCTGCCTGCACAGGGGTGGGAGTGCAAGTGGCCTCCATTCCAGCCTGACATTTACAGGGCTCCCGAGGGTCTGAATCATTATCCTACCATGAAAGTGGCATTTTATTTAAAGGGTTCTGTGCTTTACCCCTCAAAAGAGAATTTTTATACACCTTGTGCTATAAAGCACAATGGGAAATGCGTTTTGCCATGAACCATGGGATGAGCAATTGTGAAATCAGTGACTACCATACCTATTGACTTGAGATACTGGCACATAAACACACACCCACACCCACACTCACACAAATATGCATAGACACTCATGCACACAGACAGACAGACAGACAGACAGACACACACACATGCACACACACACAAAATAAAACCAATGTCTCATGCTTCCCTCCTGAACATGGAGGAGGTTTTGCCATACACGTTTTTGGCAATTACTGGAGTTAACATCCTGTTAGGATTCGTTCCCTCTCATACAAAAATCCAGACTGTGGCAGCATAAGCAGATATAATGTGGCAGCATAAGCAGATATAATGAAGACATCTTCCCTTGGGATCCATAGGAAGCACATAGAGGAGTACTTTGCTGAACCGTTCTTTCCCCACTTTGGCACAAGGATTCTCTGAGAATAACATTGAATGACATTTCATGAAACATGCGTCTGTTTTACCCTAGCAAGGCTAACCCTTCCTATAAAGGTGTGTACGCAACCTTCAGCTAGCATATTTCAAAACCGATTTTGCAGAAGGATCCTCTGTTTACATCTGACAGGGGAGAAAGGGTTCCCTTTATATTCTTCCAGGTTTAGACCTCAATTCTGCTAAACTGAGGTCCCAACACTCGTGAAAGACACAAGTTCAGGGAGTAAGGCAAGTGAATTGTAGTGATCATTGGACATTCAACAAGGCAAATATCATTTGTAGTAAGGAAAAGCAAGAAATGGTACCACATTTGACATTTGTATTTGGTAACAAATGTACCTTTTCCTCCGCTGTGTTTTGAACTCATTCTCCATCCTCTCATTCAGGGAATTGAGAATCCCAGCTATGTCCTGCTGAAGGGGCTTTGTCTTTTCAAGAAGGGTCCGAGTGATTCCATCTATTGGGAAAAGGAAATTCCTTCAGATCTTTGTAAATTGCTTCCTGACCACACATTCCTGCCTTGGTGGGGATGCTGACTGAGCAACACACAAGGATCATTGACTTTCACCAAGCAAGCGCCCTGTGGATGACAAGCTATGCTCACTAATGGACAACAAGCACTTCCATTGTCTAGAACACAGTTCTCGTGTGCACAACTGTTGATCACGGATTGGGACAACAGGCAGGGCCCAACCCTGGCACTATGCATGGCATTTGTATGTCCTGGGTCCATTCTCTGTCGTTTACTTTTAGTGTTCGACAGCATACTCATGGAGCCCAGGCTGGTTTCCCACTTGCTTCGCCTCAGCTTAGGACGATGATCTTGGGCTCGTGATCCCGGTGCCTCCCTACCCCCACGTGCAGCCCTTACAGACTCTGACATGCATAACCAGCTACTCTGGGTTTGTGAGAAATTATACTTTTTGGACACTTGACAAGCCAAGCATTTTGGTCAGCCCCACACGGCAATGCTCTGAAACTCACATGACCTCAGACGCCATCTGTATAAATATGACCAGCATCAAACAAACCTCAGTGTTAACGTGATTTTTCTCTGTCTACAGAAATGCTGTGATTTACACTGGATGAGAGCAAACAAGCAAGTATGTCATTTGTGATGTTTCTAGAGAATCCTTTTTGGTCTCTCAGTTGGCAAACTGTCATACTTGTGCTCTTTGACAAGACTCAATGAACTCAACAACAAACAAATAAAGCAGCAAATAACAAAGCAGGCCAGCAAACAAGCAAATCAATGAACAATGAACAAAACGATAAGTAGACATTTTGCATGGGTACTTGCAGGAAACCACCTTCAAGGTAACCTGAGAAAGACAGAGAAAGATGCTAATTTGAACTTAAAAAGTGAATATCAGGTTCAGAGGGATGGCTCAGGAGTCAAGCCTTTGTCTGGCAAAGAGAAGAACCTGAGTTTGGATTCGGAACTCACAGAACAGCATAAGGGAAAAATGGCGGTGACCTCCATTTCTGGAAGGTCTTGGGAAGTGGAACCTGGGAAATCCCAGAACAAAGAAAGAACAGGTATACCAATGCAGTTTTCAGTTTTAATTTCTGTGGGCACGTCATGTAGGCAATAACCATGCAACTCTCGGAGGCACATATTCACTCCCAGTTCTGCTTCTCACCTAGCTCCTACTTTCCCCTTTCTTCCACCCAGACTGCTGTGTCTGAAACTTTCACAGCTAGTGACCAAGGTCGAGTCCCCATCCCATACCCATTTGACTCCCTTCCTCTCCACACCTTCTCCACTTTGTCTCCATCCTTTTCCCAGATTCCCATCAGGAAGTACTGTCCTATGAATCCATCCAGAACTCAAGGTGCATACATGAGTGAAAATCAGGGATGTGACATGTTTTCTTTGGTCTCATCTCATGTAAGGCTATGATCTCCACTCCCATCCCTTTGCAACAAGGGGCACAATCCCATTCCCTTTGCGTGACCTAACCCTCCTTACACTACCAGAATTGGCACCCAAAGTAATTTTCAAGACATCACCTGTTTGGCCCATACACTTCTGAGGGAGAAGTTCCCTCCACATGGCTCTCAGGTTCTGGATCACAGGCTGCATGGAAAGAATAGAGGAAAAACCTTTTTAAAGGAAGCGTGGTCTTCTGGTCATTATGCATGGAATACGGGCTTCAGTGTGAGTGTTGAGGGTCCCTCGATGACATCGAGTCCATCCACTATGAACTCTGCTGTGGGCAATGACTCAGGGACTGCAGAGTGTGGGGACGCCTGGCACAGGCACACGTATGAGCCCGAAAGTGGAAGTCCCTGCACCCAAGTTCTTCTCCTCAGCCACAGTGGACGTCAGAGTGTCCAAGGCCAACACAAGATGCTCCATGGCTCTAGAAGCTGTGCGATGGGCTGGGACCAGAGAGTGGGAACCTAGAGCCCACACACACGACGGAGCCCAGAGATTTCACATGGGAATCCTCCAGGCCTGAGCAGCAACCCAATCTCGGGGCCACCCATGGGCTCCACCAGTAGAGATCCAGGCTAAAGGTCTGAGCTGGCACAGGCTTACACCCCAAGATCTTACCTTCGCTGGATGCTCCAGGAGGCTCTGCAGGAACTGATGGTGATTGCAGCTCCAACTTGGGGTGACTGCTAGGCCTGACAGTTGCCTCCCTTGTGATGGACGGTGTAGCTGGATGCTTCTGGGACAGGGAGGACTCTGGGCTGTCACTCATATTCACTTCAGGCAGGGAGAGTTCCAGGAGAGCAGTAAGGATAGGTAACCAGTCTGCACTGGTTCTGGACAGACAGGTGACCGGGCACTTGTGTTGGACTAAAAGAGGGCAAGGCCATGACACCAACGTCCATTCCTGTCCAACAAACTGCTGCCCCATTTCCACAGCTGAATGTAGAGCCCTCTGTCCATCACCCTCAAACTCAGTCTCTCTTGCTGCTTCCTTGCTCTTACTTAGGGCAGGGCAAAAGCACTCCTTGTCTGCAGGAACCACGTGACTCAGCCTTGGTGCCTGGTCAGAACCAACCCGCGAGGACCCACTGTGAGTCTGCGTCTGCCAGAATGGAAACCCGAGACTCTGGGCTGCACATTCAACTTGGAGCCCTGTCCACTTGTGCTCTGGACAGCCCAGGAACACCCCAGGGACAAAGGTATCCGGTGAAGATGTGAAGACCACATAAGGACAAGTGCCGGTCTCTCTCTCCTGACACCTGCAGCTCTCAGGACTCCTCTCTGGACAAACCTGGACATCACCTCACAGTATATACATTAAGGCTCACCTACCCTTGTGCTAAGTCTTCTCCTCTACTGCCCTGCAGATACTCTGACACAGGTTCCCTACCGGCAACCTCATCAAGGGGTCCCCAAATATCCAGTCACCCACTTAGGACAGCCCATCTCAACATGCTCCTCTCAGACCAGCGACCTCTGACAGTAGTTACACCTAGTTAGCCCCCAACTCCTGGAGCATGCATGTGTTTAACTGTCTGCATAAGCGATGGTGCAACAGGCAGGACAATCATACACACTTAGAAATTAGGGTAATCTGCTGGAAACATCAAGTCCACACAGTTTTACCTGGGGGAAGCCTGTGGGCACGAGGGTGGGAAGTTCCGTGCATGGGTGCAGGTCAGGTTCAGAATGCCAGCACACGATGGTGGCACAGATGCACAAACCTGCACCCGGGGGAGGCCGGGCCACTGGACCTCCACGTGTGAAAGGCACTTAATAGATATGGGTGCTTGAGGCGACTTGAGAGGTGAAGTGCCTTTTTTATACCCATGTATACCTAACACACTCATACAAACACCTATGGGTACTACACGCATACTCCTACATTTACTCACTTGCAGCCACACACACCCACATGCACATGCATACACCCACATGCACCTACACACCCATATGCACCTACACATGCACACGCCCCTACACATACATGCCTTTACACCCATCACATGCACACATGCATGCACATGCACACACAGACACACACACACAACTCACACACACCGACATGCACACACCCACAATACACACCTACACATACTCCCATGCAGGTACACACCGACATGCACATACACACATGAACACACACACACTCTCACCTACACACACCCACATGCACTTACACCCATGTGCATACACCCACATGTTCCTACCTAACTGCCATACATACCTACCCACACTTACACATCCACATACCCCTACACACTCCCACATGAATACCCCACACCAATATATACACAATCCCACATGCACCTACCAACACCCACATGCACACACATTCCCATGAGGATACACACAAACACATGCACACACCCACACATCCACATGCACCCACACCCATGCACACACACCAGCAGGCACACACACATACCCTCACACACCCACATCCACAAACACATGCACCTACCCGTATGCACACACCTACAAGAACCTCTACACACCCACATACAACATGCACCTACACATACTCACAAGTATCTAAGCATACCCACGTGCACACGCAAACACCAATATGGAAACACACACGTTCCTATACAAACCCACATGCACCTACATACACCCCCATGTACACTCACATGTGCCTACCCACACGAACACACATCCTACATGTGCACACACACACAGGTATATGCAATGATGAGGCACAATGGATACGTGCGGAGGATCCTAGTCCCTCATTTACCCAGCGCCTGCTGTCCTGTCAGGTCCCATCAGGACCCACACCCCAAGCATACCCAGGGACCTTGTGAGATAAGTCTACAGTAACAAGGTTCCTGCACATCACCTCACAGGCCACTCTGAGCCCTGCTTCCTCCTGAAAGCCCCTCTGCTCCCCGAGGGCCATGGTAAGAAGACCACATTTTGTTATCTCTGGAGCCTCGAGACACAGACTCCTAACATCCTGTCACTCCCATATGTGACCGAGCCCCACGACATTCCACAGACACCCTCTTTCCCTGGGGGAAGGGGCATCACACCGAAATTGACCACTTCCCTCCAACTGTATGTCCCCCCAACCCCGTGCCTGCAAGAGAAGGCACAGGTGAATGGGACAGGACAGGCAGGCAGCCAGTGGCTGTGGTGAGTTAGGCTCAGCAGATGAGCAAGAGTAGGCCGGACAGGCCTTCTGCACAAAGGAAGTCAGTGGGCACATATGTGGTATGAGCCCAGTGCTTGCATATGCTGGCTGGGGTCCACACCCACCTGTGATTCCTGTCCCCAGCACCCACCCTAGGAGCATCTGAAGTGACCCAGAGGTCCGGGGGACATGCACAAGGTGCTGGTTCCCTGCCCCACTGTCCCACTCAGCGGGAACAGGCAGGAGTGAGATGCGTGAGATGCTGTGCTAGCAGGCACACAGGCACAGCGAGCCCAAGAGATGGGTCTGTGTGATTCAGACCCATCTGAGACAGCAAGAAGCATGCTGGAGGTGACCCAGCATTCACACAAGCCACAAAGCAGGCCTGCAGGGCACACCCACTTCCACTGCCCCCAGGGACCTCGGCCAGTAGGAGACCCAAGACACTGGGGCCAACCTCGGCCTTACTCTCCTCCCCAGAGGCTGTGCAGCCAGCATTGCCCTGCTCCTTACTGCTGGAGCCTCCCACGGGGTTCCCCAACATGCAGTCACCCAGCCAGGCAACCCTGCCACCATCACTACCATCTCACCGCCTCCCTGCTCTCAGAAGGAGTTAGGCCGCACCTCCCTGACTGTACACTTTGGATTGTTTAGAACCCCATCGTGCCTGCGGCAGGAATCAAAGTTTGCCCGCATGCTCCTAAGTGGGCCCGCAGGAATGCCACACAGAACACAGAGGGACATTCTGTCAGGGCTCTTATGAGTTTAGTCCAGTAGGACCAGCACAGGTGCTAAGCGTGGCCGCAAGAGCAACACACAGTTGCAAGGTGCTTCCCCATTCACTGAAGCTTGGCAATGGCTTCAGGGCCCCGGTCCACTCCACATGGGCCTTCCCAAGGAGGTCTGGGCCCCAGAGGCATCACAGGGGCCCCAGAGGTCCAGTTCTGACCTAAGAAAACACAACCCGGCACATGCGGTTGTCTGCCAGTCCCTCTCCCAAAGGACCACTGTTCTGCCCACTCTTCAGCAGACCTATGGCCACAGGACGCCCTCAACATACGTCATCCAGGGCCTCAACCAGTCCCAACCTGTACAGGGCTGAAGACCTCCTCAGGACCTGCCTCTGCAGGACCCTTCCACAACCACCCCAGAGGTTGAAGACCTCCTAGGGATGTCAGGTCCAGGCCACTTCAGCACGAGCCATGGAGGGTCTCATCCAGTTCAAGCTGGAACTTGGACCCCTGGATGGACTTCTTACCTCAGCACGCTAGCATCCCTGGACCTGGCCTCCTCCCCACACCATCCCCTGTTAATTCGAACATTATCCCAACTCTACTCTGGACATTATCCAGTCCCCTTGGAAGGACTTCTGACATCACCTCACTAGCATACATGGGCCTGGCCTCATGAAATTATTTCCTCCCCAGGAAGGACTTTTGAAGTTACCTAGCTAGCTTCCATAGGCCCAGCCTGTTTGCAATCCCGTCCTCTCTGACAATATCCATTTCTACACTGTCCCTCCCCATCTGACACTATCCCCTCCCAACTACATTGTCCCCCCTTGGCATTTTCCCCTTCTTGCCATTATCTGGTCCCTCCTACGTTACCCCTCTGATGTCCAAGTTATTGCTTCCACACTAAACTGACATTCCAACACTATGCCGACCCTCTGACACTATCCTGTCCCTCATACCCTATCCTGTACTTGCCAGGCTATCCCCCACCTTATCCCATTTTTCCCATTCTATTCCATCCCTCCCAAGCTATCCTGTCCCTCCCAAGCTATCCTTTCCCTCCCACACTACCCCTCCTTCCAACATTATCCCCCTCCGACATTATCCCATGTCTCTGACTCTGTTCCTCTCTGACATTCATCCTCTGGAAGTTATTCCCCCCCACACTATCCCTTCCCTGGGACATTGTTACCCTCTGACATTACCCCCCCCCCAGCGTTATCACGTCCCCGAGACACTATCCCCTCCCTCCCACACTATGCTCCTTGGATTTCCTCCCGTCCTTCCCACACTATTCCCTCCCTCCAACATTATCCCCCTCCTACTTTATCCAGTCCCTCTGACACGATCCCATCCCTCTGACAATATCACTGCGAAGTTACCCCTCCCACACTGTCGGCTCCTGGGACATTATCCCTCCAATGATGCCCCTCAGCCTTGTCCCTCCCTCGCTACCCAGTCCCTCGGCCTCAGCCCTCAGACCTTGTCCCGCCCACACTCTCCCCTCCCACACAATGGCCTCCCAGAGGCTGTGCGTCTGCCAGGCCCGCTCGCCGGCTCCTGGACGCTCTGCACTGGACGGCTCAAGTCGGCTCCCGGTCCTGGTGCAGCACCCCACGTCTCCACAACAAGGCCCGCAGAGTCCTTCTCCTTGGGGCACATGCTAGGAATGACTAAGCTTGGAGCCTGGGAAGGCCATGCCTCCTGCAGGATGTGCGCTTCAGATTGGCCGGAGGCCACGTGGGCTGAATGCAAGCAGGCGCACAGTGCTGCCCACCATGTGCCCTGAAGTGCTCACAAAGGGAGCATGTGCACCATTCACACGTGCTCCTGCTCCTGCTTGGGGGGGGGGTACCAGGGCACTCATGCGTGAGTTGTGCCCGGAAGCTGAGCTTTTTCAGCCCCGGGGCCACAAACCCAGCCAGGTGAGTGGCACGTGGCCGTGGCTTGGTCCCGGGGCACCTCAGCTGTGACCAGCTGTCCAGCGAGTGCCAGGAGCGTGGGATCAGGGCAGGTGTGTGAGGACCTCCGAGCTCTCCCGCAAACCCATGTCTGGGAACTTGCAGCCCCTCCACACAGCCCGCGGTGACCTCTTGCAGGCTGACCCTGAGAAACTTCCAGACATGCCAGCCCTGCTTCAGACGCCAGGTGCAGGAAACAGTTGAAGGTACCCTTCGCCCCTTGCTGGGCCTTGCACCAGACCCTCTGTGCGGAAGGGGCTGGTTGGTCGCTGATGCCCCCCTGCAGGGACTATGGGCTGACCCCTCCACGCTTCCAGTAAGGCTCATAACCCAGCAGGGAGGGTGGCCGCTGATAACTGGCAGACAATCAGGGAGCACTCTGCCTCCTGGATGTATTGCTACTTCCTGCTTCCATGGATCGCAGACGTCAGCCACTAGAATGATTTTTTTTATGACATTCTGGTTTCTATGGCGACTGGGCAAAGCTGCTCTTTCTTGGTCAGCAACACATTTGGTTTGGCGGAGCGCAGAGGTGGGATCACTACAAACAAAACAAAGGCGAGTAGTTGCGGAGAATGTCAGAGAGAGCATGGGGGAGTGTCTGTGGGGTAGGAGGCTGATGTGCCCTGTCTTGGGAAGGAAGGGCTCCCCCACCTGCCCAGCGAGGGAGGCTGACCATTACAGGACTCCCTCCTCTCACACAGCTGTCTCCCTGGGGGACCACCTTTACTGTTCCAGCTCTCTCACTTGAGGCTCTTAAAGCTTAGGTGAGGGAGCATTTCTGGAAGGAAATCTCTGTCCAGCAAGGGCTCACACCTGTGTCCTTGCCGGAGTGGCTTCATTCATGGCACAAGTCCTCATCCTAGGCAACCATGTTGTCTGAGAGAGGAAGTACAGGGCTTTCATGTGGAGGTGGTTGGGGGGCCCTGGCGCTTCCGTGTCAGGAACAAAGCCCAGAGCATGGCTCTGTGGCCCTGGTGGGCAGCTGTGGCCTCTGTGCGAACAGTCAGACTGCCTGTTTAAACTCCACTGGGTACAGTGTGGGAAACTGAGGTGATAGATGGCTGTGACACAAACATCTTCAGCAAGAGGCAGGGGTTTGTCAGTCATCACAAGAAACTAGATCCCTGGGACATCCGTCTCTACTGTGCTTCTGGTGGGTCTAAGCATCACCTGGGGTACCCTGGGACCTCGCAGTCCAGGACTCCCCTCGACCAAGTATGGCAAAGAGTGGGCGAATGAGAGACAGACACACACACAACAACTCTGGGCTGGGTGAATTTGAATCTATTTTATTGGAATTTTGTAGCAGCTTTTATACTTGAAAAGTTTGGGGCAGACAACGTTGCACCTGCAGACAGACAGGTATCCTTCTAATCATCAGGAATCACCTTTAGGATGAACATTCTTTAGAATCTAACCCATTGTTTGAGGGTGAGACACAAAGGAATCTTTATCACATATCAACAGTTTTTTTTACCCAGCCCTATATCAGGTTTTTGCCAGCCCCTCAGCCTCTCTAGATTTATCTATTTTACAATGTCCCACCAAACAGTCATAGCTATGGTCTAAGTCTGTATTGTTGTATTTAACAAAGACTTCATTTGAGATTTAGTTAACATACACTGAGTTTGAGCTTCTTGTTAATTTGTGTTATATCTATTATAAATTCTTGTAAATGGTAAAGGTGAATCTGTTGGAGGCGGCGCATATTTACATTAATTTTTTGTTTTTTGAGTATATCAGATTCTGGCTGTTATCATATAAGCTGGCCTGTATTAGGTTATATAAGATCTATATTAGGATTTATTTTATTTTTATTTTTTATTAACTCATGTGCTCTGTAAGAAATAGTTGTGTATTAATTTTAGGAATTATATTATTATTAGTTTTATTAACTTATGTGTTCTATAAGAAATTGTTGTGTACTGATTTTAGTGAACAGATGGCATAGTCTCATATTTGTAGAATTTCTGAATTAATTTAACAAGAGTTATATTTTTTAAGGAATTTTACCCACTTACGTTTTAGGACTCTTGAAGTTGTTCTCCAATTTCTTTAAAATCAGCGTATACATTCGGACTAATAAGTCTATTTACTGTATATGAATGAACATGAAATTTCTAGTTAGAATTTAATTTAAAGTTAAAAGCAGGCTTGGTTTTTATGTAGGAAACAAAAAGACTTAAGGCAAATTACTTGACATCTGCAGTTCTGGGGGCAAGTGATAACCTAGCTAGTTTTGGGGGAAAAAACAAAAAAGAGACCTGGGAATAGAGAGGAGGGCGCCCAATCCACAAAAAAGGGAAGAACTTCTCTGTTAGAGATAGGAGGCATGCACAATCACAAAAAGAGAGGAATTTCACTGAGGGAGGGGTCCATCACCCATTTGCAAAATGATTACTTTTTATCTGCTAGACTATATGCCCTCCCCTTCTGGTGAGATCAGGAAAGAACGTCTGTGAACTTAACCAGGTTTCAGTGAGGTTTCCTACTCTTATTACATCTACCCTTGAATGTGCTATTACAACAAGACTCCAGTTTAACAGCTTTTTGTCTCTGGCCAGGGGGTGACATACAGTGCCCAGCAGAATGGAGTGAAGGGAATTGCAGGAGCAGCAAAACTGCAAAAGAAAATCAACAAACCACAATCCAGAACTTCAGAGACTCTATATCAATCACATAGAACTAGGACAGCCTAATCTCTCCCCATCCTGGAGCTCAGGGACATTTGCGGAAGAGGGGGCGGTAAGATTGTAAGAGCAAAAGGATGGGAGGAGCAACGATTTGCAAGATTCTCAACAATAGTTGGGGCCAAAGCAATCATAATGGAACTTTGCATGCCCTGCGCAATGTCCAGCGCACTGTTGCCCTCATAAAGTCTAGCATCTGTTAAGGGCACCGAGACCCCTGGAGGCAAGGGATTGACAGCCATAGTAGTAATATTATGCTTAAGGGGAACAAGAGAAAGGGCTTATGGAAATGCCACTGGGTCCTTATATGTCATCGGAGAGGAGGACCCAGTGGAGAGTTAGGCGCACACAATAAAGGACTCTCTGGGAATTGGGGGGGAGACACTGGGGGAAGGGGAGGGGGGAGGGAGGGAACTGGTAAAAAATTTTAAAATGTATAATTAAAATTTTAATAAAAAAAAATTAAAAAAAAAAAAAGAGAGGAATTTGTCTGTCAAAGATAAGAGGCAAGAGTCCAAGGGGAGCGGTTCTTAGCAAGGCTCAGGCCCCTAGCAACTGCCCATTCTACAGAGCAGTCTGCAAGCCTGACAACTCCCATTTTTCTAATCTTTATTATTTATTTTAAAATAAGCCATGTCCTGTTTCCAGAAGGTGGTTACTTGAAGTTCTCTTCCCCAGGTTGGGATCTTATCTTACCAGCCTGGTTGGCACAGGATGTGACACTGGGCTTTCTGGGAAGTGACCCTGGCTTCTGTCCCAGCATCTGTGAGCTTGGGAGAAGCAGGCTCCAGGTGCAGGACTTGGACACCTCTTGGTATCTCCCCTGGGGCTGGGGCTCTGACATTCCCCAATCTCTCCAGCCGCGCAAGCCAGTGCTCAACAACACGCCTCCACCTCTCTGTGTCTGCCTACATACTCCCTGGGCATTCACTGCATGATGCTCACCCTCCATGTCCCTGTCTGACGGCCCACCTCCCCATCTGTCTGCCTTACTACAGGGAGAGAGCACAGGCATGTGATCATCTGCAGGAAATGTAAATAGTACAGTGTGGGTGATGATCCAGGGTGAGCCTGTGGGACGAGGTCTCAGGCCCCAGGCTTCATATCTGTTGAGACCAGCATTTAAGGAGTCTGTCCAGCAGACATGCCCCCTGGTGACTTGGGGAAGATATTGGACTTGGCCTGAGAAAGATGAGTGTCACAGATAGTTCCATGGATTGGGGATAGCACTCCGTGGGGAAAATTCAAGGTGGTGGGGATACCGCTCCTATTCAAAAGGCCATGGGAAGTGGAAGGACTTTGAAATACCTTATGGAAGGATGCATGCATACACCAATGAAGTGTAAAACCCAGCATCCTGTTCACCCATATGGATGTAGCCCTCCCACCCTAGCAATTGGTTTAAAGATGCTGCATACTTGTGCTTTGTGGGTCAGAATGTGGCAGGAGGCCCTGCTCTGTGGGTTTGAGCCACAAGAATCCTTGGGCAGCCAGAAGTGATACATGACAAAACAGCTGAGGGGAGCAAGAGGTTTAATTGCCGCTTACCATAGTCCAGTTACAGTTCCTTGTCCAGCAAGGCAGGAGAGCTCACAGCAATACCAGGGCCGAGGGAACTGACCACAACACATCCACATAATGGCTGAGAGGGACAATTGCTATTTACCAGAACAACATGTCTGACGGAGGATCTAGAAGGATGCCAGCTTGCTCAATCAGCTAGCTCTGTCTTGGTCACCTGCCCAGGGATTATTCCCACCCACCATAGGTAGGGCCTTCCCCTTCCACTAGTCAATCTTCAGCTGGTCCACTCTGGCCTTACCTGGTAACTGCCTGCAAGTATCCCCAAGGCAGGAACAGTAAAGTTGACACCTGCACGTAAGTATGACAGCATGTCAGAAGCATTGCCGGACTGTGTGTGATTAGGGAGGGGGCAGGAAACATGTGGGACCCAAACATGGAGGGTTTCTAAGGAACTTGCATGCATGCATGCTGGCAGAATCACACGTGTGAGAGTCCATGTGTACAGTATTAGGCTGGGCTTGAGGGGTCCGGGCCATTGGCTCTGCTCATTGGCATGTGTGGGCAGCACCAGCAGAGTCAACCTGTTATGCCCGGATCACAAAGTCCAAAGAAACCCACTGAAGTCGTCCACCTATGCAATCATAATAGGACTTTGCATGACCTGCTCAATGACCAACACATTATTGACCCCTCAAAGTCTAACATGGACTAGAGGCACTAGAATCCTTAGAAGCTAGGGATTAACAGCCACAACAGTGTTCCTATACGTATGGGGAACACAAGAAAGAGTTCTAAGAAATGCCACTGAGTCCTTTAACCTCATCAGAAAGGAGGACCCATAAGAAAGTATGGCATACACATTAAAGGATGCTCCAGGGATGGGAGGAGGAGGCACTGGGAGATAGGGAGGGGGGGAAAGGAAGGGGGAAATGGGGGAGGGAGCAAGGGGGTCCAGGAAGGGGTGGAGGGAGGGAGGGGACGGGGTACCTATTAAGTTTGCATGAGTGGAAATAAAAAAAAAGAATCCTTTTCCTTCCTCAGCAGTCATGCAGGACTGTGGTCCTCTAGCTTCTGTGTTCTGATACCTAATGAACTGCAGATGGCTACCTGGGCATTGGGAAATAGGATTTGAAGTCAGTGGACTCCTGTGCATGCAGAGCACAATGAAAAGCATGCATTCTCTGGATGATTTTTGACCACTAGGAAATATCCCCCTGGCGTTTGTGGAACTGAGGGCAAGAAGACAAGGACTGAAGGAACGTTGGAATTGCCTGCCCCCCACAACTCTGTATTATTGGGAAAGTGGATGGGGAAGGCTGGAGTTGCTAAGGGAGAACTGTTGGTGCAGACCCAGATAGAATAGGTGAAGGAACATGGGTATTCCCAAGAACGGGGTTCACGGTAGGATCCTGGGTAATTACCCATGTCTGCACAAGTCCTGTGCCTCACTGTGGCGGATTATGCCCAGGTAACAGGAGGAGGGGAGCTCCTCTGCTTCCTTGGATTAAGACCGTGACACCGTGATGTGCTCAGCCCTTTCGAGATCCCCATGTGCTTCTCCCGTACAGGCCCACTGGGCCCCACTTTGGTATCAGACCATCAGTCACACTGTGCCCTCACATGCGCTATGGCAGTTGCCCTGAATGTCGGTGACGAGCACGAGACCAAACACTGCCAGGGGAAGCAAGGGGTTTTATTCTTCCCTCTGGTTATGCTGTGACATTTCTTAGTCCAGCCTGGGAGATGAGCTCACGCCAACACCACAGGCCTAGGGAACTGGCCACCTCTTATCCACAGGATTGCTGAGAGAGGGGAATCGCTCACTTTCCTGCTCACTCCATCTGATGTACCTGTCTTGGGGAAAATCCCACCCAACATGGGGGCGGGTCTTCCATATCAGACAGTCTCCTGCAGGGTTGCTCAGGGCTTCAATCAACTAAATCTTCACGAGTGAGTTTCAGCCATCAATTCGCAATTGTCGAGATGACTATCACACAGAGTGGCGCTGCAAGCACACGACACGCACACATGCATGCACACACACACACACACACACAGACAGACACACACACAGGCACTTGCACACACAGGCACACGCAGGGATTATGGGAAATACCTGGGTCCCAGGCAGAGGCAGTCACAAAAGGAGAAGGACCCATCGTTGAGAAAGCAGAGGGTCTCTGCCTGTGGAGGAGTAGAAGGGAGAAGATGTTTCCAGGCAAAAGGAGGAAGGCCGTGCACAGAGCAGGAAGGCCACGATTGTGCTGGGGAGCACTTCAGGGTGCAGGGCAGGTCTCTTGGACTGGGGCTGCGAAGCGATCCCCTGATTGGCTCATTTCCTGTGTGTCTTGGGCTTTCCAGATCAACATTGCAGAGCAGTTGTGGTGGGCTGCAGTGTCCTGTGGACTGGGAACCACTGAAGGGCCGGTGTACCTCAGAGGCAGGTCTCGCTACGCACGTGGTCAAGGCAGGAGAGGGCAAAGATCCAGCTGAGACAGAGACTCTGATAAGGTAAGCCAGATACTGGGACAACCTTACCTGTTTGCCGTGTGTTGTGCTGAGATGAAGTGCCTCTCTTCCAGGTGCCTGACTGTGTGGGCTCTGGTTTCCAAAGCAAGGTCCCTGGGCTGCGAGTGAGAAGACAAGAGATGCCAGGCTCCATCCACGGGTTCAGGGTCAAGGGAAAGAAAGTTGACAGCAGACATCCTAGCATTGACAGGTGTCAAATGAGCATGTGGGCAAAGGCCCCTCCCTCCAATCGCTGTTCAAGCTGACTGCACTCTGAGAGATTGGACACATGCACTGAGGATACCTGGATGGGGAGGAAAATGCTAGATCCCCAGCAAAGAGAACAATGGGGCTTTTCCCTGTGGGAAGCCCGAGTCATTCCAGGCAGCTGCTGTGGAAGACGAGAGATGTCACGCCTAAGGGGACCTCCGGCACTCACAGAGACCCTCTGTGACATGCACACAGCGGGGCTGGGAAAGGAGTGTGCTCTCTCTCCCTTGCGAGGGGCGTGCTGGCTTCTGTTCCATGTCTTTGGCTCACCCCTTCCCTGGGTTACTCCTCTATGCAGGCCGGCATATCCATTTTCCTGAACTTTCCTTTGCTCACGGATCAGGGTACTTGTGTCAGCAGCTGAAGCGAATTCCTCCCTAACAGCGCTGCTGCCCTTTGTCCTTCTGCAGAACACACCGGCAGCAAGCAGCCTGACAAGATGGAATATGGTGGGAGGAGAGAGGTGCTGACAGTGCACTGAGCTAGAGGCAGCCTGCAGCCACGGGATGCACCACCATCAGGGGAGTCACCCCCTGGCAGTCAGCACAGCCCCCTGACTCTAGTCATCATGGACAGTGCTGAGTATGTACTTTGAGGTTGGAAGGGCCAGCTGTGGCCTGCTCGGGTGTTGTCGAGACCCAGGGCTTCACCCAATTCTAAGAGAAGGGGGTCTTCTTGTTTGGAAGTTAAAATTCTCCCAATAGGTAAAAAGGTGAGAGTCGGCTGCTCAGATGTCAGGTCCCTAACCACCAGTGAAATCAAAATCTTCAGCTCCTTTTGCAGGAGGGAGCCACACGAGGCTCGTGCCACGGGAGAGTCGGGGACACGCCAGAGCGCTCTGACTGTGGCACTGGATGTTATGAACGAGGGAAGCGGCCTGGTTCAAAGACACTCAATAGGTCAACAGGGCACCACCGTGGCCACTGCAAAGGGCCTGCAAAAGTCAATGGGCTCCAGCCATTGCCTGGGAGCCAGGGCTGAGAAGCCACAAGGGCACATCCAGAGGAGTCCTCGAAAGAGGGGCCGCTAGGGACAGGCGTGTATTCCGTGCCCTGAGGATGATGGAGCCCTACAAGTTCTGAAGTGCCAGCCACACACGGCAGTTGCCCCTGTGCCACCTGGAGTTTGGGCAAAAGTGTCCAAGAGCAGTAGTGCACTGCCTTGTGACCCAACTCCCTGGGCAGCTGCCGGTGATAATCAGGGAAAGAGAAGGCGAGGCACCCTGAGACACATGTCCCTGAGTATCCCCATCTGTACATCCTATAAGGAGGGTGCCTGTGCCAAATGTGAACAGCGGGCTCCATCCGAACCCCAAGGCGCCAACCCTGCCTTGCACAAATGTTGTACTGAAGAAGCAAGTTATCCTGCCCTAGATATCTGGGCTACTGGAACCCTCGGGGGCACCGCTGTCTGTGGAATGGTGGAAGACCCTGGTGCGGGTGCCCGGAAGTGTGGCTCCAAAGTGGGGGCGGCATGCCACATACCCCCAATCCCGGGGCACAGGCCGAAGCAAAATCTCCATACTGCTGCCAGAAAAAGGAAACTCCAGGAGCAAGCCGAGAACTACATACTCCCCAAACTAGAACCTCAGGTGTTCCCTAAGGTAACTTGTGCTCGGCCCAATAGGAGACAGGTCAGAGGACATCAGGAGGCCCGGGCAGTAAGCACAAGTGGACAAGATGGCCCATATAGAGACCCAGTTGGACCACCAGCCACATCCTCAATCACAGAGTCACGTGGATGTGGAACCCTCCAGGAAGGGAACCAGGAGCACCGTTCCAGAAGCAGGGGTCAATCTCGGAGGCGGCCCACAAGTGGAGCACCAGAGGCCAAACCACTAAAGAGGTTGGAAGAAAGGTCTGGCCCACAATCCAAGGAGGACAAGAGAGCAAGTCTAGATGCCGAGGTTGTCCATGGGGCTCTGCTCGAAGCAAAGACCCTCATGAAGCTGGAGCCCCACAGGGACGCAATCAGGAGGGCCAATCCAGGAGCAGGGGAAGACCCCAGAGCCAACCGATAAGTCTTGGAGCACTAGAGGGCCAAACCACTAAAGAAGCTGGAGAAGAGGGTAGGTCCTCAAGCTGAGGGGGACAAAAAAGCCCATCTAGAGGCCTATGCCGACGCCAGGGTTTAGCCGGCACCAGAGCACCTCACGAAGGTGGAGCCCCACAGGCAGGAGGCCAGCAAGCACAATCCAGAAACAGGGGCCGACCCAGAAGTGTTGGAGCATGAAGAATCCAAACTGCAATAGGAGCTGGACAGCAGGAGTGCTCCCCAAGCCAAGGGGGGCAAGAGAGCCAATTAAGACACTGAGGTCGACCCCAGGGCTCAGCTGGCAGCAGAGTACCTCACGAAGGTGGAGCCCCAGAGGCGGGGGACCAGCAATGCCAATCCAGGAGCAGAGGGAGATTCCAGAGTCAACCAGTAAGCATTAGAACACCAGAGGAACAAATCACTAAAGAAGCCAGAGAAGAATTGAGATCCCCAAGGCAAGGGGCACAAGAGAGCCCAATTAGAGGCCGAGGATGACCCCAGGGCTCAGCCAGAAGCAGAGAACCTCCTGGAGGTGGAGTCACCCAGGGACTGGACCAGGCAGGCCAGTCCAGAACCCGGGGTCAACTCAGTAGTGTTGGAGCACAAGGTGTCCAAACTGCAATAGGAGCTGGAGGGCAGGTGTGCTCCCCCAGCCCAGGGGGGCAAGAGACCCCCTTCAGAGGCCAAGGTCATCCCCAGTGCTCAGCCAGAAGCAGAGAACCTCATGGGAGTGGAACCCTACAGGGAGATGAGCAGGAGGGCCGATCCTGGAGCAGGGGAAGACCCCAGAGTCGACCCAGAAGCCTTGGAGCACCAGAGGGCCAAATGAGTACAGAAGCTGGAGCGCAGGCGTGCTCCCCATGCCAAGGTGGAGAACACAACCAATCTAGAGGGGGGGGGGTCCACCGCGGGGCTCAGGCCGAAGCGGAAAAGCATACGAAGGTGGAGCTGCACGGGGACAAGACCGGGAAGGCCAATCCAGAAGCAGGGGTTGACCCACAAGTGTTGGGCCATCAGGAGACCAAACCAGAAAAGGAAGTAAAAGTCATGTCCAGTTCACAAGCCGAGCAGAACAAGAGAGCCAGCCTAGAGGCAGAGGGCAACCCCGCGGCTCAGTTAGAAGCAGAGCAGCACGTGCAGGGGAGCCACACAAGGAGAGGACCCTGAGGGCCAATCCAGAAGCAGGGGGCAACCTCGGATTAGGTCCTCAAGCGTGGGAGCACCAGGCAGCCAAGCCACAACAGGTACTGGAGAACAAGTGAGATCCCCAAGCCAAGGGGGACAAGAGAGGCAGCGCACAAGGAGAGGTCCACCACAGGTGCCACCTCCATACAGAAGCGCCTCCGCCAACCAAGCCGCAAATGAAGGCATTCGGCAGGGCCAAGACCCCATCAGAAAGGAACACCAGGACCCACCTCGAAGGAAAGGTCGGCCGGGGACAAGCCACAGGTCCAGCGGCACAACTGGCCCAGGCCAGAAGCCAAGGGGGACAAGAGTGTTCCATCCCAACCAGCAGTGCACAGGAGGGTGTAGCCACAGTCCTGGCTTCTGCCCAGCAGGAAATTGCCATCGAAAGGGGCGTGCTGGTCTGGTTTAAATTTCAGGAGCTCCCTTTCTGGCCAGCAGTGGTCACTAGTGTCAGCAGAGCAGAGAACACCACCCGAGTGGTGCTGATTGAGGAAAACATGCACGGGGACCAAAGGGGCATCCACATCCCCCTGCGCAGATTGAAGCTCCTGGATTGCTCCAAGAAAGAGTCCCTCAAGAGGAGAGCCAGCAGGGCCTTTGACCTGGCTCTGGACTGGTGCTTCTCGCTCATTGCCCACTATCAAGCCGAGCTGACCCCCGGCTCCTTTGTGGGCAATTTCTTTGACTATTATGCCGCCCAGGCCAGCTATCCCCTGAGGAAAGCCTTGCAAGAGGGCAGCATGCACATACAGTTCCCCGAGGTGAACTATGAGGACCTGGAAGACTGGGAGGAGGAGAGCTGTCTGGATGGGAAGAGGCCCTGCAAGAAGCTGCTGCCCGACCGCATGAGAGCTGCCCGAGACAGAGCCAATAGGAAGCTGGTTGACTTCATAGTGAAGAGAAAGGGCGCCGACCAGTACCTCAAAGACATCTTGCAGGGCACGAAGCAGTCCGGCTGGCTGGAAGCCCTGTTGAAGCACAAGAGGCCGAGGTTATATATAGAGACCTACTTGGAGGATGAGGACCAGCTGCATGAGGTGGCCAGCTATTTACAAGACATCTGCAAGGAGGCCAACAAGACCCTGCTGTCTCTAGCAGGTGGAGACAGCGTCAACTTCACTATGGAGGTTCTCCTCCCAGAAGCCATCATCTGTTCCATCGCTGCCCTGGAAGAGCTGGACTACAAGGAGGCCGAGGAGAAGTACCTCCGCGGGCCACCCGTGCACTCTCGAGAGAAAGATCTGTTTGAAAGAAAGTCTTGAAGGCAGTAAGGAAGAGAGCACAGGCCATAAGGTCTGTAAGGTCCCCCACGCCTTAGAAGGGAGTCCCCAACCTCAACTTCCACCGCTGCTCCCTGCAGAGTGGAAGAATTTATGGAAACACACCTCCCATTGGAACCATCTTGGGGGGCCGTGTGCCGTAATTCTGGCTCTTAGGGGCCAGTGCAAATTCCCTTCCTGCTGTAAATAAATGTTCATGTTCATGCTTGATGGTTCATAACATGTAGGTGTGGGTCTTGTTCTTGGCATGAGCTCCAGGTACGACTCCTTTGACTTGTGTCTGAGAGTGGCAGAGAGGGAGAGAGAGGGAGAAGAAGGGAGAGAGAGGAAGGGAGAGGGGAAGAGGGAGAGGGAGCAACAGCGAAAGAGAGAGAGAAAAAGGAGGATATGGTCATGTCGTGTCGGGCCCCCTTGATATCTCATCAAGTCACATTGACACAGCCTCTGTGCTCTCTCTTGACAGGATCCTGTCCACACAGATAACCCTTCAGGTTATCGGTGACACCTTGTCTCTGAGTCTTCCACACTCCCCAACCTCAGCTCTCTAGGGCAGTGCTGCTGATGTCTGATTTCTAATGTGTCGTCTCTATTCTTTCACACAGCATCATGCAGGGCAGCAAGAGAGCTCTGGATGAAGCTCTGCCCTGAGAACACTATTCAGGTGCCAAATATAGGGATGGAAGTCTTGGGACCTGTGTGACATCTTGATTTTCATGGCAATAAGTTTGTGAAGCTTCGGTTTGTTTTTAATTCATTCGTATTTTATCAGAATGGTATATGCTTTCTCTTTTTCTAGTGATATTAGGAACATTTGGTGGTCGTTGGTATGCTTGTTCTAAACTTTACCTGTTTCTTCAGTATTTGTCCTCAAAATACAAATAGCATAGCTTAATACACACAAAGAATCACTGCATGCCTTCCATTAAGGAATCTTCTTTACTGTTGTAACACATCAATAGAGCTCGATGACTCATACCTGTTGTGCTAGTACTCAGGAGTGTGACGAAGTATCACCCCATGAAGGACAGCCAGGATATACTGAGACATCTCTCTCAAAAGATGATGGTGGCAGGCTGAAGGAATGACTCAGGGGTTAAGACTCTACCTCACAAGCAGAAGGTCCTAAGTTCGGGCCCCAGGTGCCACGTACAAATGCTGAGCAGAAAGGGAGGCAGCCTGCACTTCTGGCCCTGGTGGGTGGAGTCTGGAAAATCCCAGAGCAAAGCAAAAAGGAGGTAGAAACAATCCAGAATGATTTCCAAAGTCACTCTTGGTACGCCACACGGACACACGGTGCCCTCTGATACACACACACACACAAACACACAGTAAGTAAATTGAAACGTAAAAAAAAAAAAAGATGGTGGTTATATAATATATATACTATAAACTATACAAACTAAAATTATAGTTCACGTTATTATAGACCAGGAGAAAGAGCATCACTGGGCCTCACAATTATATTATTAAACAAGTTCATTAATTAATTGCACAGCATTTTAATCTTCGTAGTAATATTTTGTTGATATCTACATTAAAGCATTTTCTATTTTTAGTCATACATAACCATCCTTCAGAATGTACATTAACAATTATCGAGTTAAAAAATAGTATCTGACTCTTCTGAAGAATTTTCAGAGTAATCTGGCTTCTTGTGACAACAGTGGTGCTTTCTCAGCAACGTTTCATAATACATCTGAGATGAGTTCAAACCGCAAGCTTTAAAAGTTGGACCAAAAAAGTCAAAGATATATGAAGCTGTAGCATTTGCGTTAAAAATACTTCATAATAAAATTGCCTTTATGTTATAATAAAGTCCCCAGTAATTCTGAATACATCAGAATCTGGATATGTGTACAACTGAGAGAGAAATCACTGTCCTTTCTGCACAAATCCTTTTTAATATATATTTTTCAGGAATTTCCAAACTAAACACTCTAATGATTGAATGGTGAAGACTTGTGGATGATAGTGTGATGGTGAATGTCACTTTTCCATTATCTAGAACTACCTAGCTGACCATGCTCTGGATATTGCTGGAGAATTATCAAGATTAGTGATAGCTGTGAGGGAGGGATTATTTAGGTGAAGTTGGCTGAGGTGGGGAAAACCCACCTTGACTGTGGGCAGCATCATTCCCTGGGATGAAGTCCTGGAGTGAATATAAAGGAGACACTGGCATTCATCACTCTGCTGCCTGATGTGGGCACAGGCTTCTGCCTGAGTGATTCCTCTCTGTGAAGGATTATACCCTCAGACTCTTAGCTAAACTAAACTCTTCCTTAAGTTGCTTTTTTCGGAGTATTTCATCATAGTAACAGGAAAAATAAAAATTGTAATCAGGCTAGGAGATCTCTGATTATTTGCAAGGGGATCTAATTGTAAGCCAGGTAGTTTATGGATGGTAGATATATGGTAGATAAATAGATAGACAGAAGACGAGGAGAGAGAGAAAGAGAGAGAGAGAGAGACAGAGACAGAGACAGAGAGAGGCAGAGTGAGATAGACAGATATCTGATAGATGGATGGATGGATGGATGGTTGCATGGATGGATGGATGGATAGGTGGATAGATAGTAGATAGCAGTTACTCTTTCTGTTGCTGTGAGACAATACTGTATACAATTTAAGAGGCAAAAAGGGAGATTTATTTACCACACTGATCCAGAGGGGAAATGCAATCCATCATGGCAGGAAAGGCATGGGAGTTGGCAGAAGCCGGAGGCAGCTCAGGTCACTGCAGCCATCATCATGGAAGCTGAAATAGCAAGAGTAAACTGCAAGAGCTTGAGGCAGGGCAGAGCTGCATCCTTAAGGCCTGTCCCCTCTGACACACCTTTCTCCAATATGGCTCTATGTCCTAAATTTGCCAAGCCCTTCCCAAATGTTAACATGGGCTACGAATTCAAATTGTGAACCTGTGAGGGAATAACTCACATTCAAACCATGACTGTCTGACAGGCAGACAGACAGACACATACATACATACATACATACATACCTACATACATACGTACATAGATGATATTTGAGACTGAGTCTCAGTCTGCAGTGAAGGTTGGCCTTAAACCCATATACCGCCTCTTCCCTCAGGCATATGGGTACTGGAACTACAGCCGTGCACCACTACATTGCCTTCCCTCCAAATCATTTTTGTGAGAGTTCACTATGTGATCATTGGCAGATGTCATAGAAAGAATTGAAATAAAGAGATGGCATAGTAGAATGAGTTTCTTTTGCTTTCACCTACTTCTTGAGTTCCAAAAACAGTAGGATTAACGCTTCTGTGGAATCCTGTTTTGTGTTTGCGATGCCTGTAGCTTGTCCAGAATGTCTTTGTTTGTCAAAAAAAAATATTCCATGTGTTGCAGTTACCCTTCTTTTTGCTGAGACAACACTCTGATACAACCAGTTTAAAGGAAAAGGGATATTTCTTTGCTTATGGTTCCAGAGGGAATGTAGTCCATTTATGTCAGGAATCATATAATAGAACTTATGGCTGGAAAAGAAGCAGGAGACCAGTCCAGGTCACCACGGTGATCAGGAAGGCAGACAGAACAAGAACTAAGTGAGAAGAAGCCAGGCTGCACTTGCTAGACCTCAAGGCCAGCCCCTGTGACATGCCTTCCTCTAACAAATCTCTATCTCTGCTGAGCATTAACATTAACATTAGCACCAGTTAAGAATGCAAACACATAATGCGCGTGGTTGGCAACTTAGATTCAAACTATGGAAGACTCTATCTCATTAATGTTTCATTTCCAGTCAAATTTTAGTCTCCATGATCCATAATTATTGGCCCCTCCCAAATCTGTATTATTGTTGAACACCGAGTACAGCAAATAGTAGCAATTTCAGTGGTTCAGCTTTGATAGAATTACAGTAAGGGTCATGATGGATACAATAAAACAATCTGTAAGCTAATCCTTCTTGTCAAGAAACCTTACAACGTTTGGCATCCTTTCAGAATAAAACGATTAATTCCTACTTAGATCAAATTATGTGAGAAAAGAGATGTTGCCGTATCCCCTGTCGGGCCAGTCGGGAGGAGGAGGGGGAAACAGCGGGGCCTCAGGGCTAGAGGCGAATGGGCGAGCCGGCGGCGACCGGGTCACCACCAGACCCCGGGAACCAGGTGAGAAGCAGCAATGGAGGAGATGCTGCAGATTCAGAGTCATTAAGGGCATTTGGGCTCATATAGGGTCAGGGTCCAATCAGGTGTTGCCGTCCCTCCTTAGGGGGTAGGGGCGGGGAAACAGCCACCAGTCATTTAACTGTTTACTAGGTGTCCATTGCAGGTGCAGGTTAGACGGTTCCCATTGGCTGTTCATCCCTCCGCCTGCATGGTCCTCTATTGGGACCCTCTGGCACATGTCTGTACGTCCAGGCTTGTCCTGAATTCGGGAGCTGGGCTAGGCCTCCCTGAATCGGTAGTGCCGCAAAGAGATAAAATTCAAATGTGAGAAGGCGAAACATGGATTCAAATTTTCAAGTTAAGGAAGAGCTTGGTCATGTTTAAAATCTTGTTTTGGCATTTTTATGCTTGGATAGCTTCAAACATATGTGTACTGAGTCTTGGATATTTTCACTTTCCCTGTTATCATGTCACATTTCCTCAATCTCCTGCTGAAACCCTTCTTCTGAACAAAGTTCCTATTACTTTGATGTGTTGGTTTTGGGGTTGGGGGACACTGAGCTTAATCCGGGTTGCTTGCATGAGCCTCTGTGGGTGTTTGTTTGCTAGTACATGGTGACAGTTGAGGTAGCCACAGGTGCAGCGAGTGCACTGTCCACATCAAGTCCAGAAGACTGATGGGTGGCACCCTCTCTAACCTCCATCTCTTACATTCTTTCCTCCTGCCCCTCTTCCCCTTCCAGGATGTCCCATCTTTGAAGGAAAAATGGTATAGGTGGCCCTGTTTAGGTTTGAGCACTTCACGGTCACTTATTCTGCATTAACAGTCACCCACTGCAAAAGGAAACTTCTCTGAGGAAGACTGCAGGCAGCACTAACCTGTGGCTATAATGGTAAGTATTCAGAAGGCAGTTTGATAGCACTTCCCTTTAGCAAAACAGCAGTAGTAGAGTCTCCTTCAGGCCATATTTAGTCATGCCTTTTCAATAGATAATGATGCCAAAGGCTTATTTTAATGTGTCACCACGTATGATACAGCAGAAAGGGTGAGTTTGGGACAATTTGTTTTAATTTACCATGCACACACACACACGTGTGTGTGTGTGTGTGTGTGTGTGTGTGTGTGTGTGTGTGTGTGCGCGCACTGTGTGTCCCAGTGGAGGACTAAAGGCAACCTCTTCAATCATCCTGGATTGCCTCTACCTCCTTTTGGCTTCTTTCTGGGATCTCTCAGGCTCTGCCCACCAGGGCCGCAAGTGCAGGCCACTGGTATTTTTTTTAGCCTGATATTTTTATGTGAGACATGGGATCTGAACCCAGGACCTCCTGCTTTCAAGGCAGAGTCTAATTCCTGAGTCATCTCTCCAGCCCAAGGAACTATTTAGATTCATGTTTCTATCGTATATATTTGATACAAAACTTTCAATATTCCACACAAGATAAAATGGTTATTATAATTAGACAGCTTTACAGTTGCATCAACTCACATATCTCCCTGTGGGAGAGGGTTATGTTTGTGAGAGTTATACTAAGAGCATCCAAAACATATTCTTTCCAAAATGTCGTGTGCACATTCAATAGTACTATCTGTGTGTCTCGTGATGTGCATTAAACCTGTTGATTTATTATTCATCCTGCAAAACAGAACCTTTGTTCCCTTTAACTTGCATCCTCCCATTCCTGTCTTCCCACATTGGCCACCACCAGTCTACTCTCTGATTTTTGTGCATATCTGAGGTATTTTTAATTCCACATATGTGTGATACTATGTAGTATATGTTTCTTTCTATGTCTAAGTTATTCCACATAGCCTAAAGTCCTCCAGGTTCTTCTGTTATCTCAAAAGGCAGTCTCCCTTTTTAAGAATGAGTCTCTCTGTCTTTCTTTCTGTCTGTCTCTCTGTCTTTCTTTCTGTCTGTCTGTCTTTCTGTTTGTCTGTCTGTCTCTCTCAGTGTGTGTGTGTGTCTTTCTCTTCCTCATGCATGTGTATACACACCACATTATTCATTATTGGACACTTGGATTATTGTGAATAATACATAAATGAACTGCATGGTGCTGGTTTCCTTTCCTTTACACATAGACTTGACAGAGGACTGTTTTCCATGATGGCTGCATTATTAACATTCCCATAAGCAGTGCAAGGCCTCAGTTTTCTTTACCTCCTCTCTTATTCTTACTCTCTCTTCTATTTTTAACAATGGTCATTCATCTCAACAGCTATGAGGTGGTTTCTCACCTTGGCTTTGGTTTGCATTTGTTAATGATTAGAGATGGGGAGCACGTTTTCAAAGAGCTGCTAATAATGTACATGTCTTCTCTAGAGAGCTATCTCTGAACCCTTCGGTGCATTTTTGAGTCAGATAATTTAAGCGATTTTATTTGCTTGCTTTCGTTGTTGAATTATGTTAAGTCGTTGTTATTTTAGGTTATATTCCTTTAGCAGATATGAAATTCACAAAATGCTTCTCCCAGTCCAAGGTAGTCTCTTTATATGGTTTATCATTTCCTATGGCTATGCATTTTCCCATTACCAAGTACCCAAGGAGGGAGATTGCCAATTGACCCCGTCCCTGAGTCAGGCTCTGCTGAGACCTGTTTAACCCTTGTTGCCATGTAAAATATTCCCTGTTCCACCTGCCTTTCTGGAACCGTGGGTTGAGGGCTCACTCCCCTGAAGGTGGAGACTAGCCCAACTTGTTTGTGATTGCTGGACTCCGTGGGGGTAGGTGCTGTTCCTGTCAGGGTTCTCTGCTCCTGTGTCAGAATAATGCATACCTGGCCCAACACACAGCTAGCTAGAGCAGGAGTCAACGTTTTGGACTCTGTGCACTTCCTTCTATCAAAACACCACATGCTGCTGCTAAGCAGTAAGGTGGTGGGGAAATGCCTGCACTCCTACTGTTTGTTTTCCTCCAAGCCTTAGGCTGATTCGCAGCATCTTGGAACTAATCGTCTAAAGTTCCCACCTCCAGGCTCCCAAGGGGGTAGATTGCAAATAGACCCCTCCCAGCTCCAGAGTAGTGGACTACAAGTCCCAGAATCCTCCGGAGTACCTCTTGAGCACAAATGGCTCAAGTTGGCTCCTGGCCCTGGTGCAGCACCCCAGGTCGCCACACCTGGCCTGCAGTGTCTTTCTCCTCAGGGTGCTCGCTAGGAATGAATAGGCCTCAAGCCTGGGCAGGCCAAGCCTCCCGCAGGATGCGTGCTTCTGATTGGGCAGAGGCCACGTGGGCTGGTTGCAAGCAGGCACACCATGCTGGCAGCCATGTGCCCTGAAGTGTGCACAAAGGGAGCATGCGCACCATTCACAGGTGCTGCTGCTTGGGGGGGGGAGGAGTCCAGGGCACGCATGCGTGAGTTGTGCCCCGCAGCTGAGCTTTTTCAGCCCCTGGGCCACAAACCCAGCCAGGTGGGTGCCATGCAGCCGTGGCTTGGTCCCGGGGCAACAGAGCTGTGACCAGCTGTCCAGCGAGGAGATGACTCAGTTGTTAAATCAAGTGCTACCACGTCAGAAAACCAGGGCTCAGCTTTCCAGAACTCATGTAAAAGCCAGTGTACTTGTCAGCCCAGCTGTCACACCAGAGTCAGGAGACAGAGAACAGACGTCCGTGGAACAAACTACCTAGCAAGACTAGGTGGAACGGGCAAGCTCTGGGTTCAAGTGAGAGATGCTGCCTCAATATTCCAGATGGAGAGTGATTCTCACGTCATTCACCAAATCTGGCAGGTGCGTGCATATGGACGTACACAGCCACACAAAAACAAAACAGAAGCAAACCTACACACACATGCGTGCACACGACACTCACTCACACGAGCCAACCCCCCACCCCAGGTGAGAGCCTCGGAACAGGAATAGATCAGAACATCTACGTGAACACGAGTTCTTTGGAACAGAACATGCAGGAGCCACGAGAAGATGAAGAAAGATTGAAAAGCCCATCTCGAGGACAGAGGTGAAGGATAAAACAAGTAGCTCCTTGCTCTATGTGGAGCAGAAGTTCTACCTACCGTGTTAAGGCAGAGAAAAGCCTATCCAATGAGATATTAGTTCACATCGTAGAGGGCTAGAACTGAGCTCCGCAATAAAAACCTTCTCGGCATGAGCAAAAGCAGGCCATGCCCAGAACCACAGAAAAATAGATAGGGTGAAATCATAAAATCTGACATATTGGGAAAGGGGCGCATCACCCAGGGACCTCTAGAGAAACAGAAACAACGGAAAGCAAACTTTCTGAGTGCAATAGACATGAAAGGAAATGGGATGGCTTCTTACAGAGGAGGGGCTCAGTAGTTTGGTAAGTACTCTCTGATGCCAGAGCTCATCTGTCTAGGTAAATGTGAGCACTACTAAGCGTGTCTGGGATTTTTCCTCTCAGCTTTTGTGTACTTTGTGTGCCATTTTCGTGGCCCATGGCACGACTCCTCACTAAGTCTCCCACACGTGCACCCTCTCTGAAAACGTATTAACAAACACACCACCAGGGACCCTCCCTCATGTTGCCTGGACCCCTGTTCACTCCAGGTATGTTGATGATCCAGGTATAACCAGAAACACATTATCCAGGTCCACAAGACTTCAGAGGCCATCAGATGCCCTAGCTGCCGGTCGACACATGAAAGGAGAAGCAAGGTGGAGCATGTGTTCACTTCCGGGATCCTCTGGCCATGAGGACCACCCCTGTCATTTACAGGCAAACAGATACATCCCAAGGAAGTTACTCAAAGAGAAATTAGGCATTGGCCATGGGAATCATATCACAAGCTTCCTTTCCTGTGACGTAAACATTGAAGAACTAAAAATGAGGAGGGACACTGCAGGGCGGTGAAGAGGTGGGGGAGAGGGCAGCGATCTAAAAGTGGACAGGGTAGAAGCTGGGTGTAACAACACTGCATATTAATATTTGCTGAGGAAATGTGCATTATGATTTACCATAGAAATGAGACCTGAGGCACATGACAGCCTGGAAAACCTTAGGAAGGGGGATAAGCTTGAGGATGGGGGTCACTCTGCAACATAAAGCAGAGGGAAACACCTCAATCACTGCAGGACTCAGGAGCCACTGCAGCTAGGGACGACTAGACCAGTCAGGCAACCTGTGGGGCTGAGCGTGTGATGAGTGTCGTGGTCCAATGCACACAATGGAGCCGGGAGGTCTGTCAAAGCAGGATCTCAACTTCATTGAACAGGGGGGTGAATTATATAAAATGTGCAGCGCGGGGAAAGGTGAAGGGTGGTGTGGTTATGGGGTAACCAATAGGAAATGAGTAAGTGACCAGAAGGAGATTGAATAGGTGTGACATCATCCCAGGTAAACGAAAGAGATGAGATTTGAAACCTAAAGTCAGGTCCTGAAACTCTAGCCAGACTCAGGAAGTTTCAGCAGGCCTCAGGCTTGGTAAAGAGACCCAACACCTCCCCCTTCTGTTTTTTTTAGAACATGATCCAGGGGCTACCTGTGATCGAGCAGGCCTTATGGCCTTGAGTGACTGTACCTGGCTTAGGTGTGAGAGACCCCTCCGGAGTCTTACTGGTCATGGGAGTTTGCAACTTTGAATGTTACAAGTCCTGTCTTAGGTTGATCTCCGGCTGGGCCCTCACTTATCTGTCTCTGGCCACCAGCCCTCACTTAAGCGCCTGGCTAGGCCAGACTTGGGGGTTTCATGGTCACAGGGAGTCATCAAATGGCTCTAAGGCCAAATGTTCAGAGCTGGACTCCTGAGCGTCAAGCATCTGATAGTTGATGTGGACCTGGTGAAGCTGGATAGTTTCAATCTGTCTTTTAATAAAGCGAGTAAGAGCATTAATCACACAAGGCCCAATGGCTGTAAGAAGTATCATGGACACAGGACCCAGGAGGGGAGTAAGGTATGGGAGGAGGCCGTGAAAGGAGGACCAAAAGGGGTGTCCCTGGAGCTCTTTCCTTCGCCAATCCAGGTCCTCCTGTAGTTTCTTTATCTTGTCACATACGAATCCTGGTCTGTTAGCATAAAAACAGCATTTTACCTGTAAAAAAGACAAATTCCTCCTCCTTGGCAGTTAATAAATCTAGGCTCCATCGGTTTTGTAAGTCCACATCGGCAAGGGAGTCCAATTGGCCCTGGAGCTCAACGACAGTCTCAGATACCTCCTGGACATCATCAATATGTCTCTATGACAACTGTTGGTAAAGGCCTATCGAGGTGCCCAGGCTTGCAGGGCCCGTGGCCACCTCTGCCACAATTCCGATGCCAGCCAAAATGGGTATCATTTGTATAGCCCTCTTAGCTCGACTGGCAATAGAATCAAATGTGGGGACAGGACTGGTTCATCTCCTTTAATGTAATCGATGTCAGGGGTGAATATTGCTAATACACAAAACCCTGTCCAATTGGCTGGGAGCAATCGGTGGGCTTCACTAAAGCCACAGACAAAAACATGTCCAGGCGGGGGGCACACTGGGAAGGTCAGGTACTTGATGGTTGAATTGGTGGGACAAAGGGAGGAGTCAGCATAACCAAGATGAATGCCTGTAGCATCCTTAGGACCAGGAAGAGCCTCCAGGCAATAGGGGTGATTGGCTCCCACAGGCATAAGCTGTACTGAGAGGGGGCAGGAGAAGCTGCATCCCTCAGTAATATAATTTAGGGTCCCATTATAGGGTACCGGTAGAGCTAGAGGACGTGGGGTTCCGTATGCAAGACAAATCCAGCAATCCTCAGCTATGGAAGGAGCAGAAGTATTCAGAAGATTAAAAGCAAGTTCTAAAAGAGAGTCCATGGGACGGTCTAGGAGCAAGTCCCCCTTCCGTTCTGGGAAAGCAAGAGGATGATATCGAAGGTGTGGGTGAAGGGCACGGGCTATCTCCTCAAGCTTATCTTCAACTATTACCTTTGCAAACTGGTCCTGAACTCCTCCATTGGACACTCCCAATGGGGCTGTAAGCTCCCAGCACATATCTTGCCCACCCAGAACATCCTGGCATTGGGCTTGTTTGGTCATGTATGTACTGGAGGTGAGGGGCCCCTGAACCCCATTCCTCATTGCAATCTAAAATGTCTTATCACCTAGCTGGCATTGAGAGGCTTGGTAATAACAGACCGCATGAACAACTTCATAGGTGGTTTTACATGCCCCAGAGGGCAGGGTCCGGGTTGCCCATAAACTGGTTTAATTATAGTGGGCTTTTTCCAGCATACCCATTGTTGTTTTCCCAATCCAGTCTCCAGTTTAGGAGTGAAATTTCCTGCTATTTTTTGCCCACAGTCTACAGTGCTAGAGAGAAGCCCGTCAGTAGGAAGGATATTGAAGGACCCCCCTTTGCAATCGCAGGGTTTACCCATCTGTCCTTCAATGATGATTCGGGCCTCATGTGGATCTCCAAATCCTCCTCTCGATGGCCGGAAGATCACCGTCAGGTAGAGTAAGATGAATGGAGTCTTCATGATTCTCTGTGGAGAGAGAAGAAAGAAAATCCTCAGGGGAAGACAACTCCCTGGGAAGGTTTTTATCCTCTCCCTCCACCAATGGAGGAAGGTATTTGATGTCCTGAGCAGGGACCCAGATAGGCCTTTTTTCACTTTGGGGAAACACGCATCCGAACCCTCTCCCCGCAGTGATGAGGGGGTCTGGACCCCTCCATCCTCCGGTAAGGGGGTCCTTCCAGAGAACCTGGATGTATTTGTATGAGATCTTAGAAGTCCAGTGCCTCTGGAATGGTGTTTCTAAATCTGTTTTTGTCAAATTTAAAATATTACACCTTAACAAAGCCTTCTTCAGCTGATCATGGGGGGGAAGAGACTCCCCCTTTTGTTTTTGTAATTGGGCCTTAAGAGTTTGATTTTGACGTTCTATGATTGCCTGTCCCCGAGGGTTATGAGGGATGCCAGTGGAGTGGATAATATTCCAGGTCTGGAAAAACTTGGAGAAGGCTTTACTAATAAAGCAAGGGCCATTATCTGTTTTAAGTTGATCAGGCAAACCAAGGACAGCGAAGCATTGTAACATACGACTGACAGCGTGTTTAGATTTTTCCCCTGCGTGTGCTGTAGCCCAGCAGGCATGAGAGAATGTATCGATACTGAGAAATATATATTTAAATTTACCAAATGGAGGGTAATGAGTAACATCTGTTTGCCATAGGTTGTTAGGTCGTAATCCACGGGGGTTAACTCCCATCTTTTGTGAAGGAGGGAGTTGAAGAAAGGGTTGGCAGGACTTGCAAGTGCCGATGATCTTTTTAAGATCTTTGATGGGCATCAAAGGATATTTGTGATGGAGGCCTCTCCAGTTAATGTGGGTTAACTCATGTAAACTGGCCGCCACTTTAATATCAGCAATAGTCAAACAATAATCTTTAGGAATAGCTGGAATCCAGGGCAGACCCCTTTGAGGGGTCCCAAAAGGAATCATCCTTTCATTTATTTTTCTTAAGTCATGTAAAAGTCTCCATGAGCCATTGTCCTTCTTAATAACAAAAACAGGGGAATTCCAGGGGCTAGTAGATGGTCGTACATGTCCCAAGGACAACTGCTGTTCTGCAAGAATATGAAGTTGTTGCAATTTGAAAGTAGGGAGTGGCCACTGCTCAACCCATATGGGGTCTCCTGATGTCCATCGAATCTTAGGCACCAGGGGGCCAGAAGTGGCCTCTAGGATTGGGGGTGGACCAGAGGGTGATTCTGCCTCAAATGCTCAAAATAAGGGTCATCCCTATAATTTGGATGACTAAATCTGCCGGCTTCAAATTGCTGCTCATACTCTTCATGATCAAGTACATCCTCATAAAAACTCTTATGATCAGTTGTAATGTAGGCCTCAGCTTCACCAAGAAAATCCTGGCCCAGAAGATTAGAAGTTAAACCAGACACCACTAGGGGGCGGACCTCTCCATGGTTCCCATCGGGATCAGACCAGGCCTGGTAATGAATAGTCGCCCAGGAGGTAGACTGTCCACCCACTCCTAGTAATGGGGGGCCCAGAACCAGCCGCCAGTTTGAAGGCACCTCCTCTCCTCTTATAACTGTGCGGTCAGCCCCTGTGTCAATTAGAAACTTGAAACTCTTTCCGCCAACGGTGAGGGACAGCTTAGGTCTCAGCCCCGGGACTAGAGGCACCGTCCAATGAGCTCTCACGGCTCGCTTCCCCTTATTTAAAGGGGCTGGGGGTGGCCCCGAAGGGAGTTTAACGGCTTCCCCTGAATGTACACTTTAGATCTGCAGTCTTTAGCCCAGTGGAATCCCTTTCTACATCTCCGACTGGGGGTCCGAGGGCCCTCCCCTGAAGGGCTTTAGCCTTAAGTAGTCACTCACTTCTAAAGTGACCCTCTTGCCCACAGCCAAAGCAGTTTCATTCCCCTTTTCCAGGGAGAACTTGCTGGAGGGCACACACCAGGGTGTCAATTGATTCCTGCCTGTCAGCTTCTCTGGCTGAGCACAAAGCCATAGCCATGGCCCTAGCATTGGCCTGGGCAGTGTGGGAAGTACTGCCTATGTCCCTGTGGGCTACAATCCACCTAGCCATATTTTTATCCTTAAGGTCTGCACAGGCCAGCTTGTGATCCTGATTCATACCTTCCCAGACTAGAGATCTTTCAAACTGGTCTCGTATAGGCCCTGGGGGGACCTTGCGGGCTAGGCTTTTCTCCACCCTCTCAATGAAAGAGGCGAGGTCCTCATTTGGTTTCTGGGACAATCCAGAAATGGGGGACTCAGTTGGGCCATCATCTAGCCTTTTCCAGGCATTAGTGCCTGCAGTCCTCACTTGGTCTCTATAGGGGTCAGGAATAGCTGCCTGTTGAGCCCCAGTAGAATATTGGGCTTCAAAGCCAGCAAGCATACCATAGGTGATGGGGATCGCAGGGTTGGCCTTCTGATTCTTCTGTCCCTGAGTTCTACATTCACCTTGGAAAAAAAGGCACTCCACTTGATAAAGAGTGCCCCAGGGAGGATGGCTTTAGCTAAGTCTGTCCAGTCTTGGGCTGTGCGGGGCTGATGAAGAAGCCCTTGAAGGATGGTCTCTGCCCAAGGGGAGTTGGGCCCATCCTCGGCTACAGCCTTTTTCAAATTTTTGTCCTCACAAGGGGCACCAGTCTGCAGGACTCAGGGGCTACTACAGGTAGTGCGGCTAGGGATGACTGGACCAGCCGGGCGACCTGTGGGGCTGAGCGGGTGATGAGTTTCACGGCCCAATGAACAAAGTGGAGCCGGGAGGTCTGTGAAAGCAGGAACTCAACTTTATTAAACAGGGGGATGAATTATATAGAATGTGCAGCAGGGGGAAGGGTGAAGGGTGGTGTGATTATGGGGTAAGCAATAGGAAATGAGTAAGTGACCAGAAGGTGATTGAATAGGTGTGACATCATCCCAGGTAAACGAAAGAGATGAGATTCTAAACCTAAATTCAGGTCCTGAAACTCTAGCCAGGCTCAGGAAGTTCCAGCAGGCCTCAGGCCTGGTAAAGAGGCCCAACACCTGTTACCTATTTCCTCGTCTCCTTCCAGAGTATGGTCTTCTCTCTGCCTGATTCCTATCTCTTCTTTTTGGACAACTCTGAATAAGTGCATTAAACGTGGGCAAGAGTGCCTTGTCTCGAATGTTCTTCCAGAAATGCTCGACTTTAGGTTCAGGCAAGTTCTCAAGGGGAGGGCCATAGATTCGTATATTCTGCAGGGAGACATGAATCCATTTGCACACTGAGAGACTGAGTCAGATTTATTCACGTAAGTTTCAAAGGTAGAGGTGCAGTGATTTTTAGCAGAAGATGCATGACTGTCTGAGAGAAGGGGCGGGAGGCCTTGGTGACATTCACCCAGAGGCTGAGAGCCGCTAACCTGCCCAGGGCCAGAGAAGACCTCTCCCAGAAGTTGGGGTAAAAGATCCATCTCAAATTTTACCTTCTTATGGTGCAATGAAAGTTGTGAACACGTGAGCCTGGGGGAGGACGCATATGAGACCCTGATGTCCTTGGCCCCCCGCTGCCCAAAGGCTCTTTGCCATTGCATTTTACAAACCTTACTCAATCCAAGTATAACAGTCATGGCAGGGACTGCATCAGTATTCCAAACTTACTGCAAAACCCTCTGTAAAATGAGAGGCAAGTTACATATTTCTAGCATATGGTGGCACAGAAGAATTGAGTTTCCACAAGGGAGGAGGAAGGGTATGTGCAAAAGGAGGAAGGGTATGTGCAAGATAGATTGTTCCATTATCAGATCAGTGAGCAGCCTGGCAAATTTGCTATCCCAGTGATCCCTGTGGGACAGGTGAATTTTTTTGACATAACTCCAATTGTCGTGGTTTTGGTGCAGCCACTCCAACCTGGATGCCAGGGGAACACATCTTCTTCTTCCCATGATGTGTACCTTTACAGATTCCCTATGTTGTCTGTCATCTCTGACCCATACGCTTCTCAGTGTCAACATAGGCTGCACTTCCCAATCTGCCCTTCTCAGGACTCTAACTGGCACGTTTCCTGCCACCCCATGCATGCCTTTAGCCACTCCCAGAAACACTTTACAAGAATCCATGACCCCTGTCTTGCAAATTTTACTCTGCTGAAATCATAATCAAGGGCACGGCATGACCAAGTTCTGCTAAAGATTTGGACTGCCATAGAGACCGACCTCCTAACTCACAGCTAGGTGAGTTTCTCCATGCCAGCCGGGATCTCCTTCTTGGCCCCTTCCTTGAGAAGAGAAACACACCTCTCCTTCCTACCCCCTTCCTTTAGCTAGTCCCGTCCAGAAGGATCTGCTTTCACATGGGTCTGTGACTTCTCTGTGAAACTCGCCCTAGGGAATAGGGTCTCTTCTATTAAGCAGTTGAAAGGCAGGCTTCGATTTAGGACAGGAGCTCATCTGCTTCACCACAGGTGCCATTTCGCTCTGCATCTTTTCCATGTTCAGCTGGTGGGATTTAGTTACCTATTTCCTCCTCTGCTTCCACAGCATGGGCTACTCTCTGCCTGATTCCTAGCTCTTCTTTTGGGATAACTCTGAATAAATGCATTAAGCTTGGTCAAGAGTGCCTTGTCTTGAATGTTCTTCCAGAAATGCTCGACTTTAGCTTAGGGCAAATTCTCAAAGGGAGGGCCATAGTTCACTAAACTCTGGAGGGAGACATGAATCCATTTACACACTGAGGGACTGGGGCAGATTTATTCACTCAAGATTCAAAGGTAGAGGTGCAGTGATTTGAAGCAGAAAATGCATGGCTGTCTGAGAGAAGCTGCATGAGGCCTTGGTGACATTCCCCCAGAGGCTGAAAGCTGCTAGCCTGCCCAGGGCTAGAGGAGATCTCTCTCTTGCTTCTTTGCTGCCTCTGAAGCCAGAAGCTCTTCTTGGACAATGTCTTGTTCTGTTCAAGTATTGAATTTCAATGCAGACTGGCCTACTAAACTCACAGCTAATTTAGCTTGTCCATGCTCGCAAGAATCTCCGTCTTCGACAGTTGCTTGAGCAGAGAAACAAATCTGTCCATTGAATATACTCCCTTTTAATCATTCTTTCCTGAAGGCTGTTCATTCTTATGGTTGGGAACCTCTGAGAATCTTGCCACAGGTGATGGGGTCTCTACCATTATGCAGGTCAAAGTCATTCTTCAATTTAATAGCGTTGCTCAGCTGATCAGTCTTAGCTGCCCTTCATGCTCTATACCTCTTTCAGTTGTGATCTTGGGATTTGCCACCTCATTGTTTCTCATGAGATTGCACAGTTTTTCTTCTCTCTGACAGACTCCATATCCTTTTTTTCATAATTCTCAATAATATTGTAAAACCCTGGCAAGGCTGCCTTGTCTTGAATGTTCTGGAAACACTTGAGTTTAGCTTCAAGCAAGTTCTCAGCACTAGGGTGAAGGTTACTCAACTCTCTACGAAGACATGGCTCCATTTGCTTCTCCTTCAATTCCAAACACAGTCTTTATATTTTCTGACCTATCTTTCCTCTCACAGCATTGGTCTCTTCCAAGCTCTCACAACTTGGACTTCTTCACCCTTTTTGTCTGGTCAATGTGCTACAAAGCCTTTCCCAACATAAAGTCCCCGTGTTTCCCTAGTTCTACCAAGAAACTGTCCCAAAGGCATTCTAGCCATTTCACAACAATTGCCATACTCCGTGATACCAACTTCTCTCAGCTTCACAAAAGACAAATTCACAAAATTTTCTTAATTTCAAACCTATTCACATTGTGGTACCAGATGATCTTAATCTCAGAGCAGTACCCCACTCCTTGGTACCAATTCCTTTACTGGTTACTTTTTTCTGTTCCAGTCAGCCACCACTCAACGTCAAGCAATTTAATTTAAGGGAGATTTATTTAGCTTACTCTTCCAGCAGGAAGATACAGTCTCTTACATTTAGGCATACGTCTCAACTTGACAGTTGAGTGCTTGAACTCTGGGCCCATTTGTAGAAAATTAGTGGTTGAGTTAAGCCCAGAGCAATTCTGCAGGAGACTGTTTAGGTGATGGGGAAGGCCCAGCCTATGGTGAGTGGCACTAGGCCTTGGAATAGAATACAGAGTTCTGGTTGAAAAAGTTGGCATCCTTGAACAGACTTGTTGGTTTTGCAAGTAAGGATCGTCCCTTTCTCAGCTATTGTGTAGAGATGATGTGGCCAGTTCCCTCAGCCATGGTGTTGGTATGAGCTCTCCTGTTAAGCTGTACTAAGAACTGTAACTGGACAATCATAAGAGAAATTAAACCCCTTGTTCCCTTAAGCTGTTTGAAGGTGATTTTGTCAGCAACCATGCATGGTAACGGCATCAGAATTTGGTAACAAAAGTGGGTGTTGCCAATAAATCTGGCTATGTTGATCTGCATCCTTTCTTTGGAGAAATTTTGAGATGTTTCAAGCTTTTGCATTCATGGATTTCAAATACCATTCTGAAGAGTTTAATGGGACAACTGAATAGTGAAAATGCTGAGAGTTGTGAATTTTTCGGGCCAGTTTGTGATGAGGGGAAAAAGGACTTTGGTTGAGTTAATTTCAAGATGATGGGCTGCTTTGCTTGGTGGAGTTAAGCTGTGGTGATGGCCTTGACGCTCTGCATGTGGAAAGCGCATGCAGCAGAACAGCTGCTGCTGTTGGAAAAATGAACATCATTGGAGGAAAATTTAGTGCTTTGCACTGTGATAATGGAAGACCTGAAAACCACTGTATGGTGATTCTGTGGGTTGAAAACCCTGATTCCTTCAGTGGTCAAATCCTATGCGGAAGCTGTTTCTTACCTTTTGGAAGTTTTGGCGTCCTATAAAGGGATTTTCCAGGTTTGGATGCTAAAGTTGGTACATCTGTGGTTCGAGTGGACCCAGCTACATTTGGATCTCGCTGCAGAATCTGGCCGCATCCCCCATGTGGTACTGGTTTGTGTATATGATTGAGAGTTTCATGGAGACCAGCAAACACTTGACACCAAGTGGCAAGCGTAGAGTTCCTGCAGGAAAAAATGACTCTTATAGCTATGGAGGCAAACCCAGAGCTTTGGAGATGCCAGAACCGTGGGATATATGCTGAGGACAACTGCAAGTGGAGATTCAGCTTGGTTCAGGGAACTTCTACTTCTGCATCTTTGAGCTACAAACAGAGAGTGGGAATCTTAGAATCTTTGGGCCACCATGACTACTTTATGATCAACTGACGATGGACATTGACATACAGGGTACAGTATTTGATTTGTTGGACTTAATTCTATTTTGTTATTTTTTTGCTGTGTCAAGATACTTCTGTTTAATGTTTTATCTGTGTTAAAATATTTATCTTATTCTGATTTAATTGACTCTTAAGGTTAAGAAACTTTGACCTTTTTAAATGTTTTAATTGAATTTTTAAAGAGAACATTTTAAATTTGCTCATGAAATGTATTTATATTTTTAAGATAAGTAGAACACCTTTAGGCACAAGGTGAATGTGACAGGTTCCGGGCTGGAGAGGTGGCTCAGGGGTTAAGCCTCCGCCTTGCAGGTGGAAGGTCCTGAGTTCGGAACCCAGATCCCACATATAGACGTCGTGCGGAAGCGGGGGCGGCCTGCGTTTCCAGTCCTGGTAGGGCGGAGCCTGTGAATCCCTGGGCAGAAGGAGGTGGAGGCGGCCATGGTGATTCGCGAATTCGTCCGTGGTTCTACACATACACAGACACACACACACACAAACGCACGCGCACATACACACGCATATGCACACAGTTGAATAAATGATAATAATAATAAAAAAATTTTTTTAAAAAGTGATATGTCCCTGTGTCAAGTTGACAAGGGGTAGAGTGTCACAGTTAGGCACAAGTGTTAATTTGATAGTTGAGGGTGTGAGGTCTGGGCATGTTTGTAGAAAATTAGTGGTTGGGTAAGCCCAGAGCAAAGCTGCAGGAGTTTGTCTGGCTGATGGGGAAAGCTCAGCCTATAGTGGGTGGGACTCGGCCCTGGAATAAAATACATAGAGCTGGTTGACTTCCTTGTGTATAATTGGCCAGACATGCTGGTCTGGCAAGTAAGGATCGTATGTTTCTCAGACCTTATGTAGAGATGGTGTGGCCAGTTCCCTTGGAGCTGGCGCTGGTGAGAGCTCTCTTGCTAAGATGGACAAACAACTTTAACCAGGAATCATAAAAGAAAATAAACCCCTTGTTTCCTTAAGCCATTTGAGTAGCCACGCAGGCTGACTCTATCACAGTCGTTCATGGCAGAAGTGGCATGGCTAGCTGACAGAAACTGGAGGAGGCCTAGATCACATCCATCCAGGAGGTTGAGAGCTGCTAGACTGCCAACAGCAAGAGCACACCTCTCCCAGAAGTAGATTTGGACTAATCTACCTCAAGCTCTATCCCTTGTGACTGCCTTCCTCCAGCAAGGCTCCACTTCCTAAAGGTCCCATGACCTTTGCAAACATATGAGCCTCTACGGGACACATTTCTAATGACCGCACACCTTTAAGGGCATTTTATAGTTAGAGCGAGTGCCTGTAATGTTGTTAATAAGATCCCTCTTTGGACTTCGAGCTATTGCAATGTGGGGGCAGAAATTATATGATCAGGCTCCAAGTGGGTAATCATACATGGATTTCTTGAGATGCATCCCTCAAAAGGAGGACTGAGTTACATTTATTACCATGTCAAAATTTTTCATTCCACATCACCCTCTCTCATAAAGACTTAACCAGAGGAAGACTGCCTCTCCCAATTTCATGTATGTGAAATGCAAAATTGACTATGGGAACAGGGGGACAACTAAAAAATTGAATTGAAAACTTACCAAAAATAGTCGTATCCTACCAAAAGCAAGTAGCCTTCTCAGTGAAGTACCTAGATATTCAGTATCATCAAAATCAAGCTATCTCCATTTTGCTCCTTTTTGTTTGATGTGCAGCTATAGATTCTTGGGAGAGGCATTTATCGTGCTTCCTCCTTCCTTTGTGTATCACCGTTTTTCACTCGTGAAATTAGTCTGTTAACAGGAACATAAGATCACCCTGAAGTTGATTTTCAAACTTTCTGTCCTGCAAAATTCACCCTGGAGAGAAATTATCTGGGGATGAAGAACTCCAGGAAGCACCCATCCCCCATTACAAAGCCCTTGAGATATATGCCCTTTGAAAAATGGGGAAGTCTTTTCTTTTAGACAGCTTTAACCCATTTTCCCAAGCCGGAATGTAAGTAAAACTGTGTTCCATCCTTGCTTCGTTTTTTTATGTAGAAACAGTAGGTCCTCCAGTGCCAAGTACAAGTGTTTTTAAGCAGTGTAAATGCAGAAAGAGAAATGAGTAAGCGAATAATGATTAAGATGTGCCATTCAATGTGTTTCAGGGCAGACAAGTTGGTGCAGTGGGTAAAGATACCTGCTCTCAACTGAGTTGGATCCCAGGAAACTTTTCTGGTGGAAGGAAAGAAATGTTTTCTGAAATTTGCCTTCTGATCTGCATTTCTGTGCCTTGGCATGCTCATACCTATTTGAATGTTCCTGAATAAAATATACGAATAAGGTGGGCAAAGACCTGAGTACAGATCCCCCACACTACTTAAAAGGCATGTGCTACAGCATGCTTTGATGGATAGAGACAGGCCAATCCCAGCGATTACCAGCCAGCCAGCCTACTTAGCCAAAACAGTGAGTTCCGGGTTCAGCAAGACTCTTGTCTTGTGGATAAGGATGTAACAAGTCTCCTAAAATCTGGTTCTGGCCTGTTCATACACAGTCAGAATGTTTAAAAGTGTTTTAAATGGTAAAAAGTTAAAAGCACGCATCTGAAATGATCATGAAAGGGTCTAATGCTTATTATGAATGCTATGCAGCTTCATACTATGAAGTGTTTTGTTTTTCTTGCAGTAACTCTCTGATGGCAGGATTACTGTCTCCTTATTTCTCATTCAGAAAATGAGGCTCACCAGGGAAGTGCCAGTTCCCACAGCTAGCTAGTTACCTGAGGAGGATGTGGTTGTCTTACATGCCTGGACCACATTCTCAGAGCCACCCTCTGGTCAACTCTTGCAGAACCCCAGTCTCTCTGCTTCAGTTCAGGAATGGTTTAAGTTGCCCAGGGTGTTTTGGTCAGTTGTGGTAAAACATGCAGATGTGGTAATGACCAGCATAACACTCACAGATTCCTAGGATAAGATGTGAGACCTCTCGGAGGAACACCGCCAGAGGTAGAAGGAGCAAGAGGAAAATGTGATCAGGGACCTTTCTATTCCAAGGCAAGTCAGGAGCAAGGCCCAGTAGTCTGACATTAGGGTTTTCATAATTTGAGTCATCTGTGGTGAAGAGGGCCCTTCCCTAGTTGTCTGAGGTCCTTGTGATGATTGAGGCAGAGAAATGGGAAAAATAGATTGGCTTATATGCAAAGCTGCACTCTCAGCTGTTTATTTTCTTGGATTCAGTCCCCCTTGACAACCCCAAATGTCAAAGCATGAAAATGCCACCAGTGCTGGAAACCGAGGCTTCCCGTGTTCTCTGTGTTCTGACTTTCACTCAGGGCTTCAAGTCTAGGCCCAGCGAGGTGGGATAGGGTGTGTATGGAACAGAGCTGGATGTGACAGTCTAAGCTGTCAATTGTACACATAGGAGGTGGTACTCTGAGCATGCCTGTGAGAGATTGTCTTGATTGTATAGTTGATGTAGAAAGACTCAGTCCACAGTGGAACTGCTCCCTAGGTAGGTGGACAGAGACACAGAGAGCTGGTTGAATGTTTAGAATAGTGCCGTACTTAGATACAGGTGTCACCTTGACAGTTGAGGGTCCAAGGTCTGGACACATTTTAAGTGAATTGCCAGTTGAGTTAAATATAGGTAAAACCTGCAGGAGATTGTCTAGTTCATGGAGCAGGCCCAGCCTATGGCAGATGGAACTAGGCCCTGGACAGGTGAATCAAATACAAAGAGCTGGTTGAGGAAGTTGCCATTCTCGGGTGTACTTAGCCAGACATGCTGGTCTGGTGAGTGAGGATTGTCCCTCTCTCGGCTGTTACATGGCTATGGCATGGCCAGTTCCCTCAGCCATTGGTGTTGGTGTGGGCTCTCCTGCCAAGCTGGATAAGCAAATGTAATCAGACTATATAAGAAAGAATAAACCCCCTTGTTCCGTTAACCTGTTAGTCATGATTTTATCTGCACCAGTGTAGAGTAACTGCAAAAGTTGTTTGTTGCCAGAGAAAGTGGGTTGTTGCTGAGCAGTTTGGCTGTGTGAACTTTGAATGGTTTTTGGAAGGCATATGGAAATGTTTAAAAATATTGAGACTGTTTTATAAAAACCATTTCGAATTTAGAGGATTGCTTGGAAGGCAACGATTCTGAGAGTTGTGTATTGTTTGGGCCCAAATGTGCTGAAGGAACAAAGACGTCAACAAAGTTGAGTTTAGAGTTAATCGATTGGTTTCCTTGATAGAGTAGAGCTGTGTTGGCAGCCATGAAGCTTTGGATGTGGAAAGGGCAGACAGAGCAGCTACAGTTGTTGGTTGAAATAAGCATTACTGTAGGAAAACCTAGTGCTTTGCAGTGGGACAGTGGAAGACATGAATACCAACATACGGAGATTGCAAGGTTTGAAAACCTTGATTCCTTCAGGGGCCAAGAGCCCAAAGTGAAGCCAACTCTTGCCCTTCAAAAGTTCTGGCTGCCTAGGAAAGGGCTTTCCCAGAGTTAGCATGCAGAAAATGGTGCAGCTGTGGTTTGTTTGCAATAACTTACATTTCAACATCCCTGCAGAATTTGTCAGCATTACAGGTACTGGTTTTAAGGCCATACTGAGTGGTTCACGGAGAACAGCCGAAGCTTGTACCAAGAGGCAGGTCTGGAGGTTCTGCAAAGAAAGGTGAAGCTTTTAGCTGAAGAGGCCAGAATGTTGGAGATTCCAGAACTGTGGCATGTGTGCTGAGGACTACTGCCAGTGGACATTCAACCTGCTTCAGAGAAACACTGCTTGGGTAACTTTGACCTGAGACTAGGGTATCTTTGAGTTCCTGTGACTACATGATGAGCAAACCTGAAGATGGACATTGAAGTAAAGAATGCAGTACTCGACTTGCTGAACTCTAGTCCTAATTTGATGTTCTCTTGCTCTGATCTAATGTTTCCATCTTAATGTTTATTTTGTGTTGAAATAATTCACTTGACTTGAAAGGATCTTCTTGTTAAGAGATTTTGTACATTTTTTAAAAAGAGACTTTCAGTTCCAACATTTAAATAACAATGTCTAGTGACAGACATTTTTAAACTGGATTATGAAGACTTTGTAGTGCAGACTTTTAGAATTAATAAAATTTAAATACATTTATATTAAAAGATAAATTGAACAACTGTGTGGAGAAGAAGTGCATGTTACAGTTTAAAAGTGATATGTTCTTGTGTCAAGTTGACAATGGGTGAAGTGTCATAGATACAAGTGTCAACTTGATGTTTGACAGTTTGAACTCTGGGCACATTTGTAGAAAATTAGTAGCTGAGTTGAACCCAGAGCAAACCTGCTGGTTATTGTCTAGTTGATGGGAAGAAAAGCCCAGTCCATGGTGAGTGGGACTAGGTTCTGGACAGGTGAATAAAATACAAAGAGCTGGTTGAGGAAGTTGGCATCCTTATGTATACTTGGCCAGACATGGTGGTCTGGCAAGTAAGGACTGTCCCTCTTTCAGCCATTATGTGAATATGGTGTGGCCAGTTCCTTTGCCCCTTTGTATCGATGTGGCATCTCCTACCAAGCTGGACAAAGAATTGTAACGAGATATTGTGAGAGAACAAACCCATTATTCCCTTGAGCTGTTTTGTCTGATGTTATCAGCAACAGTACAGGCTAACTGCAATACATATGTGTCAAACTGTCATGTGTTGCTTCTTGCCTCTCTGTTCTTGACATTGTATATGGTTTGACTAGTTCCCTGGGCTGCTGCTGATGTGCTTCTGCCGGCCATGGTGGACTGTAACCTGGAATAAAATCCCTGGTTCCCTGTGTTTTTTGGGTCAGGTAGTCATTGTAGCAGTGAAGTTACAAAACTAAAAGGGAAGGGGGGTGTTGCTGTGAAGCTGAAAAGCTGGAGTGCCTTTTCCTGAACACTGCAAGCGTGTTCACAGACAGTCTGGTCATCTATTTTTTATCTGTTTGAATTCAGTAATGGTTATGATGTTTTCAATTACCAGTCTAAGTGTACTCTCAGATTGTGACTTGGTATCAATCAAAAGGTGGTTAATTTCAAGGTGCACTCCATTCTACATCTACAGTGAGATGTCAGTTGTATTTAACTTTTTTCTTCATATCTCTTTCTTTAGTGACACAGATACAAAAACCTAGATGAATCAGTGGGTGCTTTGCCATCAGTTACGCATTATGAATATTTTTCCTAAATCATTCGGAGTATGTATACATCTGTGTCTCAACAATGGAGACATTAACAAGATATGCATAACTTTGTTTCAGGAAGTATGGTTAGGTGAATTGCATTAAGGTTTCATCAAAGTAGCAAGTAGACGGAAACTTGTTATGAATGGTGCTGTGTCAAAGAACCCAGCCCTGTTTTACACTGCACAGAAGCAGTTTCGGCAGTGGGCCCTAGTCTTTGTGCTTTTGCTAGTATGCTGCTATGGACTTGGGGAATACAGAACCTACTGCTGCCATTTTCTCTGCTCATGATACCAGCTCTCGAGTCCTTGTGGAGCACCCAGAGCAGCCTTCTCTTCTTTTGCTACCTCTCCCCTGTAGAGAGTGTCATGGTGTAAAGGTGAGTTGTCCCCCCATAGGCTCATGTGTTTGAATCCTTAGTTGATGTTGATGTTTGGAAAGATCAGGTCTTGGCACCTTTAGGAGATGAAGGCTGGCTGGAGGAAGGCACCTCACAGGCTACAGGCCTTGAGGTTTTGGTCGCCCCACCCTCCTTGCAGTCAGGTTCTTGCTCTCTCTCTGCCTCCATGATGACTGCTGTGACTTGAGCCACCTGCAGCTTCTGCCGCCGGCCATGCCTTTTCCATCACAATGAACTGTCTCCTCTGGAACTACAAGCCAAATAAATCTCCTTTCTCCCTTACGTTCTTTCTGGGTGTTGTCTCAGAACAGCAGAAAGAAAGCTAATTGCCACAGGGCATGAGAAAAGTTCTACTGAAACTCGGCTCTTCTAGCTATACCCACATCCTTGTCCAACCCCAGAGATGAATTCTTCAATTACCAGAATGCCAGAGAGGCTGCTCCTTACAAACCTGTATAGCGTTCCTTTCTCTCCTGTACCCTCCTGCTTTCCTTCTCTACCAATCCATCTCCCTCCTTTTCCCTCACCTTTGAGTCCAGGGTTCTGGCTGCCCCCTGATTTGTGCTGCATTGTAAGACGGGAACTTTCAGTCTCTTGCAAAAGAAGCTGCCATGTATACACAGCAACCCAACTGAATAGCTCCTTCTGATACTGAGTGAGAACCCCTGCTGTAAATCCATGAGAATTGAGTGCATTGGGCTTTAGCTGTTTCTCTCCCTGACAAAGATCAGAAATAACACGGCTGATAACAGCAATAAAAGTTGAACATGTTTGTCTGATAAGCAGGAATGATTGTTCTGGAAGTTTCCCAAGGGCCACTGCAGCATATTCCTAGACACCCGAGAATCACTGCCTTGCATTCTCTGATCTCTAACTGGATTTCAGGACTAAATAATGATTCACTAAACCCCTCATGTGACAGGAATACCTTTGATGATGTGGATCATTTAACTCTGCTCAATACCCACCTTCCTACTGGGCCTATTTGGAGTCTCTGAGTACCCCACCTCTCTTGAAGTCTGTCACCTGCATCATTACGCATCAGGTCAATGGGAGATCCTTCATGATCAGGGATGGTCTCTACATTTTCCATCTAGAGAAACCCTGATCTGTCCATTTAAGACAAGACCAGACTCAGACTTTGACGTCAGGTTTAACATCATGCTTCTACATTTTTATTTAAATGTGACAATATTCAAACATAAATTCATACCTCAAATTACTAGAGAGAAGAGTTAAAATATAGGGGGCTAGGGATATGGCTCAGTTATCAAAGTGCCTCAGATGCCCAAAGCTCTGGGTTCCATCCCCAGCACCACATAAACCAGGATTTGTGATAGCACAAACCTGTGATCCTAGCTCTTGGGAAGTGGAGGCAGATGGTTCAGAAGTTTACGGTCATCCTTGGCTGTACAGTATGTTCAAGAATAATAAGGTATGCAGCTGTGGGAAGAACGTGGAGCAAGCATTCCTCTCATCCAAATGACAATGGACTCCCTTGGCTGCCACTGAACCCTGTGATGGCCCTCTGTCACGGCAAGAGTTGAGTGGGGGAAGGAACGAAGAACACTGTCTCCCAAGCTTTGTAACCAAATGCTGATCATCACCTGCACCCCACTGCAGCTTCACCTCCAGCCCAGCCTCTGGAAGAAGGTCTGTGCTCAAACAAGACAGTCACACCCTCTGTACTGCACCAATGGGCAACCATGAGCAGGTACCTGGTTAGGCCCGTCAAGGCCTGCAGTAGTCTCTGAGGTTTGAACCTCCCTGCCGCTTCCTGTAACCAAATCTTCTTCACTGTGCAGCCCATGCTTGACTTTGCCAGTACCCTGAAGGTGTTGATATATGCCCCCCACAGACACCAGCAAAAGTTGCCCCTCTGGTTACTCCTGAGGCTTGTTCTTGCTTGTCCCATGATAAGGACACAGAAGCCAGCGCTCAGGCCAAGGGCCTTGAAGATGATCACAGAAACTGGCCCTCTACCTCTGGGACAAGGAGACAGAAGCCTGCTGTCCAGCCTCCCCTTCCCTGCCTGGCCTCATGTGTGGGATATTCTGAGCCTCTGATGGACAGCTAGGGACAGGAGCTGTCTTCAGCAGGCTTAGGGACTGCTTCCTTTCCCTGCGGGGTGTGGGTAGGAGGGGACTCACTAGTCTCTGAACACACCCAGCCTGCTCACCTTCCCTGCTAAGAGAATCAGGCTTGCCTCTTCAGGTTAAAGCCCCAGCCCTCTCAATCTACTGATCCCAATAATGGAGGAATGGACCACCGGGTCACTTCCCACCTGTTCAGCAGCCAGGCACTCTGAGACAGGGTGGAGCCCACACTGAAGAGACCCCTGCTGTCAGAGTCCTGGCCTCTCCCTTGCACACCCACTCTTGACTTCTGCCCGACACTAGCCTCCCAGTGTGTCTGCTCAGTGTAATTCAGTATTTTCTCTTATAGAGTAATAATGACAGGGAGCTGGGTTGTCCTTCAGATTGTCAGCTGTTTCTCAAAGACTCTACACCACGATGTCTTTGGCCCACACCTGCAGCCAGGTTGTGCTTTGTGATTGGGACATTTCTGTGCCTTGGACGATTTGACCTCTGAACAGTAGGCAGCAGTTCAAATCCACAATTGTGACAATTCAATGTCTCCAGGCCAGCCTGGGCAACATAGTAAGTTTCAGGCAAGCTTGAGCTACAGAATGAGATCCCATCTCCTAGTAAAGAAAGGTGGATTACAGACATTGTTAAATGATCACTGAGATAGAAGGTAAAAACATCCCCTAGTGGAGAATCAAGGAACTAGAGCTACATTTACTAAAGAAATAGAGGCTGTAACATGCAAACACATTTTGAAATGAAATGCAGTATACGATGTAATATATGATGTGTAACACCATCGACAGAAATTAGATATTTTATTTCATTTCGGTTAGGTTCATATTTAATACTAATTTTGACATAGTTATTAATTTTCAGAGAACTATTAATTTAATTACATGTTACTAAAGATGATTCACACTATCTTCAGATATCGACTGAACTGGGGATGTAGCTCAGTTAAGCTTCTGATTCTCCTGCAGCTACCCAGAGACTTCTGGGATTACTGCATGCACCACCATGCCCAGTTTCTACTGGTGCTAATGATCAATTCACAGCCTCATGCATGTGAGCCGTGAGCTCTACTTTCTGAACTACATCCACACCCTGAGTAGCTTTTTTGATGTAATCAATAAAGTACAATGCAGTTAGCACAACTAAGTACAGAAGCTATATTTTCAAGATAGTAAACACAGGTGGTTCTGATGAATTCAAGAATCATTTGGTCCAGGGTATTTTTTCTTTCCCCACAAATCCCATTAGCACAGAAGATGGCTTCTTTAAAGAAATTCCCCAAATGGGCTGGAGCGGTGGCTCAGGGGTTAAGCCTCCACCATGCAGGCAGAAGTTCCTGAGTTCAGATCCTAGACCCCACGTATAGACGCTGGGTGGAATCAGGGGCGGCCTGCGTTTCTGGTCCTGGTAGGGCAGATCCTGTGAATCCTGGAGCAGAGCAAAAAGGGAGGAGGTGGAGGCGGTCCATGGTGGTGCCCGAATTTGCCTATGGTTCTACACACACACACACACACACACACACACACACACACACACACACGGGCACACACACAATTGAATAAATAAAATAAAAAAAAAAGAATTCGCCAAATGGAGTAAGAATGCTTATTCCTTTTCCTGAAGTATGAGAAGTTCTCATCAATGTGGCCAGACAAAGCCAGCAGTATCCAAGGGGTAGTAAGAATCAGGTTCTTGTTTCTGGAAATTAAAAGAACTAAATGGAGTCAGGCTGCTGTTTTACAAACACAGGACTGTTACTGTGCTTCACTTGCTATGACTACAAGAGCATATCGTTCCTTTAAGGACACAAGATTCATCCTTAACTAAAAAAAAAAAGAAGAGGAAACCCCATTCTACGACTGAAAGGCATGTCTGAGTTATTTTCCCCTTCTACCAAAAGTTCGTAAATTAGTTAGCCTGGGAAAGAGACTAAACTTTAAACTTAAATCATAACTTCCATAGAAACAACTTTCAGTATTTTGAAATTCCCACGAAGTCATTGTAGTAAGTTTGGATTAAATCCTATTATAAATAGGTGAAAACATAAAAAACCTTGGCCTGCTACCAACAGTTTCTTTATCCAACTTGCATTCTGCTTTTTCAAGATTTTAATACATTTATTTACTATCCATCTATATGTGTGTGTGAGTGCATGTGCGAGTGTGTGTGCGCATGCAGTTGTACACAAGTGCTGCCATGGTGTATACGTACAAGTCAGACAATAAAAATTGTGGAATTGGGTCTCCCCTTCACTATGTGGTTCTGGGATGGAACCCAGGTCATCTTGCTTGGCGGCAAGCACCTTTACCTCCTAAGCCATCTTGTGGGCCCTTGCATTCTGCTTTTAGGAAAACCATTCAAAGAACATTGGATGTCAAGATTGCCATGGCGAGGCCCACATGGTAGGATCACTTGAGTCCATGTATCAACAAAAAACTTACATAAATAATTTCAATGACATTGGCTTATTTCTGTCATATTTAGTTCACCTTCCTATTGTTTCAAACTAGGCTGATTTCCTGGGCTTGACATTTGTACAGTAACAAATTCCCCTTCCCCTACAGACCTGTATCTTTCCTCTAAACCTCTTCTTGACATTTTGTTTATTTAAACAATCTCCCTCTTTTCATTTCATACTGAGTTCTGAAAATTGCTTAGTTTCCACAAGTAGAGGAAAGCACAATAAGAATTCCATAGTGAATCAATGTGCTAATAAAACTCTAAACAGCATCAAAATTCCTTGAAATGAAGAGAAAGAAGAGTTTCATAGAGATTAATATACTATATTCAGGGTTCTTTCTTCTATTCAAAGCATTTCACATGTATTACTTAATTTCATTCAGTAGTAAAATTGACATATGCATAACAAGTTGAACAAAATATAAAGTAGATATATATATATATGTTTTTTTCCTTACAGACGCAGTATGAGGACTAATATGTATAACGCCCAAAACATTATAACTTGAAGGTTTTAAAAATAATGATGAGATTGTAGTTTAGTTTGTGGAGTGCTTGCCTAACATGTGCAAAGTCCTGGGTTCAATCCGGAGTACCACATCAAACTGGTGTAGTGGTACATGTCTGTAATTCCAGAATTTAGAAAGTAGAGGAAAAAGAGGGCATCAGGAGCTCAAAGTCTTCCTTCACTAAATTGCAAGTTCCAGACCAGCCTGAGCTACTGATACTCTGTTTCAATAAAAGAGATAAGAAGAAAAGAAAGGAAGAAAAAAGTTACAAAAATGCACTACAATGTGCAGTTGAAATTGTTTATATGACATCTTTTGTAGTTAAACTGACAGACGAATTTGGGAACCACCATGGACCGCCTCTACCTCCTCCTTGTTTACTCTGGCACAGGATTCACAGGCTCTGCCCTACCAGGACCAGAAACGCAGGCCACCTTTGCTTCTGCCTGGTGTATATATGTGGGGTCTAGGATCTGAACTCAGGACCTTCTGCCTGCAAGGCAGTGGCTTAACCCCTGAGTCAGCACTCCATCCCCAAGAACCAGAAAGTTTAAATAGTTCATAATTTCATTTAATGCCCCATGCTTCGTGATGAGGCAACAGTTCTCACCAAGGAGGTCTGCAGTTACCTTCATATGACTCTTATTGCTCACTTAACCCACGGTATCTTCATGACAAGGAATCAAAATTTCTCGGTTGAACACAAAATGAAGTATACTCTTCAGAAGCAAAATCATGCTAGATTTTATGAATGGCGTCAAATCTTAAAGCAACTGGCACTTACCTCTCTTCCACGGCCTTAAAGAACTAAATCTATTATCCACTTTCAAATTCTGAGCCGATGTCTGCAACTACGTGCCTTATGTATTCTCCCACAGTGAACTTCCCTTCTGATTCATTCATTTATTTCTTCTGTACAAGGTTGTCTTCATCTTGATAAGCCACTTCAGATCATTTGTGGAGAAGGCATAAGCAATGCTCTAAAAGCATAATAATTTGTACAGCAAATACTTTGTACAGGGTGAACTTGGTTCTATTTTCTAGGGGGTTATTTTTTAGACAAAATAAAAACAACTGGAATTTGAAACATTTTATGTACATGAGAGCTCTCAAAATCAAGGCAAACTTAAAAAATGTTTTGTAAAAAAAAAAAAAAACCTTGTCTTTATGTTCCTTTTAAATGCAGGACTATGAGTTCATACATGTGCTCATTGTCTTACAGGACGAGATGGATGGAAAGGAGGGAGAGAAGGAAACTCACAGAAACTTAACTGCTGGCATAGGTACAATTACATGGAGCAAATCCTAGTCACGATTTGTAGCTCTCCATGTAAATGAAAAGGGCATATTTTCCCTGAATATTTATTGAGAATGTTCTTGTGTAAGGGGCTGGAAGTACTATGACCTTGCAGTTCTTTTTTTCTGCTCCACAATACTCCTTCTAATTGACTCAACAAACCAACAAACTTCTCAAGGGCGGGTCCACCTACAAGTCCATTAGCATATCGCCCTTAACTGTCTTTTTTCTTGTCCTCCCTTCCAAACCCAAGTCTGGAAACCTGAGGCTGTGTAAGCTCCTCAGACCTGTCCCACTTTCCCTGGATCACAGTACTCGATAAATTCGCTTTAGACTAAATGACTGACTGAACAGTGAATGGAATGTGTTCCTTTCTCCATGAGTGTCCATTGGGGTGAGGGACAGGTAATAACGAAGTCCGTTTTTCCTGGGGGACACAGAGCAGTACTTAATTTTACTCCATGAATCAATGGTGTAAAAAGGAGGTGATGTCAGAGGCCCACAGTAAGAGGGAAAGCCAAGCCTGGGAAGGCATAGGAACCCTCATCAGGAACTAAGGGAGGGGTGCATGCTTATTTCGCCCATCTGCCTGAAAGGAAAAGTGTGCTGAGAGGCTGTAATTCAGTTGGCCCCCAGATCCAGTTAAAGGGCTGGAAAAGTAGCTGCAGGGGTGCAGTGCTACCACAGGTCATTCAGTTCTGCCTCCTATTCGGGTTCAGTTCGGGTAGAGGTGTTTAGCGCTGGCAGAAACACCCAGAAAATCCTCTTTGGAGGACAATCGGGACTTGGACTGTTTTCAGAAGGAATTTCGTTCCCTTTAGGAAAAGGACTTGATGCTGTGGAGGGAGCATCAAGGGAGGGAACTTTGGAGGCGGGCAGGACCAGAGCGCATGCGCGGAAGGAGCCAAGTGAATGCAAATCACGGTAGTGGGATGGTCCCCACAGAGGCCCACAGTGATGGACCTAGAGGAGGCGTGACTGGGAAGCATCCCCAGAGGCCCGAACACCGTGGTAACCGCGGCTGTGACGCAACAGTCAGGGGTGGAGCCGAGGAGGAGGCGAGGCTTAGGGAGTGACAGCGTGCAGTGTTGTGGAGTTTCAGATGTGCTGACACACGCAGGAGGGTGTCCGCGTGTCCGCGGGAGCCTGCCCACAATCCCAGGGCTGTAAGCGTGGAGGCGTGGCAGAAGTGGACGGGGAGGACCGCCCGTGGGGTTGGAGGCTTGCTGTGACTGCACGAGGAAGCTGGGGGTGGCTCCGCCCTCCGTGGGGCGTGTCCTCGTGCCCACGCGGGTCGAGGGTCGTGGCCCAGGAGCAGGGTGAAGTCGCGGGCGAGTGAGCGAGTGGCCGAGGGCAGGCCCGCGTCCGCTGTAGAGCGTGGGGGACGTGGCCCGCGGCGGCGGGGACGGCGGCGGCCGGGCGGGACGTGCGCTCTTCTCCCGCTGGAAGGCCGCGCGAGCGGCGTGACCTCGCGTGGCAGATGTTCTCCGCGCGGGCGGCCCGCGGGGGCGTGGCCCAGGCGGCGGCGCCCGGCCGCGCTCGGGGCGGCGGAGAGTCGGTTCCGGTGAGTGCGGGTGGTTTCAGTGTGAGCACAGGGACTTGCCCGTCCTGGCACCGGGAACTCTGGATGTAGGTCCGCGAGCGGAGGGGAGCTGAGGCTCGCTGCCCCGGACTGAGCGGCGCGGGCGGCAGCGCTTTCCCAACACACTGCTGGGTTTTCGCGAGGAAGGTCGGGGATGCTTTTCCGTTCTTCCCTTTAGAGGGTGAGGAGGACCTTCCTAGAAACCCAGGCTCTGGATGCCAGGCTTCTCCAGGCTGCACAGGAATCTCAGCTTTCTCTTGCTCCTCAACTCCGCCTTTTGAAAATTTAAGTTCCTATTATTTTTCCCCCACTTTTAGTTTTTCCCAATAATAGAACCAATTGTAGCCAGTCCTCTCCCTACCTCCTCCCCTCCCCAGTCCCCCCTTGCACTCTCCCCCTTTTCCCCTTCCTTTCACTGCCCTTCCTCCTCCCCTTTTCCCAGTGCTCCTCCTTCTCCCCTCCCATACCCTGGAGCATCCTTTTGTGTGAATGCCAACCTCCCTCTGAGTCTTCACTCCAGTGAGGGGTAAGACTCAGTGGCATAGCCTGGAGCCCTTTCTTGGGCTCCCCATTAGTATGTGAACTCTATTTTGTCTGTTATCCCTTGGTGTAAGGATCCTACTGCCTGAGTCTCCCCCCATCAATGCTGGCTTTGGGCGGTCGTTGACATGTCAGCCATTGTACAGGTCATGCAGTCTGATTCTGACTACTGCAGCCCTAACTTGTGTGGTCCTCCCCATCTTTAGGCTCTTACTATCTTGCCTCCCTATGTTCTGCAAGGTTCCCTGGCCTTTAGGATGGGGAGAGATTTGCCTGGTCTGGTTCCAGGTGATTAATGTAGGGTCTTCAATGTTCAGAATTATGGTTTGTTGTTGTTTCCAGTTTTCCTTTTCCTGAACAGCCCTTGGCTCCATCCTGATTGGTATCGAAGGTCACCTCCCTAATGATGAAAGACTGTTTAAATGAATATCTTAATATAAGAGAAGACGCAAAGGTAGGTGGAATAGGAGTAGGACACAACAGTGGGGTTTTGGGGTTGGTCAGTGTTACATTTCTCGGATGGTTACCAACTATCTGCCAGTCCCTATACCCTCCCTGATAGTTTAGATCAAACCTCGTCAGTCGCAAGTGACCAGGAAGGGAAGTAATAGTGAGCTTCACCAGATGTCTTGCTATTTACATGCACTGCTTGATGGTGACTTATTTTCTCTACTGCAGCATGACCCCCGCTCTCCTTTGTTTCTGGGGAGGAACCGTCCTTCCCCTTCCCTCCTGTTTATAATCTTTTTGATTACAGTAGGTGTTGCAGTTCACCTGCATGATTGTTGATAAATGACCATCAAATGGCTTAAGGGTACAAGGGTTTATACTTTCTTACGATTCCAGGTTACAGTTCTCAGTCCCACTTGACGGGAGAGCACGCACCAACACCAGGACGGAGGGAACTGGCCACACCATCACCACATAACAGCTGAGAGAGGGACAGTCCTTACTTGCCAGACCAGCATGTATGGCCAAGTGTAAAAAATGATGCGGACTTCCTCAGTATTTTATTCATCTGTTCAGGGAATAGTTCCACCCACCATAGTCTGGGCCTTCCCCATCAGATAGTCTCCTGCAGGTTTGCCCTGTGCTTAAATTAACTACTAATTCTCCACAAATGTGCCAAGAGCTCAATCCCTCTACAGTCAAGTTGACACTTGTACCTAACTATGACAGTAGGTCTTACAGAGATTTACCTTTGAATATGTCATTAAGTGGGTTTGGTATTAGGATCCACCTATTAGGGAATACATACAGTGTCTTAATTTTCTGTGTCTGGGATACATCACTCAATATAATTTTTTTTAATTCCTTCCATTTTCTGGCAAATTTCATTAATTCATCTTTTTTGATGGCTGAATAATATTCCATTGTATAAATGTACCACATTCTCCTTATCCATTCGTCACCTGTTACACATTTGTGTTGATTCCATGACTTTGCTATTGTAAATAGTGCTGCAATGAACCTGGCCGTGCTTGTGTCACTGCAGTGAACTTTTGCATTATGGGGGATTATTCCCAGAAGTGGTATAGGAGGGTCATATGGTATTTCAATCTTTAACTTTTTTAGAAATCGACAAACTGGTCGCCAGAGTGGTTGTATAAGCCTGCATTACCCCTAGCAATGTAGGAGAGTTCCCCTCTCTCCACATCTTCTCCAACATTTGGGGTTGTTTGTATTATGGATTTTTGCCATCCTGACGGAGATGAGATCCCATCTTAGGGAAGTTCTGATTTGCATTTCCATGATGGCTAAGGACGTGGAGCATTTTTTAAGATATTTGTTAGACATTTCAATTTCATCCCTGGAAGAGTTTCTGTTGAGTTCCCAGGCCCCCCGCCCATTTTTTAATTGGGCCATTTATCTCTTTGGTGTTTACATTTTTAAGTTCTTTGTACACTCTGGATTATACTCTTGGGTATTCCTCTCAAGTATCTTTTTGGCTTTAACAACCTCTTCCATTGAAATGGTTAGTTCTTCCCCTTTGTCTTAAGATCTGATAATCTATTTTCTGCTTCCATAGTTCTGCTGAGAAGACTCTCTGTTGAGTTCTGGAATGAAGATGGCTTGTCGTGTAGTTGGAGTTTAAACTCTGCTTGAGATTGTTTTAATGCTCTATGCCTATTTTTATTTCTTCAACTGCTTTTCTCATCTCCTCCAAGTGCCTATTGTGTTCCTGTTCAAAGTAGTTGATGTGTTTATTTACCTCCTCCTGCATTTCCTCTTTCATTGTTTTGATCATAGTAAAGATCAGGCTTTGAAAATCGTTATCTTTAGCATGGCTTTCTTGGCTATTTTCTGTGATTTTGTTCTGGTTGGAGTCTGTCATTATGGGGTTGATTCTTTTTGTAGGAGATTTGTTGTGTTGGTTTTTATTTCTCAGGGATTCGAGCTGTGACCTGGGCCCTTTTGTGTTACTTCTTATGACCTTTTTTTTCTGTGTGTTTTTGACAGAACTGAATTATACAGTATTACTACACTTGAGCAGTTACTGCTAATGTTTGCCTTGGAGTTGGATACACTTGTCTGGTCTTATTGTTATTTCCTTGCTGAGGCTATTGGAGTGTTAGTACATCAGTTAAGTCAGCTTTGGCAGACAGGGAATGAAGGTTAATATGGTAGTGTCCTTTTTGGATTTACGTGCTTGGTGATATGTGAGGATAAATGGTATATTCCGTGAAGTTGTGTGGGTTTTTGGGTGGCGATATGGAAATATTAAACTACAGTGACTAATATTTGAGAGGACCAAGATGGTAAAAAGTGTTCTCTGCCATATGATGTGATGACTTTTGAGGACCTCAGATGAATGGCGTTGGTCCCCTATAGCTTTGCTGGGGTTTTCTCTGGACTTGTTGAATTCTGAGGAGGAGGGAGTCCACCCCGGTCAAGGTCTGGAGCAAAAAGGCAAAGTGGCTGGTGGGTTGTAAAGATGACCTGGGACCCAGGGTGTGGCCTAGGAGCCTTCACCAGAGCCAGAAAGGCAGGCTGGCTACATTGAGGCATGCAGATGGCCTGGGGCATGATCTAGGGGGCTTACCTGAGGAGTAGGGAATCCGCCTGGGTCAGGGTCCAGGACAGAAAGGCCAAGAGGCTAGTTGGGGCACACAGATGACTTGGGGCCTAGGGCTTGGTCTAGGTAGGAGCCTTACCTGAGGGGCAGGGATTCCTACAAACCCAGGCTCTGGATGCCAGGCTTCTCCAGGCTGCGCAGGAATCTCAGCTTTCTCTTGCTCCTCAATTCTGCCTTTTGAAAATTTAAGTTCCTATTTTTCCCCACATTTTAGTTTTTTTCACAATAATAGAACCTGAATTGGTAGCCAGTCTTCTCCCTACCCCCTCCCCTCCCCAGTCCCCCCTTGCACTCTCCCCCTTTTCCCCTTCCTTTCACTGCCCTTCCTCCCTCCCCTTTTCCCAATGCCTCCTCCTCCTTCCCCTCCCATATCCTGGAGCATCCTTTTGTGTGAATGCCAAACCTCCCTCTCAGTCTTCCACTCCAGTGAGAGTTATGTACTCAGTGGCATAGCCTGGAGCACTTTCTTGGGCTCCCCATTAGAATGTGAACTCTATTTTGTCTGTTAATACCTTGGCTCTAAGGATCCTACTGCCTGGAATCCCCCCCCATCAATGTTGGACTTAGGGGGTCGTTGACATGTCAGCCATTGTACAGGTCATGCAGTCTGATTCTGACTACTGCCGCCCTAACTTGTGTTGTCCTCCCCATCTTTAGGCTGTTACTCTCTTGCCTCCTTATGTTCTGCAAAGTTCCCTGAGCTTTAGGATAGGGAGTGTAATAGTTACTCTTAAGTAGTCCTGTGAGAGAGCACTCAAAGTCAAGAAACTTAAGGAAGAAAGGGAGGTTTATTCAGCTTATGGTTCCAGAGGGAAGGTACATTCTTTCAAAGCAGAGGCGGCATGGCTGGCTGGCCAAACCTGGAGGAGGCTAAGTCACTGCAGACTTCTTGGAAGCTGAGAGCTGTAGACCGCTTGCAGCCAAGGCAGACTTCTCCTGAAGGTAGGGTGGGACTAATCCACCTCAAGGCCCACGCCTTGTGACTGCCTTCCTTCAGCAAGGCTCCACCTCTCAAGGTACCATCACTTTGCCAAACACATGAGACTGTGGGGGACACATTTCAAACCATGACGGGGAGTGATTTGGATGGTCTGGTTGCAGGTGATGAATGTTCTGAATTCTGGTTTGTTGTTTCCAGTTTTGCTTTTCCTGCACTGCCCTTGGCTCCATCCTGATTGGTATCGAAGGTCACCTCCTCCCTAAGACGAAAGACTGTTTAAATGAAGATCTTAATATAAGAGAAGATACAAAGGTATGTGGAATAGGAGTAGGACACAGCAGTGGGGTTTTGGGGGATTCAGTATCACATTTCTCGGATGGTTACCATCTATCTGCCAGTCCCTATACCCTCCCTGATTGTTGAGATCAAACATTATCAGTTTCAAGTGACCAGGAAGGGAAGTCAGAGTGAGCTTCACCAGATGTCTTGCTATTTACATGCACTTGATGTTAGGTTATTTTCTCTACTAAAGCATGATCGCGCTCTCCTTTGTTTCTGGTGGGGAACCCTCCTTCCCCTTCCCTCCTGTTTATAATCTTTGTGATTACAGTGTTGCAATTCACCTGCATGGTTGCTGATACATGACCATCTAACAGCTTAAGGGAACAAGGCTTCATTCTCTCTTGAGATTTCTGGTTACAATTTTCAGTCCAGCTTGATGGGAGAGCACACAAGAACACCAGGATGGAGGGACTGGCCATACCATCTCTATGTAATAGCTGAGGAAGACGATCCTTACATGCCAGACCAGCATGTCTGGCCAAGTGTACAAAAGGTGCGGACTTCCCCAACCAATTCTGAGTATTTTACTCATCTGGTCACGGCCTGGTTCCAGCCACCATAGGCTGGGCCTTCCCCATCAGATAGTCTCCTGCAAGTTTGCTCTGTGCTTCACTTAACCACTAATTCTCCACAAATGTGCCAAGAGCTCAATCCCTCAACAGTCAAGTTGACACTTATACCTAACTCCGACAGGAGGTCTTACAGAGATTTACCTTTGAATATGTCATTAAGTGGGTTTGGTATTAGGATCCACCTATTAGGGAATACATACAGTGTCTTAATTTTCTGTGTCTGGGATCCTTCTCTCAATATTATTTTTTCTAATTCCTTCCATTTCCCGGCAAATTTCATTAATTCCTTTTTTGATGGCTGACTAGTATTCCATTGTATAAATGTACCACATTTTCCTTATCCAATGGTCACCTGTTAGGCATTTGGGTTCATTCCATGACTTTGCTATTGTATATAGTGCTACAATGAACGTGGTTGTGCTTGCATCACTACAGTGAATTTTTTGCATTATGGGGGATTATTCCCAGAAGTGGTATAGGAGGGTCATATGGTATTTCAATCTTTAATTTTTTTAGAAATCGACAAATTGTTCGCCAGAATGGTTGTATGAGCTTGCAATCCCATTAGCAGTGTATGAAAGTTCCCTTTTCTCCCATCCTCTCCAGCATTTGATGTTTTTTGCATTGTGGATTTTTGCCATCCTGACCGGGATGAGATAATATCTTAGGGAAGTTTTGATTGGCATTTCTCTGAGGGCCACAGATGTGGAGTATGTTTTAAGATATCTGTTAGACATTCAATTTCTTCCCTGGAAGAATTTCTTTTGAGTTCCCAGGCCCACCCATTTTTTAATTGGTCCATTTGTCTCTTTGGTGTTTACATTTTTAAGTTCTTTGTGCACTCTGGATAATACTCTTGAGTATTCCTCTCAAGTATCTTTTTGGCTTTAACAACCTCTTCAACTGAACTGGTTAGTTCTTCCACTTTGTCTTCAAGATTTGATATTCTATTTTCTACTTCCATTGTTCTGTTGAGAAGACTCTCTGTTGAGTTCTGGGTTGAAGATAGCTTGTCTTTTAGTTGGAGTTTATACTCTGCTTGAGATTGTTTTAACTGCTCTATGCCTATTTTTGTTTCTTCAACTACTTTTCTCATCTCTTCCAACTGTCTATTGTGTTCCTGTTCTAAGTAGTTGATGTGTTTATTTACCTCCTCCTGCATTTCCTCTTTCATTGTTTTGATCATAGTAAAGATCAGGCTTTGGAAATCCTTATCTTGGGTATTGCTTTCTTGGCTATTTTCTGTGATTTTGTTCTGGTCGGAGTCCGTCATTATGGGGTTGATTCTTTTTGCAGGAGATTTGTTTTCTTGGTTTTTGTTTCTCAGGGATTTGAGCTGTGACCTGGGCACTTTTGTTTTACTTCTTATGACCTTCTTTTTGTTCTGTGTGTTTTTGACAGAAGTGATTTATACACTATTACTACACTTGAGCAGTTATTGCTAGTGTTTTCCTTGGAGTTGGAGTTATTTCCTAGAGAAAGCTATTGGACTATTAGTACATCAATTAAGTCATGTTTATTATCCAGGGAATGAAGATTAATATGGTAGTATCTTTTTTGGGTTTACTTCTTTGGTGATATGTGAGGTGAATGGTAGATTCCCTGAGGTTGTGTGGATTTTTATGTGGTGATTGGGAAATATTAAACTATAGTTTCGAATGTTTGAGAGGAACAAGATGGTAAAAAGTGTTTCCTTACCTTAGCACTAGATGAGAAGATTCTCTCCCATATGTTGGGATGACTTTAGAAGACCTCCAAACAATGGTGTTGGTCCCCTATAGCTTTGTTTGGTTTTTCTCTGGACTCTATTGAATTCTGAGAATGAGGGATTCCATCCAGGTCCAGTTCCAGGGCAAAAAGGCAAAGTGGCTTGTGGGGTGTACAGATGACCTGGGAACCGAGGTGCGGCCTAGGGGCCTTCCTCAGGGCCAAAAAGGCAGGCTGACTACTAGTGTGTCAAGCAGATGATCTGGGGCCTGGGGCACAATCTAGGGGGCTACCTGAGGAGCACGGAATCCACCTGGGTCAGGGTCCAGGACAGAAAGGTAGAGAGGCTGGTTGGGGACATAGATGACCTGGGACCTGGGGCGTGGTCTAGGAGCCTTACCTGAGGGGCAGGCAATCTGCCTTGGTCCGCCCTGGGCAGAAAGGCAGAGTGGCTAGTGGGGTGCACAGATGATCTGGCATCTGGGGTGTGACCTCTGGACCTTTCCCTGGGCCAGACCGGCAGGCTGGCTACTAGTGGGGTAGCCAGAAGTTCTGGGGCCTGGGGTGTGATCTAAGGGGCTTACCTGAGGAGGAGGGAGTCCACCTGGGTCAAGGTCAGGGCAGAACGTCAGAGTGGCTGAGGAGCAGGGAGTCTGCCTGGGTCCTCCCCTTTTGTTTAATTTCGTGCTGCCTTTCCCCTAAAGATGGACGAAAGGAACTTCCAATGTAATGTGCGTCCTGAAAGCCTCTTAGCACTCTGTTAATAACTACTAGAACGACACTAATGGAAACTCGTGCGTATAAGTGTCACTATACCGCTTCCTCATTTATTTTTGCAGGCACATTTTGAGAAATACTTGCAGGGAACAACAATGCATATGTGTATGCCCCTAATTTGGATAGTTTCTTCTGTATTTAGCCATTTGAAAAGCACATATGGACTTCAGGATTTTGGAAATAAAAACTTTCCTGGTCTTTCACCCCTTTTCCTCAGGTATTTTGCATAAGAATTTGGAAGTCCACCAAAAGGCCAACGTTCTCTCTTCTATTATGCACCTGCCGTCCCCGCAAAGCCAACAGAAGGCTGCCAGTGCTTGCAGTTGGAGTGCAATGCAGGTAAAGTGAATTGTGACTGAAAAGTGGATCGTCAGGAAATGCTGGCAGGAAAAAACGTGTATTTCTTTTTGTTCGCCTCACAGTAAACACTGCCCCAAGCCTGGAAAGTATCAGGAGCAAGGTATGGGGAGGGGTCTTGCGAGGAAAAGTTGGTGGTGGATGTTGCCGTGATGAAGTGTAAGACCTTGTTCTTAAAGCAGCTCACCTCCGTGGAAACTGTTACTGTATTCTATATACAGGTGTCCACCTGATTTGCAATTGCATGTATAAGTTTTTTCTTCTCTGCCCTCCTTATATTTAGGTCCTTGCAAATTATTTGCCACCTGTGACTGAGATATTAAGCTAACCATGGTGATGAATGATCTAAAGATCATTCTGGAAGCATATCCCTGCAGATCACTATGAAAATGGTTTCCGTTCAGAGTTCTCAGCCATAGTGCACCTCACAGTTTCTGTGTTTACCCTGAAGAACCTGGAACTGCCCTGTGAGTACTCCACTTTCTAGAAAGCACAAAATGACTTGTGATGTTTGCAGCAATTGTGCATAGATAGATAGTGTGACATTGTCTCTCCAGTGTGCCATTATATCCCTTAGGACTGTGAACATCATGCTTCCTGGCAAGGTGTGTCAGTGCGTTAGGTACTTGCATTGCGAGTGTGAGGAGCAGAAGTTACAAAAGCCGGGACAAGTTCACTCAGACTCCAAGTCTCCCCAGGGCAAGCTGGTTAGCTAGTCTCGCTGATTAGTGGTGACCAAGTTTCAGTTGGGAAACCTTGGAGAGTGTTTAATGAAGATAACCTGTGTCAGTTCAGACGTCCACCTGTCCGTGCACCTATGTACCTGCACACATGCGAGTTCCCCCCTCCCACACACACGCACAAGCACCAAAAAAGGAAGAAGGAGTATAAAGTAAACATATGAAAGACTTTATATATTGTTATAGTTAGGTACAGGTCTCAACTTGATGGTTGAAGGTTCAGGCTCTGGGCACATTTGTAGAGAATTAGTAGTTGAGTTAAGCCTAGAGCAGGAGATTGTCTAGGTGATGGGGAAGGTCAGCCCATGGTGGGTGAAACTAGTCTCCAGGCAGGTGAATAAAATGGAGGGACCTGTTTGAGAAAGAGGCATCCTTGTGCATTCTTGGCCAGACATGTTGGTTTGGCAAGTAAGACTTGTCCCTCTCTCAGCTATTCGTGGATATGACATGGCCAGTTCCCTGGGCCCTTTGGTGATGGCTCACTCTTTCCTGCAAAATGGGAATGAGAACTGTAACTGGACAATTGTAAGAGAGTAAATCCCTCATTACCTTTATCCATTTGATAGTGATTTCTCAGATCACATGAGGATGCAAATGAAATGGATCACTGTCATGTGTCAGATGGCATGTGCGTCAGCAGTCAGTGGACAATATGTGGGAGTCAGTTCCCTCTTTTCCCATGTGCTCTCTGCAGATCAAACGCATATTATCAGACTTGGTCTTTCCAACCTAGAAAAGTCTTTCTTGACAAGTTTATGGATGTGAAAATTAGGCCATGTGAATACCAGGCAAGGGGTCTGATCAGTTTCCAGTGTCGTAGCATCTGCTATCTTTATCACATCCTGTTGACAGTTGTCTTTTAGTAATACATAGTCTGCAAATTATTTCTTTGCATCCTAACTTTCTGGAAGCTAGGTGTTAATGTTTGCAAGCAGTTCAGGTGGTCCACGTTCTGGAGTTGGGCTGTGAAGATGGCTTAGTGGGTAAAGTGCTTTCTGTGGAAGCCTGCTGATTTGAGTTTGAGCACCAGAAATCACTTGTGGTGGAAGGAAAGAGCACAATCCACAGAATTGTTCTCTGACCTCCATGTACTTGTGTCCCTGTGTGCACATGCACACAATTTTAATCATGTTCTAAAATTTAAAACACTCTACTATTAATTCTAGCTGACTTGTTTTTAGCGTGGGCCCCATTGTAAACATGGAAGATCATGTGAGGCTGCAAATGGTCTCTCTCAAACTTCACATTCCTTCCTTGGAATACAAGTCACTGCCCAGGACATGTGGGTGCAGGGAGTCTCCAGTGTGACATGGGCCTAGGGGTGGTCATTCTTTGTTCTTGTGAGCTGACCTGGCACTATCGTTGTTGAATGACATTTCTGACGTCTGTCGGTCACACGTTCATCCCAGTACCCTCCTGAAGTGTCTCACGACGTTTTCAAATCTTTTTGGGAAAGATAACCCGGCAAGGAGGCAGAACAGTTCCAGAATCCAGGTTCTCTGACGTTTGTTCTTTTTACATTTACTCTTTTGCAGGAGAAAAGGAAATCTCTACCAGTGCTTGCCTGGTTTACTCTGTTGACTGGAAGTAGTATCGTGAGCATGTCGTTACTGTGAGTTTATTTTCTCTAACATTGACTGTGGCCTCCTTGAAATGAACTGGGCCCATCATAATAAATTTCTGATTGTTGTTGATGCCACATTCTGCTGAGGCCTATTGAGAATACTGGCATTTGTTGTCCTAGGGCTAAAGTACAAAAAGTTAGTCACGCTTACCTACCTACTAGTGTTTCGTTTTAAGTGTCAGTTTTTTTTTTCCTTTTGTGACTTCCTTTTGTTTGCTGTTATATTTGGAAGTTGGAAGTTAAAAGGTATGCTTTGGGGGAGTTTGATAAACTTAGTTGACCAACAAAATAGCAATAGTGTTCCAAGAAGGTAACATTTCACTGCATTAATTTTTCCATGTGTCATACTGTGTTCTTATAAGCTAGGCCCAGAATTAGGGCAGAGTAAGCATTCATTTGACTTTTGACATGGCCACTCTCCTTACCTGTTTTTCTCTAGGAGTGCGTCGTGGTCTTTGCTGCCCCTCTGAGCTTGTGTGCTCTTCTGATAGCTTGTCCCTCTACTTAGTTGTGAAAACTGCACTCACTGTGTGTGCAGCCCCAGAGCCCGGAGAAGGCCCGTGTGCCCTTGGCACCAAGAGTGACCAAGGTTCTTGAGGTTTTAGAGAGAAGTGCAAGCTGCTGGCTCTGCTAGTGTCTGTCTCGTGGTCAGGATGCAGGGTCGGTGCTGTTTCTGTTGAGGTGTATGTCGTCTTCATCATTGTCATCCTCTTTAGTCAATGCCTCCCTTGGGTTTGTCGGTCACGTGTTATAGCAAGGGGTCGTGGTGTGTTCAGAAAGCAGCTGCTCAGGACAGCCCTGAGCTGGGCACCCCTTGTTCATTCAGGATCAAGTATAATTTTCTCACAGGGGCTCCCATACAATGAACAGTGGGGTCAAACCATAGAGTTCCTCTAGACGTGGATGCCAGTTATCTGTTCTCAGAGCAGCAGAACATCAGTGTTCTCCCCAAGATTTACGAAAATGTGAGACAGACCATACCCTCAGAAAGTACACCACCTAGAAAAATTAAATTACAAAGGGAATCAGAATTTTTTTATGAAATTATCTGCCCTCAAGAAAGAAGCTTTGGAAGGAATTCAGCCAATGATAAAACATTTCTTATATATGGGCTAATCTGTTTTTGTGTGTTACCCTGTGTCACTCTATTTCTACCACTTACAAACTGTTATGAACTAACGTAGATCCTTCCAAGAGATGCCAGTGACACTGTAAGATATTCATCCTGCTATGCGAAATCCTGGCTGTCTGACTGTTTTGGATTGGGACTGTGGGTGGTTTTCTGCTTAAGACCTTAATTAAGATTTCTTGCATCCCCCTTAAGAATAAGCCCCATTTGTCATTTGTTTTTCATTAATAAGTTACATAGCAAGTAACCTCATTACATACTGTATACTGTTTGACAGCATCGCCCTGGGTCTTCAAGAATAATATAGCTATCTTTAAGATTACGGCCAAAGACCTACGAGCTCTGAAACTGGATGGCGCAATCTTGATGCGATGTGTTGCTGATTTACTGATTGTAAGGCCTGATTTTGAAATATCTATTTAACTTTAATTTGGTTCTGAATCACATAGATATGGTAGATAAGACGCATCCCCCCACAAAATTCAGATTTGCCAGAAGAGTTCATTATCTCCACTGTCAAGGAAAAAGGAGCTTAATTTCTGGTCAGAAACAATTGGCATTAAATCCTTGTAAGTAGGAGGCATCTGTCAGTTTGTAGGGATAACCGGGTTCTGCCAGACTTAGGTTTTCTAACTTAGGAATAATAGTAAAACCTCATTTTACTTGTGTGTGTGTGTGTGTGCATGTGTGTTATGTATGGGGTATATATGTGATTTCAGGCACTTATGTGTCATAGTACAAGGATTTGGCACAGCAGGACAACTTTTGGGAGTCTTCTCTCCTTCTACCCTATTGAGGCAAGACTGGTCTTGTTTCTGCTGCTCCACACATTCCAGACTAGCTGGCCCATTCCAAGTAATTCTCCTGTCTCCTGTTCCCATCTCACCCTAGCACTGCTGGTATTACAGATGGGAGCCGCCACTTCTAGCATTTCGTGGAGTCCAGGGATCGAGCTCTAATAGTCAGGTTTGCACAGCAAGCAGTTATATTTGCTGAGCCATTTCACCAGCCCAATAGTGAAACCTCTATATAAGTCTCTCTAAAAACTAGATGCATACCTGTGTGTTGGATTCCTGAATGTGGATGGACATATGACTTTGCTCCAATAAGTAATACCTCCATCTGTGCTCATGCAAGCAACCGTAATTACATGAAGAAGACACAAAACAAAGAAAGGAGACTTGTTGGGAAGAAGGGGTTCAACAGGAGGGGATAAATAATGGGGAATATGCTCAAAGTACATTATGTATGTTGGAGACCGAAAGAATAAATAAGTTAAAATAAGAGACCTCACAATATTAAGAAAAAAAGAGAAAGACTGTTGTTGAGCTTTTGAGACAGCTGAAAAAACAGCAAAAGCTCCAGTATTAGATTAGCTAACAGTTGAACGCCTCCAGAGGTTCTATTGCTCACTTCTCCAGAATCCAGAAGGCAGCCACCATTTCTTCAAGTGATTTTCAGACACAAGACAAGTTTTTTCCAAGACCGTCTATTTGGACACTTGGATTTCATCAGGGGTTGAAATCGCTAGAATAAAAATAAAGGTTCTGGTTGACAGTGGGATGAACAGGCAAATATCAGGTGATTTTTTTACCTGGTGATACCAACCAACAGCCCCCCAAATCCAGCTACCTTATTCCCAATAATGGAAGCTGATTCTGTTTTGGAATGTAACTGCTTAGAAATTCTTGATGTGCTCTATTACAGAAGACCAGATTTGTCTCATCAGAGGTTGGCGACTTTCGACTTAAAACGTGGGACCGGAAGCAGCTTCATGGAAGACAGATGCTGCTGAGCTGCATATGTTAATGACTCCAGTCAAGGTAATAGAAGTCTATTCCCTCAGTCGTGGCACCTCCACACAAAAGACTGAATTGCGTGCACACTCTAGGGCCTTGTAACTGTTGTCAGGAAAACAAACATCTGTAATGAGGATTACTAGCACCAGGAAAGAAAAACATCAGAACTGATAGAAATGCTGGCCCTGCTTCAGTCAGTCAGTTTAGCAGTCCAGGTAACCATTCACACACTGTTTAGGACACCAAAAAACGGATTCCCGTAGACTAAGTTACATCAAAAGGCCCACATAGTAACAAAACAAGTTGCTAGGGAGGGCAGTTTTGCAGATGGTGGACTGAGTCAGAAAATGAGGCTTTACTAAAACTCACTGAAAACTTAATGATGATGCAATGGTATTACTCCATGAAGTGCATCCCATTTCAGTACACTGACGGGACAAATGATAGGAATCCACTGATAAGAGCTTATATGGCTTTGTTTGGAAGGACTATACTCTCCAAAGACTATTTATTTATTTATTTATTTTATATAACATTTTTTATTATTTCCGCTTATACAAACTTAACAGGTACACCGGTTCCCTCCCTCCCTCCTCCTTTCCCCACCACTCTGCTCGCCCTACCCTCACCCCTCCCTACCCACCCCCCAATGCCTCCCCTCCCCCAATCCCCAGAGAATCCTTTAATGTGCATGCCTGACTGTCCTCTGGGTCCTCCTCTCAGATGACATACAAGGACCCAGTGGCATTTCTCTGAACCCTTTCCTGTGTTCCCCTTAAGCATAGGAACACTATTTTCGCTGTCAATCCTTTGCCTCCAAGGATCTTGGTGCTTTTAGCAAATGCTAGACTTTGTGGGGGCAATAGTGTGTTGGACATTGTACAGGGCATGCAAAGTCCAATTATGATTGCTTCGGCCCTAACGTGTGTGGAGTATCTTGCATATCATTGCTCCTCCCATCCTTGTGCTCTTACACTCTTAACGCCCCCTCTTCTGCAAATTTCCCTGAGCTTCAGGATAGGGAGAGATTAGGCTGGCCTAGTTCTAGGTGGTTGATATAGAGTCTCTGAAGTTCTGGATTATGGTTTGTTGACTTTCTTTTGCAGTTTTGCTGCTCCTGCAATGCCCTTCACTCCATCCTGATGGGTATTTGATGTCACCCCCTGGCCAGAGATAAACAACTGTTAAACTAGAGTCTTGTTATAAGAGTATATTCAAAGATAGATGCAATAAAAGTAGGAAACCACAGTGAGGGAGGGGTCAATCATCCATTTGCAAAATGGTTACTTATTATCTGCCAGACTATATGCCCTCCCCTTCTGGTGAGATCACACCCTCTCAGCTGTAGATGATCAGGAACGAAAAGTCTGTGAACTTAACCAGATGTCTCATTAATTACTTGCAGTCCTTGATGGAAGCTTATTTTCTCTGCTGTAACATGGTCCACTCTCTCCTTGTTTCTGGTGTGGCCCTCATACCCCATCCCGCCTGTTCATACTCCTTGCAATTACTGTATTACAGAGATTTATCCTTGAGTGTCTCTAGGTGGACTGGGTGAGTTTGGTACTAGGAGCCACCTATTAGGGAGTACATATGGCGCTTAATTTTCTGGGTCTAGGACACTTCACTCATTATAATTGTTCAAAAGACTATTTAAAGGATGCCATTTGTGTGGAAAATAACCTAAGACTGTGTGCAGTCCATGTCAGTAGGCATGTAATGTAAGTGGAAATACACATTTGAAAATGCCAAATAAATGTCACTCAGAAGTTCTAAGCAAGTGCTTTTAAATTCTTACAAAGATTTATGGATACTTTTTCATGCAAGGTAGGTGAATCACCCTAGTGTTAGTGGAGGACATTATGGTCTAACGGGCACTGATTGGAATTCTGTTTCTTATGTTCTACAACAAGGGATAGATAGGGACACATGAGTAATAGTAGAAGAGAAGACAGTTTATTAGAAAAGAGTACACTTTCAAGGAGTAGGTGGGCACAGTCCAGAACTGGAAGAAAAGTTACCTCCTAATGCACATACCCAGCATATCTGGAACTTTGCTGGTCATTTCTTTAGCACCAACTTTTTGGTGAGTAGTTGCCTTCTGTTAACATGTTGACCTCTGTAATAGTTGGGGAGGTGTACAATCCTATCTAACAACTGGTTTCTTTCATATGTTAATTTGCCTTTACCCTCTGTTCTGCTGAACCATACTACACAGATGGAGAAAGCAGCAAATCTAATTAAATTTTACTTACAATTCTTCCTAGGTTTGAACTAGTTAGCTTTATTGAGAATGTTCAAAGGCCTGATTTTATTTTTGAGATAAACAAAAGAATGAGTAAAACTTTGAAATTAACTTGGAAATTACATTCAATGTTAAGACCATATTCCAGAGGAAAAGGAGAAAGGATGAGTCATACCTTAAAACACGGGCTAAATGTTAAGAGACCCCTTTCAAATGAGATAAAGTTTACTTACTGCTTTGCTACAAACTAGGATGGTAAGTGAAACTAGACGCAATTTCCCTTTTGAAATTGCATGGGAGAATTTCTCATCTCTAAGGTAAGAGTTCCATCCATAATACTACAAAGTGAAGTTAGCATTAAATAGTATGAACAGAAGCTGAGCCAGGAATCCACTGCTTTGTACCAGTCTGCTCTCTTGTTTACACACTGAATGACACATTCTTCCCCTTTTACCTGATTAAGGTGCTGCTGCCAACCTGGAACACCCAAGGAAATGAAGAACATCTGACTGGAAAGCAGAAGGTCCCATACAGATGGTTTCAACAACCCATGCTGCATGAAACCACGGAAGAAGTAAACTCTGGTCCAACACTCCAGGATAAAGGTAGTCCCACTGGAGGATGACACTGTAAGCTTTCTCAAGACCCTGCCTGAACTTGAACATTGATGGAGAACCTTGAGTATCAGTTTCAAAGAATATTAGAAATAAGATCATAACTAACTGAAATAAGGGACATCTCTTTAACCAAGATGTTCTACCTGAAACTTCCTTAGGTGGAGACCATGTAAACGTGATAACATGTCCTGTAAATGAGCCTTCCCCATCCTTATAGTGTTGGAAGTGCAAGTAAATGAGAAACCAGGATCTGAACACTACTTCAGTTCTCAACTCCCACATGAAGTGCTCTGCATGCTCTCCAGTACTGCCTTGTACTGGTTGCTCTTTTCTATAGCTGTGAAACACCACTGTTAGTCAAACAACTTAAGGGAAAAGGGGAGATTTTCTCAGCTTATGATTCCAGGGAGGGATGGATTACTTTGAGGCTCATGGCATGGAGGAGGCCTAGGTCACATCCATCCAGAGGCTGAGAACTGCTAGACTACCAACTTCCAGACAAGGCTTATCCCTGAAATGGGGGGGGGATAATCCACATTTCAAATGAAGGCATTGCACCCCTGGCCCCCAAAGGCTCACTGCCATCTCATTATGCAAACCACACTCAGTCCAACTTTTGAAATCCTAACACCGACTGTATCAGCAGTCCCAACACAGTTCCATAAACAACTGCAAAATGAAAAGGCAAGTTACATCCTTCCAACACACAGTGGCACAGAATAAGCATCCCTTGTCCAAAAGGGAGGAATGAGGGTATATGCAGGAAAGATTGTTCCATAACAAGGCCGAGAACCAGCAGAGCAAACTCCAAATTCTGTAGATGCATATGCAATGTGTGATCTTGTTGAAATCATCCCAGTTACCATGGCTTTGGTTCATCCCTTCCAGCTCTGCTTCCCACAGAACACATCTTCTTCCATGCTGTGTATCTTTGCTTGGCAGAAGGCCTCAATTGCCTGTGCCATCTCTGAATGCTCCAATTCACAATGGCAAGGCAGACTTAAAATCCACAACACAAATAGCACATCTCAGGCCTCTAACCTGTACACTTCCTGCTAGATGTTGCCTGGCTTCTACCATTCTCTGAAATTTGGAGAAGGAATCCATGACCACTCTCTTGCATCTTTGATTCCTCTGACGCCAAAATCATCACATGGATGACCTTGCTAAGTTGTGTTAAAGCATTCAATTGGGGTACACACTGGCCTCCATAACTTACAGCTACTTCAGCTTCTCCATCTTAGTGAGAATTTATCGCTTGGCTAGTTGATTGAGAGGATAAACAAACCTTTCCTTTAGAATTCCTCCCTATTGCTCATTCTTTCCAGAAAGATTAGCTTTCTTATGGTTGGGAGCCTTCTCTGAAAAACCTATCCTCAAGAATAGGGTCTCTGCAATTATACAATGAAAAGCAGGCTTTGACTTATGACAAGAAATCATGTGGTCAGTTACAATTGCCATTTCACTGTATCTCTTCCTGGTTTACTTCTTGGAGTTTGCCACTGCATTTTTCCTAATTAGATTGCACAGTGTTTGATTCATTCTGCCTGATTCCTAGCACTTTTTCCATATCTGTGAATCAGAGCACTAAAACACTGGCAAAAAGATCTTACACTCGAGTTTCACTTCATGCAAGCTCTCAGAAGGAGGGCCGAACTTCACTAAACGGTGTAGGAAGACAGAGTTCCACTTGCATATTAAGGAAAGGGGAGATTTATACAAATTGATGTTCCAGGTGTAAAGTACAGAGATTTGAGGCAGTAGTGGAATGGCTGTCTGACAGAAGTTGGATGAGACCTAGGTCACATTCATCCAGAGGCTGAGAGCTGCCAGACTGCCAAGTGCTAGAGGAGACATACCCCAGAAGTATGGTGGAAATATTTGACCTTAAGTCTACAACTCCTGAGAGTGCCTACATATTATCAAAAACATGAGCCTGAGGGGGAAATATTTCCAGCCATAACGTTGACCCCCCACCTCCCCGCCTTCCACTGCCCAAAGGCTCACTGCCATCGCATTTTATAAACCTGACTCAGGCCAAGTATAAAAGTCCCCGCAGGGACTGCATCAGTAGTCCAAACGCACTGCAAAACCCTCTGTAAAATGAAAAGGCAAGTTACATACTTGCAGCATGTGGTGGCACAGAACAATTGAGTTTGCACAAGGGAGGAGGTAGGGTATGTGCAGGAGAGATCGTTCCATTATCAGATCAGTGAGCAGCATGGCAAATTTGCATATCCCAGGGATCCCTGTGTGACAGGTGAACTTTTTATTGACATAACCCAGTTGTTGTGGTTTTGGTACACCACTCCAACCTGGCTGCCAGTAGAACACATCTTCTTCCCATGATGTGTACCTTTACAGATTCCCTATGTTGTCTGTCATCTCTGACCCACATGCTTCTCGGTGTCCACACAGGCTGCACTGCAAAATCTGCCCTTCTCAGGAGTCTGACAGGCACATTTCCTGCCACCCCATGCATGGCTTTAGCCACTCTCAGAAACCTTTTACAAGAATCTGCTGAAGCCATAATCAAGGGCACAGCATGACCAAGTTCTGCTAAAGCATTGGACTGCCATAGAGACCAACCTCCTAACTCACAGCTAGGTGAGTTTCTCTATGCCAGCCAGGATCTCCCTCTGGTCTGGTTGCTTGAGAGGAGAAACACATCTGCCCTTCCTACCGCCTTCCATTAGCTAGTCCCTTCCAGAAGGATCTGCTTTCACATGGATCTGTGACTTCTTTGTAAAACTCAGCCCTAGGGAATAGGGTCTCTTCTATTAAGCAGTTGAAAGGCAGGCTTCGATTTAGGACAGGAGTTCATCTGCTTCACAACAGGTATCATTTCGCTCTGCATCTTTTCCATGTTCAGCTGGTGGGATTTAGTTACATATTTCCTCCTCTGCTGCCACAGCATGGGCTTCTCTCTGCCTCGTTCCTAGCTCTTCTTTTTGGATAAATCTGATTCAGTGCATTAAATGTGGGCAAGAGTGCCTTGTCTTGAATGTTCTTCCAGAAATGCTGGACTTAACTTCAGGCAAGTTCTCAAGGTGAGGGCCTTATTCCTGTAAACTCTGGAGGGAGACATGAATCCATTTGCATACTGAGACTGGGGCCAATTTATTCACTTCAGTTTCAAGGGTAGAGGTGCCGTGATTTCAAGCAGCAGATGCATGGCTGTCTGAGAGAAGGAGCGGGAGGCCTTAGTGACATTCACCCAGAGGCTGAGAGCCTCTAACATGCCCAGGGCCAGAGGAGACCTCTCCCAGAAGTTGGGGGAAAAGATGCATCTCAAGTCTCTACCTCCTCATGGTGCAATGAAATTTGTGAACATGTGAGCCCGAGCTGGGGATGCATTTGAAACCTTGATGTCCTTGGCCCCCCGCTGCCCAAAGGCTCATTGCCATCTCATTTTACAAACATTACTCAATCCAACTATAACAGTCATGGCAGGGACTGCATCAGTGTTCCAAACTTACTGCAAAACCCTCTGTAAAATGCAAAGGCAAGTTACATACTTCGAACATATGGTGGCACAGAAGAATTGAGTTTCCACAAGGGAGGAGAGAGGGTATGTGCAGGAGATATCCTTCCATTATCAGATCAGTGAGCAGCAGAGCAAATTTACATATCCCAGGGATCCCTGTGGGACAAGTGAACTTTTTATTGACACAACCCCAGTTGTCATGGTTTTGGTGTAGCCACTCCAACCTGGCTGCCAGTAGAACACATCTTCTTCCCATGATGTGTACCTTTGCAGATTCCATATGTTGTCTGTCATCTCTGACCCGTCCACTTCTCAGTGGCAACTCAGGCGGCACTGCCCAATCTGCCCTTCTCAGGAGTCTAACTGTCACGTTTCCTGCCACCCCATGTATGCCTTTAGCCACTCTCAGAAACCTTGTACAAGAAACCATGACCCCTGTCTTGCAAATTGGACTCTGCTGAAGCCATAATCAAGGCCACGGCATGACCAAGTTCTGCTAAAGCATTGGACTGCCATAGAGACCAACCTCCTAACTCACAGCTAGGTGAGTTTCTCCATGCCAGCCAGGATCTCCCTCTTGTAGGGTTACTTGAGAGGAGAAACACACCTGTCCTTCCTACCGCCTTCCATTAGCTAGTCCCTTCCAGAAGGATCTGCTTTCACATGGGTCTGTGACTTCTCTGTAAAACTCAGCCCTAGGGAATAGGGTCTCTTCTATTAAGCAGTTGAAAGGCAGGCTTCCATTTAGGACAGGAGCTCATCTGCTTCACCACAGGTGCCATTTCGCTCTGCATCTTTTCCATGCTCAGCTGGTGGGATTTAGTTACGTATTTCCTCCTCTGCTGCCACAGCATGGGCTTCTCTCTGCCTGATTCCTAGCTCTTCTTTTTGGATAACTCTGAATCAGTGCATTAAACGTGGGCAAGAGTGCCTTGTCTTGAATGTTCTTCCAGAAAAGCTGGAGTTTAGCTTCAGGCAAGTTCTCAAGGTGAGGGCCTTATTCCTGTAAACTCTGGAGGGAGACATGAATCCATTTGCATACTGAGACTGGGGCCGATTTATTCACTTCAGTTTCAAGGGTAGAGGTGCAGTGATTTCAAGCAACAGATGCATGGCTGTCTGAGAGAAGCAGCAGGAGGCCTTGGTGACATTCACTCAGAGGCTGAGAGCCTCTAACATGCCCAGGGCCAGAGGAGACCTCTCCCAGAAGTTGGGGGAAAAGATGCATCTCAAGTCTCTACCTCCTCATGGTGCAATGAAATTTGTGAACATGTGAGCCCGAGCTGGGGATGCATTTGAAACCCTGATGTCCTTGGCCCCCCGCTGCCCAAAGGCTCATTACCATCTCATTTTACAAACGTTACTCAATCCAACTATAACAGTCATGGCAGGGACTGCATCAGTGTTCCAAACTTACTGCAAAACCCTCTGTAAAATGCAAAGGCAAGTTACATACTTCCAACATATGGTGGCACAGAAGAATTGAGTTTCCACAAGGGAGGAGGGAGGGTATGTGCAGGAGAGATCGTTCCATTATCAGATCAGTGAGCAGCAGAGCAAATTTGCATATCCCAGGGATCCCTGTGGGACAGATGAACTTTTTATTGACACAACCCCAGTTGTCATGGTTTTGGTGTAGCCACTCCAGCCTGGCTGCCAGTAGAACACATCTTCTTCCCATGATGTGTACCTTTGCAGATTCCATATGTTGTCTGTCATCTCTGACCCGTCCACTTCTCAGTGGCAACTCAGGCGGCACTGCCCAATCTGCCCTTCTCAGGAGTCTTACTGGCACGTTTCCTGCCACCCCATGCATTGCTTTAGCACTCTCAGAAAACTTGTACAAGAATCCATGACCCCTGTCTTGCAAATTGGACTCTGCTGAAGCCATAATCAAGGGCACGGCATGACCAAGTTCTGCTAAAACATTGGACTGCCATAGAGACCGGCCTCCTAACTCGCAGCTAGGTGAGTTTCTCCATGCCAGCCAGGATCTCCCTCTTGTCCGGTTGCTTGAGAGGAGAAACACACCTGTCCTTCCTACCGCCTTCCATTAGCTAGTCCCTTCCAGAAGGATCTGCTTTCAAATGGGTCTGTGACTTCTCTGTAAAACTCAGCCCTAGGGAATAGGGTCTCTTCTATTAAGCAGTTGATAGGGAGGCTTCGATTTAATATAGGAGCTCATCTGCTTAACCACATGTGCACAGGGCCAGAGGAGATCTCTCTGTTGGTTCTTTGCTACCACTGAAGCCAGAACCTTCTCTTCGACGTTCCTATATTCTGTTCAATTATTGCAATTTGATGCAGACTCGCCTACTAAACTCACAGCTAGTTTACCTTGTCCATGCTAGCAAAAATCTCCGTCTTTGCCAGTTGCTTGAGTAGAGAAACAAATCTTTCCATTGGATATACTTCCTTTTAATCATTCTTTCCTGACTGCTGTTCATTCTTTTGGATGGGATCCTCTGAGAATCTTGCCACAGGTGATGGGGTGGTCTCTCTCATTATACAAGTGAAATTCATTCTTCAATTTACTAGCGGTGCTCATCTGATCAGTCTAGCTGCCCTTCATGCTCTGTACCTCTTTCAGTTCTGCTCTTGTCATCTGCCACCTCATTTTTTCTCATGACATTGCACAGATTTCTTCTCTCTGCCTGACTCCTTATCCTTTTTTTTTCATAATTCTCAATAAATATTTTAAAACCCTGGCAAGGCTGCCTTGTCTTGAAAGTTCTGGAAACACTTGAGTTTAGCTTCAAGCAAGTTCTAAGCACTAGGGCTGACGGTTACTCAACTCTTTACCAAGACATGACTCCATTTGCTTCTTTTTTTTTTTTTAATTTTTTTTTATTATCATTTATTCAACTGTGTGTATGTGCGTGCACATGTGTCTGTGTGTGTGTGTATGTGTGTGCCCGTGTATGTGTAGAACCACGGACGAATTCGCGAACCACCATGGACGCCTCCACCTCCTTCTGCCCTGGGATTCACAGGCTCTGCCCTACCGGGACCAGAAGCGCAGGCAGCCCCCGCTTCCGTCTGGTGTCTATACGTGGGATCTGGGATCCGAACTCGGGACCTTCCGCCTGCAAGGCGGAGGCTTAACCCCTGAGCCACCTCTCCAGCCCTCCATTTGCTTCTTGTTCAATTCCAAACACAGTCTTTATATTTTCTGACCTATCTTGCCTCTCACAGCATTGGTCTCTTCCAAGCTCTCCCAAGTTGGCCTTGTTGACTCTTTTTGTCTGTTCACCGGACTATAAAGCCTTTCCCAACACAAAGTCCCCATGTTTCCCTAGTTCTACCAAGAATCTGTCCCTTAAAGGCATTCTATCCATTTCCCAAAAATTGCCATACTGCGTGATACCAACTTCTCTCAGCTTCACAAACAACAAATTCACAAAATTTTCTTAATTTCAAACCTATTCACATTGTGGTACCAGATGATGTTAATCTCAGAACAGTACCCCACTCCTTGGTACCAATTCCTTTACTGGTTACTTTTTTTCTGTTCCCGTCAGCCACCACTCAAAGTCAAGCAATTTAAGGGAGATTTATTTTATCTTACCCTTTCAGCAGGAAGATACAGTCTCTTACAGTTAGGTACAGGTCTCAACTTGACAGTTGAGTGTTTGAGCTTTGGGCCCCTTTGTAGAGAATTAGTGGTTTAGTTAAGCCCAGACCAATCCTGCAGGAGACTGTTTAGCTGATGGGGAAGGCCCAGCCTATGGTGAGTGGGACTAGGCCTTGGAATAGAATACAGAGTTCTGGTTGAAAAATTTGGCATCCTTGAACAGAATTGCTGGTTTTGCAAGTAAGGATCATCCCTTTCTCAGATATTGTGTAGAGATGATGTGGCCAGTTCCCTCAGCCATGGTGTTGGTATGAGCTCTCATGTCAAGCTCTACTAAGAACTGTAACTGGACAATCATAAGAGAAATTAAACCCCTTGTTCCCTTAAGCTGTTTGAAGGTGATTTTGTCAGCAACCATGCATGGTAACTGCATTAGAATTTGGTACCAAAAGTGGGTGTTGCCGATAAATCTGGCTATGTTGATCTGCATGCTTTCATTGGAGAAATTTTGAAATGTTTCAAGCTTTTGCTTTCATGGAATTCAAATACCATTCTCAAGAATTTAATGGGACAACTGAATAGTGAAAATGCTGAGAGTTGTGAATTTTTAGGGCCACTTTTTGATGCAGGGAAAAAGGACTTTGGTGGAGTTAATTTCAAGGTGATGGACTGCTTTGCTTGGTGGAGTTGAGCTGTGGTGATGGCCTTGATGCTCTGCATGTGGAAAGAGCATGCAGCAGAATTGCTGCTGTTGGAAAAATGAACACCATTGAAGGAAAACTTAGCGCTTTGCAGTGTGATAATGGAAGACCTGAAAACCACTGTATTGTGATTCTGTGGGTTGAAAACCCTGATTCCTTCAGAGGTCAAATCCTACATTGAAGCTGTTTCTTGTCTTTTGGAAGTTTTGGCTTCCTATAAAGGGATTTTCCAGAGTCAGGATGCTAAAGTTGGTACATGTGTGACTCAAGTGGATCCAGCTACATTTGGATCTCGCTGCAGAATCTGGCTGCATCCCCCATGTGGTACTGGTTTGTGTATATGATCGAGGGTTTCATGGAGACCAGCAAACACTTGACACCAAGTGGCAGGCGTAGAGTTCCTGCAGGAAAAAGTGACTCTTATAGCTATGGAGGCGAACCCAGAGCTTTGGAGATGCCAGAACCGTGGGATATATGCTGAGGACATCTGCAAGTGGAGATTCAGCCTGGTTCAGAGCACTTATACTTCTGCAAGTTTGAGCTGCAAACAGAGACTGGGAATGCTTAGACTCTTTGGGCCACCATGACTACTTGATGATCAACCTACGATGGACATTGACATATAGGGTACACTATTTGATTTGTTGGACTTAATTCTAATTTGATATTTTCTTCTTGTGTCAAGATACTTCTGTTTTAATGTTTTATCTGTGTTAAAATATTTATCTTATTCTGATTTAATTGACTCTTAAGGTTAAGCAACTTTGACTTTTTAAACGTTGTAATTGAAGTTTTAAAGATAACATTTTAAATTTGCTCATGAAATGTATTTATTTTTTAAGATAAGTACAATACCCTTGGGTACAAGGTGAATGTTACAGATTAAAAGTGATATGTTCCTGTGTCAAGTTGACAAGGGGTAGACTGTCATGGTTAGGCACAAGTGTGAATTTGATAGTTGAGGGTTTGAGGTCTGGGCACGTTTGTAGAGAATTATTGGTTGAATAAGCCCAGAGCAAAAATGCAGGAGAGTGTCTACCTGATGGGGAAGGCTCAGCTTATAATGGGTGGGACTCAGTGGTGGAATAAAATACAGAGAGATTGTTGACTTCCTTGTGTATACTTGGCCAGACATGCTGGTCTGGCACATAAGGATCATCCCTCTCTCCGACGTTATGTACAGATGGTGTGGCCAGTTCCCTTGGAGCTGGCGCTTTTGAGAGCTCTCTTGCTAAGATGAACAAACAACTTTAACCAGGAATCATAAAAGAAAATAAACCCCTTGTTCCCTTAAGCCATTTGAGGAGCCATGCAGGCTGACTCTATCTATCACAGTCGTTCATAGAAGAAGCATCATGGCTATCTGACAGAAACTGGAGGAGGCCTAGGTCACACTTTGTTATCTCTGGGGCCTCGAGACAGACTCCTAACATCTTGTCACTCCCATATGTGACCGAGCCCCACAAAATTCCACAGACACCCTGTTACCCTGGGGGAAGGGGCATCACACCAAAATTGACCACCTCTCTCCAAATGTATGTCCCCCCAACCCCATGCCTGCAAGAGAAGGCACAGGTTAATGGTACAGACAGGCAGGCAGCCAGTGGCTGTGGTGAGTTAGGCTCAGCAGATGAGCAAGAGTAGGCAGGACAGGTCTTCTGCACAAAGGAAACCAGTGGGCATGTGCTATGTGCCCAGTGTTGGGCCTGCCCAGGAATAACGGTCTGGGAGGGAGTGAGCAGGGCATGGCTTAGTACATGGGACCAAAGATAGCGCTGGGAGCTAGTGTCTGAGACGTAACCCTGATCACATTACAGGGAGTCCTAATTGGCTCATAAGAGCCAACGTAGATTTATGTTTAGTCTGACCTATGCAGAGTATGTGCTGTGCTGACCATTAAGGTAATTGGCTGCCTGTTTTGTGGTCTCTGGTTCTTTCTTTATATAAGCTGATTTGTTACCCCCAATAAACTGAGATCTTGCTCTGACAAACTCCCCGTCCATTGCCGAGTCACTGGAGGGCTGAGGTGGAGGTGCGGGCAGTCAGGCTTTACTTATCTTCGTCATCACAGCCAGCAGCTGTGTAACTGAGTGAGTGAATGAGTGAGTGAGTCTTGCCTTGACAAAGTCCCTGCTGTGTCCGGAGTCCCTTGGATTTGAGTGAGGGGTGAAGGACCTGCAGCACATTTGCCTTTCTCTGCCCTGATAGCCTGGAGTCATCACAGTGTGTGCAAGGGAAAATCAGCCCTGCACCCAGTGTTTACATATGCTTGCTAGGGGCCACACCCACCACTCTAGCATCCCTGCACTTGACTTCTTCCCCATATATCCTCTGCTAATCTGGACATTATTTGGCCGTCCTCTGGACATTATCCCATCCCCTTGGAAGGCCTTCTGATGTCACCTAAACATATTGTCTCTTCTGACCTTATCCTGCATCCCGGTGGTCTCACACTATCCCCTACTTTGGACATTGTCCCACTCCAAAATTATCCCCTTCCGAAGTTATGCTGTCCCTGCAGCACTATCCCATCTCTCCCACACTATTTCTGTCCCTCCCACACTATCCCCCATGGGAATCATATCACAAGTTTGCTTTCCTGTGATGTAAACATTAAAGAACTAAAAATGAGGAGGGACACTGCAGGGCGGTGAAGAGGTGGGGGGAAAGGCAGAGATCTAAAAGTGGACAGGGCAGAAGCTGGGTGGGACAACACTGCATATTAATATTTGCTGAGGAAACGTGCATTAGGATTTACCATAGAAATGAGACCTGAGGCACATGACAGCCTGGAAAACCTTAGAAAGGGGAAGAGAGGCTTGGGGATGGGGGTCACTCTCCAACATAAAGCAGAGGGAAACACCACAGTCACTGCAGGACTCAGGAGCCACTGCAGCTAGGGATGACCGGACCAGCCGGGCAACCTGTGGGGCTGAGCAGGTGATGAGTGTCACGGCCCAATGAACACAATGGAGCCGGGAGGTCTGTCAAAGCAGGATCTCAACTTTACTCAACAGGGGGTTGAATTATATAGAATGTGCAGCGGGGGGAAAGGTGAAGAGTGGTGTGATTATGGGGTAACCAGTAGGAAATGAGTACGTGACCAGAAGGAGATTGAATAGGTGTGACCTCATCCCAGGTAAACAAAAGAAATGAGATTTGAAACCTAAAGTTAGGTCCTGAAACTCTAGCCAGGCTCAGGAAGTTCCAGCAGGCCTCAGGCCTGGCAAAGAGACCCAACACCTACCCCTTCTGTTTTTTTAAAAGATGGTCCAGGGGCTACCTGTGATCGAGCAGGCAATATGGCCTTGAGTGACTGTGCCTGTCTTAGGTGTGAGAGACCCCTCCGGAGTCTTACCCGTCATGGGAGTTTGCAACTTTGAATGTTACAAGTCCTGTCTTAGGTTGGTCTCCGGCTGGGTCCTCACTTACCCGTCTCTGGACACCAGCCCTCACTTAAGCGCACCTGGCTAGGCCAGACATGGGGATTTCATGGTCACAGGGAGTCATCAAATGGCTCTAAGGCCAAATGTTTTAGAGTGGGACTCCTGAGAGACAAGCATCTGACAGTTGATGTGGACCTGGTGAAGCTGGATAGTTTCAATCTGTCTTTTAATAAAGCAAGTAAGAGCATTAGTCACACAAGGCCCAATGGCTGCAAGAAGTATGATGGACACAGGACCCAGGAGGGGAGTAAAATATGGGAGGAGGCTGACAAAGGAGGACCACAAGGGGTGTCCCTGGAGCTCTTTCCTTCGCCGATCCAGGTCCTCCTGTAGTTTCTTTATCCTCCTTCCTTGGCAGTTAATAAATCTAGGCCCCCGTCGGTTTTGTAAGACCACATCGGCAAGGGAGTCCAATTGGCCCTGGAGCTCAATGACAGTCTCAGATACCTCCTGGACATCATCAATAAGCTTCTGTGACAACTGTTGGTAAAGGCCTATCGAGGTGCCCAGGCCTGCAGTGCCCGTGGCCACCCCTGCCACAATTCCGATGCCAGCCAAAATGGGTATCATTTGTATAGCCCTCTTAGGTCGATTGGCAATAGAATCAAATGCGGGGACAGGGACTGGTTCATCTCCTTTAATGTAATCGATGTCAGGGGTCAATATTGCTAATACACAAAACCCTGTCCAATTGGTTGGGAATATTCAGTGGGCTTCACTAAAGCCACTGACAAAAAAACATGTCCAGGCAGGGGGCACACTGGGAAGGTCGGGTACTTGATGGTTGAATTGGTGGGACAAAGGGAGGAGTCAGCATAACCAAGATCAATGCCTGTAGCATCCGTAGGACCAGGAAGAGCCTCCAGGCAATAGGGGTGATTGGCTCCCACAGGCATAAGCTGTACTGAGAGGGGATGGGAGAAGCTGCATCCCTCAGTAGTATAATTTAGGATCCCATTATAGGGTACCAGTAGAGCTAGAGGATGTGGGCGTCCCTGTACAAGACAAATCCAACAATCCTCAGCTATGGAAGGAGCAGAAGTATTCAGAAGATTAAAAGCAAGTTCTAAAAGAGCTTCTGTGGGAGGGTCTAGGAGCAAGTCCCCCTCCCGTTCTGGGAAAGCAAGGAGATGATATTGAAGGCATGGGTGAAGGGCACGGGCTATATCCTCAAGCTTATCCATATTCAACTATTACCTTTGCCAACTGGTCCTGAACTCCTCCTCCATCAGACACACCCAATGGGGCTGTAAGCTCCCAGCACATATCTTGCCCTCCCAGAACATCTGGGCATTGGGCTTGTTTGGTTATGTATGTACTGGAGGTGAGGGACCCCTGAACCCCATTCCTCGTTGCAATCCAAAATGTCTTATCACTAGTTGGCATTGAGAGGCTTGGTAATAGCAGACCGTATGAACAGCTTCATAGGTCGTTTTACATGCCCCAGGATGGCAGGGTCCGGGTTGCCCATCAACTGGTTTAATTATAGTGGGCTTTTCCCAACATACCCATTGCTGTTTTCCCAATCCAGTCTCCCATTTAAGAGTGAAACTCCCTGCTATTTTTTGCCCACCGTCGACAGTGCTAGAGAGAAGCCCGTCAGTAGGGAGGATATTGAAGGACCCCCTTTGCAATCGCAGGGTTTACCCATCTGTCGTTCAGTGATGATTCGGGCCTCATGTGGATCTTCAAATCCTCCTCTCGTCGGCCGGAAGATCACAGTCAGGTAGAGTAAGATCAATGGAGTCTGTGGAGAGAGAAGAAAGAAAATCCTCAGGGAGAGTCGACTCCCTGGGAAGGTTTTTATCCTCTCCCTCCAACAATGGAGGAAGGTATTTGATGTCCCAACCAGGTACCCAGATAGGCCTTTTTTCACTTTGGGGAAACATGCATCCAAACCCTCTCCCCGCAGTGATGAGGGGGTCTGGACTCCTCCATCCCCCAGTAAGGGGGTCCTTCCAGAGAACCTGGATGTATTTGTATGAGATCTTAGAAGTCCAGTGCCTCTGGAATGGTGTTTCTAAATCTGTTTTTGTCAAATTTAAAATATTAAGCGTTAACAAAGCCTTCTTCAGCTGATCATGGGGGGGGAGAAGAGACGACCCCTTTTGTTTTTGTACTTGGGCCTTAAGAGTTTGATTTTGACGTTCTATGATTGCCTGTCCCCGAGGGTTATGAGGGATGCCAGTGGAGTGGATAATATTCCAGGTCTGGAGAAACTTGGAAAAGGCTTTACTCATAAAGCAAGGGCCATTATCTGTTTTAAGTTGATCAGGCAAACCAAGGACAGCGAAGCATTGTAACATATGACTGACAGTGTGTTTAGATTTTTCCCCTGCGTGTGCCGTAGCCCAGCAGGCATGAGAGCATGTATCAATAGTGAGAAAGATATATTTAAGTTTACCAAATGGAAGGTAATGAGTAACATCTGTTTGCCATAGGTTGTTAGGTCGTAATCCACAGGGGTTAACTCCCATCTTTTGTAAAGGAGGTAGTTGAAGAAAGGGTTGGCAGGACTTTCAAGTGCGGATGATCTTTTTAAGATCTTTGATGGGCACCAAAGGATATTTGTGATGGAGGCCTCTCCAGTTAATGTGGGTTAACTCATGTAAACTGGCCGCCTCTTGAAAAGTTAAAGCAGATGCCATCTTATCTGCCAGGGTATTTCCTTCAGATAGAAACCCAGGCAGATTTTGGTGACCCCAAAGGTGTTGGATGAAGATGGGATTAAGTCTTTGTTTTAGTAATAATTGTGACTGCAGCATCAATGAGTTACAGGGTTAGAATCTAATTTAATATAAGCATCAACTAGATTAGGCAGAAGGTTAACAACATAAAGGCTATTAGAAAACAGATTAAAAGGCTGAGGTATAGTGCTCAGTGCTAATAGCACCGCAAACAATTCTATAAATTGTGCTGAACCCTCAACCTCATGGTGACCCTCTTAAGGTTGAACAATGGTTACCCCTTCTTATGAGGGGGAAAAGCCACCCAGGAGGCTCCTAGGTGCCCCCCATTGGTAATTACAGTAAGAAAATTAGAATCAGGTTGAGGGAGGAAGCGCCTAGGGGGGTCTCCAATCTAGTCTTTAAAATGAGCTCATCCATTTATGAGGTCCATAATGGCAATCAATCCAGAACTTCAGAGACTCTATATCAACCACCTAGAACTAGGCCAGACTAATCTTTCCCCATCCTGAAGCTCAGAGACATTTGCTTTAGCTAACTCCTTCCAGTCTTGGGCTGTGCAAGGCTGATGAACAAGCCCTCAAAGGATGGTCTCTGCCCCAAGGGGAGTTGGGCCCATCCTCGGCTACAGCCTTTTTCAAATCTTTGTCCTCACACGGGGCACTAGTCTGCAGGACTCAGGGGCCACTGCAGGTAGTGCGGCTAGGGACGACCAGACCAGCCGGGCGACCTGTGGGGCTGAGCGGGTGATGAGTGCTGTGGCCCAATGAACACAATGGAGCCGGGAGGTCTGTCAAAGCAGGAACTCAAGTTTATTTATTTTTTATACATTTTTAATTATTATTTCCGCTCATACAAACTTAATAGGTACACCAGTGAACTCAACTTTATTAAACAGGGGGATGAATTATATAGAATGTGCAGCAGGGGGAAGCGTGAAGGGTGGTGTGATAATGGGTTAACAAATAGGAAATGAGTAAGTGACCAGAAGGTGATTGAATAGGTATGACCTCATCCCAGGTAAACGGAAGAGATGAGATTCAAAACCTAAAGTCAGGTCCTGAAACTCTAGCCAGGCTCAGGAAGTTCCAGCAGGCCTTAGGCCTGGTAAAGAGGCCCAACAACTGTTACCTATTTCCTCGTCTGCTTCCAGAGTATGGGATTCTCTCTGCCTGATTCCTATCTCTTCTTTTTGGATAACTCTGAATAAGTGCATTAAACGTGGGCAAGAGTGCCTTGTCTTGAATATTCTTCCAGAAATGCTCCACTTTAGCTTCAGGCAAGTTCTCAAGGTGAGGGCCATAGTTCGGTAAACTCTGGAGGAAGACATGAATCCATTTGCACACTGAGGGACTGGGTCAGATTTACTCACCTAAATTTCAAAGGCAGAGGTGCAGTGATTTGTAGCAGAAGATGCATGGCTGTCTGAGAGAAGTGGCGGGAGGCCTTGGTGACATTCACCCAGAGGCTGAGAGCCGCTAACCTGCCCAGGGTCAGAGGAGACCTATCCCAGAAGGTGGGGGAAAAGATCCATCTCAAGTCTCTACCTCCTTATGGTGCAATGAAAACTGTGAACACGTGATCCTGGGGGGGGATGCATTTGAAACCCTGATATCCTTGCCCCCCCCACCCCCCGCTGCCAAAGGCTCATTGCCATCGAATTTTACAAACCTTATTCAATCCAACTATAACAGTCATGGTAGGGACTGCATCAGTATTCCAAACTTACTTGCAAAACCCTCTTAAAAATGAAAAGGCAACTTCCATACTTCCAGCATACGGTGGCACAGAAGAATTGAATTTCCACAAGGGAGGAGGGAGTGTATGTGCAGGATAGATGGTTCCATTATCAGAACAGTGAGCAGCAGAGCAAATTTGCATATCCCTGGGATCCCTGAGAGAAAGGTGAACTTTTTGTTGACATAAGCCCAGTTGTCCTGGTTTTGGTGCAGCCACTCCAACTTGGCTGCCAGTAGAACACATCTTCTTCTTCCCATGATGTGTACCTTTACAGATTCCCTATGTTGTCTGTCATCTCTGACCTGTCCACTTCTCGGTGGCAACCCAGGCGGCACTGCCCAATCTGCCCTTGTCAGGAGTCTAACTGGCACATTTCCTGCCACCCCATTCATGGCTTTAGCCACTCCCAGAAACCCTTTACAAGAATCCATGTCCCCTGTCTTGCAAATTTGACTCTGCCGAAACCATAATCAAGGGCACAGCATGACAAAGTTCTGCTAAAGCATTGGACTGCCACAGAGACCAGCCTCCTAACTCACAGCTAGGTGAGCTTCTCCATGCCAGCCAGGATCTCCTTCTTGGCCCATTGCTTGAGAGGAGAAACACACCTGTCCTTCCTACCCCCTTCCTTTAGCTGATCCCTTCCAGAAGGATCTGCTTTCACATAGGTCTGAGACTTCTCTGTGAAACTCACCCTAGGGAATAGGGTCTCTTCTATTAAGCAGTTGAAAGGCAGGCTTCGATTCAGGACAGGAGCTCATCTGCTTCATCACAGGTGCCATTTCGCTCTGCATCCTTTCCATGTTTAGCTGGTGGGATTTAGTTACGTATTTCCTCATCTGCTTCCACAGCATGAGTTCTCTGCCTGATTCCTAGGTCTTCTTTTTGGATAACTCTGAATAAGTGCATTAAACTTGGGCAAGAGTGTATTGTCTTGAATGTTCTTCCAGAAATGCTCAACTTTAGCTTCAGGCAACTTCTCAAGGGGAGGGCCTTAGTTCCCTAAACTCTGGAGGGAGACATGAATACATTTACACACTGAGGGACTGGGGCAGATTTATTCACTTTAGGTTCAAGAAGAGATATGCAGTGATTTGAAGCAGCAGATGCATGGCTATCTGAGAGAAGCTGCAGGAGGCCTTGGTGACATTCCACCGGAGGCTGAGAGCTGCTAACCTGCCCAGGGCCAGACGAGATGTCTCTCTTGCTTCGTTGCTGCCTCTGAAGCCAGAAATTCTTCTCGGACATTGCCTTGTTCTATTCAAGTATTGCATTTCGATGCAGACTGGCCTACTAAACTCACAGCTAGTTTCGTTATCCATGCTAGCAAGAATATCCATCTTCGCCAGTTGCTTGAGCAGAGAAACAAATCTGTCCATTGAATATACTTCCTTTTAAACATTCTTTCCTGAAGGCTGTTCATTCTTATGGTTGGGAACCTCTGAGAAACTTGCCGCAGGTGATGGGGTCTCTCCCATTATGCAGGTGAAAGTCATTCTTCAGTTTACTAGGGTTGCTCATCCGATCAGTCTTAGCTGCCCTTCATGCTCTATACCTCTTTCAGTTGTGCTCTTGGGATTTGCCACCTCATTGTTTCTCATGAGATTGCACAGATTTCTTCTCTCTGACTGACTCCTTGTCCTTTTTTTCATAATTCTCAATAAATATTTTAAAACCCTGGCAAGGATGCCTTGTCTTGAATGTTCTGGAAACACTTGAGTTTAGCTTCAAGCAAGTTCTCAGCCCTAGGGATGATGGTTACTCAACTCTCTACCAAGACATGACTCCATTTGCTTCTTGTTCAATTCCAAACACAGTCTTTATATTTTCTGACCTATCTTGCCTCTCACAGCAGTGATCTCTTACAAGCCCTCCCAAGTTGGCCTTGTTGACCCTTTTTGTCTGGTCACCGGGCTACAAAGCCTTTCCCAACACAAAGTCCCCGTGTTTCCCTAGTTCTACCAAGAAACTGTCCCAAAGGCATTCTATCCATTTCCCAACAATTGCCATACTGTGTGATACCAACTTCTCTCAGCTTCACAAACAACAAATTCACAAAATTTTCTTAATTTCAAACCTGTTCACATTGTGGTACCAGATGATCTTAATCTCAGAGCAGTACCCCACTCCTTGGTGCCAATTCCTTTACTGGTTACTTTTTTTCTGTTCCCGTCAGCCACCACTCAAAGTCAAGCAATTTAAGGGAGATTTATTTAGCTTACCCTTTCAGCAGGAAGATACAGTCTTTTACAGTTAGGTACAGGTCTCAACTTGACAGTTGGTTGTTTGAACTCTGGGCCCATTTGTAGAGAATTAGTGGTTGAGTTAAGCCCAGTGCAATCCTGCAGGAGACTGTCTAGCTGATGGAGAAGGCCCAGCCTATGGTGAGTGGGACTAGGCCTTGGAATAGAATACAGAGTTCTGGTTGAAAAAGTTTGCATCCTTGACCAGACTTGCTGGTTTTGCAAGTAAGGATTGTCCTTTTCTAAGCTATTGTGTAGAGATGATGTGCCAGTTCCCTCAGCCATGGTGTTGGTATGAGCTCTCATGTCAAGCTCTACTAAGAACTGTAACTGGACAATCATAAGAGAAATTAAACCCCTTGTTCCCTTAAGATGTTCGAAGGTGATTTTGTCAGCAACCATGCATGGTAACTGCATCAGAATTTGATACCAAAAGTGGGTGTTGCCGATAAATCTGGCTATGTTGATCTGCATCCTTTCATTGGAGAAATTTTGAAATGTTTTAAGCTTTTGCATTCATGGATTTCAAATACCATTCAGAAGAGTTTAATGGGACGAAGGAATAGTGAAAATGATGAGAGTTGTAAATTTTTTGGGCCAGTTCGTAATGAGGGGAAAAAGGACTTTGACTACTTTGACTACATGACTATTTGAGTTAATTTCAAGATGATGGACTGCTTTGCTTGGTGGATTTTAGCTGTGCTGATGGACTTGACGCTCTGCATGTGGAAAGAGCATGCAGCAGAACAGCTGCTGCTGTTGGAAAAATGAACACCATTGAAGGAAAACTTAGTACTTTGCACTGTGATAATGGAATACCTGAAAACCACTGTATGGTAATTCTGTGGGTTGAAAACCCTGATTCCTTCAGAGGTCAAATCCTACATTGAAGCTGTTTCTTGCCTTTTGGAAGTTTTGGTGTCCTATAAAGGGATTTTCCAGAGTCAGGATGCTAAAGTTGGTACATCTGTGGCTCGAGTGGACCCAGATACATTTGGATCTCGCTGCAGCATCTGGCCGCATCCCCCATGTGGTACTGGTTTGTGTATATGATTGAGGGTTTCATGGAGACCAGCAAACACTTGACACCAAGTGGCAGGCGTAGAGTTCCTGCAGGAAAAAGTGACTCTTATAGCTATGGAGGTGAACCCAGAGCTTTGGAGATGCCAGAACCGTGGGATATATGCTGAGGACATCTGCAAGTGGAGATTCAGCCTGGTTCAGAGCACTTATACTTCTGCAAGTTTGAGCTGCAAACAGAGACTGGGAATGCTTAGAATCTTTGGGCCATCATGACTGCTTGATGATCAACCAATGATGGACATTGACATACAGGGTACAGTATTTCATTTGTTGGACTGAATTCTAATTTGATATTTTCTTCTTGTGTCAAGATACTTCTGTTTTAATGTTTTATCTGTATTAATATATTTATCTTATTCAGATTTAATTGATTCTGAAGGTTAAGAAACTTTGACTTTTTTAATGTTGTAATTGAAGTTTTAAAGATAACATGAAATGCATTTATATTTTAAAGATAAGTAGAACACCTTTGGGCACAAGGCGAATGTGACAGATTAAAAGTGATATGTTCCTTTGTCAAGTTGACAAGGGGTAGACTGTCATGGTTAGGCACAAGTGTGAATTTGATAGTTGAGGGTTTGAGGTCTGGGCACATTCGAAGAGAATTAGCGGTTGAGTAAGCCCAGAGCAAAACTGCAGGAGATTGTCTAGCTGATGGGGAAGGCTCAGCCCACAGTGTGTGGGACTGAGCCCTGGAATAAAATACAGAGAGCTGTTTGACTTCCTTGTATATACTTGGCCAGACATGCTGGCCTGGCCCATAAGGATCATCCCTCTCTCAGACGTTATGTAGAGATGGTGTGGCCAGTTCCCTTGGAGCTGGCGCTGTTGAGAGCTCCCTTGCTAAGATGAACAAACAACTTTAACCAGGAATCATAAAAGAAAATAAACCCCTTGTTCCCTTAAGCCATTTGAGTAGCCACGTAGGCTGACTCTATCACAGTCGTTCATGGCAGAAGTGGCATGGCTAGCTGACAGAAACTGGAGGAGGCCTAGGTCACATCCATCCAGGAGGCTGAGAGCTGCTAGACTGCCAACAGCATGAGCACACCTCTCCCAGAAGTAGATTGGGACTAATCTACCTCAAGCTCTATCCCCTGTGACTGCCTTCCTCCAGGAAGACTCCACTTCCTAAAGGTCCCATGCCCCTTGCAAACATATGAGCCTGTGGGGGACACATTTCAAACCATCACACACCTTTAAGGGCATTTTAGAGTTAGAGCGAGTGCCTCTAATGTTGTTAATAAGATCCCTCTTTGGACTTCTAGCTATTGCAACGTGGGGGCAGAAATTGTATGATCAGGCTCCAAATGGGTAATCATACATGGATTTCTTGAGATGCATCCCTCAAAAGGAGGACTGAGTTACATTTATTACCATGTCAAAACTTTCCATTTCACATCACCCACTCTCACAGGACCTAGCAAGAGGCAGACTGCCTCTCCAAATTTCATGTATGTGAAGTGCAAAATTGACTATGGGAACACGGGGACAACTAAAAAATTGAAATGAAAACTTACAGAAAATAGTCATATCCTACCAAAAGAAAGCAGCCTTCTCAGTGAAGTATCTAGATATTCAGTATCATCAAAGTCAAGCTATCTCCATTTCACTCCTTTTTGTCTGATGTGCAGCTATAGAATCTTGGGAGAGGCATTTATTGTGCTTCCTCCTTCCTTTGCGTATCACCCTTTTTCACTTGTGAAATTAGTCTGTTAACAGGAACATAAGATCACCCTGAAGTTGATTTACAAACTTTCTGTCCTGCAAACTTCAGCCTGGAGAGAAACTATCTGGGGATGAAGAACTCCAGGAAGCACCCATCCTCCATTACAAAGCCCTTGAGATATATGCCCTTTCAAAAATGGGGAAGTCTTTCTTTTAGACAGCTTTAACCCATTTTCCCCAGCCGGAATGTAAGTAAAACTGTGTTCCATCCCTGCTTAGTTTGTTTATGTAAACACAGTAGGTCCTCCAGTGCCAAGTACAAGTGTTTTTAAGCAGTGTAAATGCAGAAAGAGAAAAAACTAAGCGAATAATGATTAAGACGTGCCATTCAATGTGTTTCAGGACAGACAATTGGTGCAGTGGGTAAAGATACCTGCTCTCAACTGTTGGATCCCTGCAAACTTTCTGGTGGAAGGAGAGAAATGATTTCTGAAAGTTGCCTTCTGATCTGCATTTCTGTGCCTTGGCATGCTCATACCTATTTGCTACTGAATAAAATATATGAAGAAGGTGGGCAAAGACCTGAGTACAGATCCCCACACTACTTAAAAGGCATGCGCTACAGCATGCTTTGATGGTAGAGACAGGACCGATCCCAGCGATTACCAGCCAGCCAGCCTACCTAGCCAAAACAATAAGTTCCGGGTTCAGCAAGACTCTTGTCTTGTGGATAATGATGTAAGAAGTCTCCTAAAATCTGGTTCTGGCCTGTTCGTACACAGTCAGAATGTTTAAAAATGTTTTAAATGGTAAAACGTTAAAAGCACGCAACTGAAATGATCATGAAAGGGACTAATGCTTATTATGAATGCTATCCAGCTTCATACTATGAAGTGTTTTGTTTTTCTTCTCAGTAACTCTCTGATGGCAGTATTACTATCTCCTTATTTCTCATTCAGAAAATGAGGCTCACCAGGGAAGTGCCAGTTCCCACAGCTAGCTAGTTACCTGAGGAGAATGTGGTTGTCATATATGCCTTGACCACATTCTCAGAGCCACCCTCTGGTCAACACTTGCAGAACCCCAGTCTCTCTGCTTCAGTTCAGGAATTGTTTAAGTTGCCCAGGGTGTATTGGTCAGTTTTGGCAAAACATGCAGATGTGGTAATGACATTCACAGATCCCTAGGATAGGATGTGAGACCTCACGGAGGAACACCACCAGGGTTAGAAGGAACAAGAGGAAAATGTGATCAGGGAACTTTCTTGTTCCAAGGCAAGGCAGGAGCAAGGCCCAGTAGTCTGACATTAGGGTTTTCTTTTCTTTTTTTTTTTTAAATTTTTATTATTATTTATTATTTATTCAATTGTGTGTGTATGCAGGTGTGCACGTGTGTGAGTATGTATGTGTGTGTAGAACCACGGACGAATTCAGGAACCACCATGGACGGCCTTTGCCTCCACCTCCTCCTTGTTACTATCTGCCGGATTACAGGCTCCGCCCTACCAGGACCGGAAACCCAGGCCACCCCTGCTTGAATGCGTCGTATACGTGGGGTCTAGGATCCGAACTCAGGACCTTCTGCCTGAAAAGAGAAGGCTTAACCCACTGAGCCACATCTCCAGCCCCCAGACATTAGGGTTTCATATTTAAAGTCATCTGTGGTGAAGAGGGGCCCTTCCCTAGTGTCTGAGGACCTTGTGATTATTGGGGCAGAAAAGAGAAATGGGAAAAGTAGATTGGCTTATATGCAAAAGTTGCACTTTCAGCTGTTTATTTCTAGGATTAGTCCCCTTGGCAACCCAAAATGTCAAAGCATGAAAATGCCCCCCAGTGCTGGAACCAAAGCTTCCTGGTTTTCTGTGTCTGACTCACTCAGGGCTTCAAGTCAAGTCTAGGCCAGTGAGGTGTGGGATGGAGTGTGTGGAAACAAGCTGGATATGACAGTCTAAGCTGTCAATGGACACACAAGAGGTGGGACTCTGAGCATGGCGTGAGAGAGTGTCTTGATGTATAGTGATGTGGAAAGACTCAGTCCACGTGAACTGCTCCCTAGGTATGTGGACAGAGGACCCAGAGAGCTGGTTGAATGTTTAGAATAGTGCCATACTTAGATACAAGTGTCACCTTGACAGGTGAGGGTCAAAGGTCTGGACACATTTGAAGAGAATTTGCCAAGTTGAGTTGAATCCAGATGAAAACCTGCAGGAGATTGTCTAGCTCATGGAGCAGGCCCAGCTATGGCAGATGGAACTAGGCCCTGGACAGGTGAATCAAATACAAAGAGATGGTTGAGGAAGTTGGCATTTCTGTGTACTTAGCCAGACATGCTGGTCTGGCGAGTGGGACGTCCTCTCTCGGCTGTTACATGGCTATGGCATAGCAGTTCCCTCAGCCCTTGGTGTTGGTGTGAGGCTCTTGCCAAGCTGGAGAAGCAATGTAATCAGACTATATAAGAAAGTAAGAATAAACCCCCTGGTTACATTACCTGTTCATCAGCAGCAGTGTAGAGTATGCAAAAATTGTTTGTGCCAGAGAAAGTGGGATGTTGTGATCAGTCTGGCTGTGTGAACTTGAATTGTTTTTGGAAAGACATATGGAAATGTTTAAAAATATCGGGACTGTGCTATAAAAACCATTCGATTTAGAGGACTGCTGAAGGCAGCAATTCTGGAGAGTTGGTACTGTTTGGGCCCAAATGTGTGAAGGAACAAAGACTTCAACAAGTTGAGTTTAGAGGTAATGGATTGGTTTGTTTGATAGAGGAGGCTGTATTGGCAGCCATAAGCTTTGGAGTGAAAGTGAGACAGAGCAAGCAGATACAGGTGTTGTTGAAATAAGCACACGTAAGGAAAACCTGTGCTTTGCAGTGGGACAGTGGAAGCATGAATCTGAACATACGGAGATTTGCAAGGTTTGAAAAACCCGATTCCTTTAGGGGCAAGAGCCCTTGTAAGTTGTGGCGGCCTAGGAAAGGGCTTTCCCAGAGTCAGCATGCAGAAAATGGTGCAGCTGTGGTTTGTTTGCACAAACTTACATTTCAACATCCCTGTCAGCATTACCAGTACTGGTTTTAAGGCCATACTGAGTGGTTCACGGAGAGCAGCTGAAGCTTGTCACCAAGAGGCAGGTTTGGAGTTTCTGCAAAGAAAGGTGAGGCTTTTAGCTGCGGAGGCGAGCCCAGAGTGTTGGAGATTCCAGAACCATGGCATGTGTGCTGAGGACTACTGCCAGTGGACAGTCAACCTGCTTCAGAGAAACACTGCTTGGGTAACTTTGACCTGCGACGAGGGAATCTTTGATGAGCAAACCTGAAGATGGACATTGAAGTACAGAATGCAGTACTCGACTTGCTGAACTCTAGTCCTAATTTGATGTTCCCTTGCTCTGATCTAATGTTTCCATCTTAATGTTTATTTTATGTTGAAGTCGTTCATTTGGTTTGACCAGATCTTGTTTTTAAGAGATTTTGTACGTTTTTTAAAAGAGACTTTCAGTTTCAACATTTAAATAACAATGTTAGTGCAGACATTTTTAACGGATTATGAAGACTTTTTAGTGCAGACTTTAGAATTAATAAAATTTAAATACATCTATATTAAAAGATATGTTGAACAACTGTGTGGAGAAGGAGTGAAGTAGTGCATGGAACAGTTTAAAAGTGATATGTTCTTGTGGTCAAGTTGACAATGGGTGAAGTGTCATAGATACAGTGTCAACTTGATGTTTGACAGTTTGAACTCTCGGCACAATTGTAGAAAATTAATGCTGAGTTGAACCCAGAGCAAACCTGCAGGTTATTGTTAGTTGTGGGAAAAGCCAGTCCATGGTGGGCGGGACTAGGTCCTGAGGAGTGATAAAATACAAAGAGCTGGTTGAGGAAGTTGGTCATCCTTGTTGATTCTTGGCCAGACATGCTGGTCTGGCAAGTAAGGATTGTCCCTTTCAGCCATATGTGAATATGGTGTGGCCAGTCTTTGCCCCTTGGTATCAATGTGGGGTCTCCTACCAAGCTGACAAAGAATTGTAAATACGAGATATTGTAAGAGAACAAACCCATATCCCTTGATAGATGTTTATCATGATGTTATCAAAAAACAGTACAGGATAACTGCAATAACATAGGTGGGGAAAACTGTCAGTGGTTGCTTATCGCCTCTCTGTTCTTGACATTGAATTGGTTTGGCTGTTCCCTGCGCTATTCCTGATGTGCCTCTGCCGGCCATGGTGGACTGTAACCTGGAATAAAATCCCTGGGTCCCTGTGTTGTTTGGGTATAGGTAGTCATTGTGTAAAGTTACAAAACTAAAATAGAAGGGGGGGTGTGCTGTGAAGCTGAAAACGCTGGAGTGCCTTTTCTTGCACACTGCAAGCGTGGTTACAGAGCAGTCTGCCATCCGTTTTTTATCTGTTTGAATTCAGTAATGGTTATGTGTTTTCAATTGCCAGTCTAAGTGTACTCTAGATTTGATTGGTATCAATAAACACAAGTGGTTAATTTCAAGGTACACTCCATTCCACATTACGGGGAGAGTAATTGTATTTAACTTTTTTCTTCATATCTCGTTCTTTGAGTGACAACATACAAAAGCTAAGATGAATCAGTGGCTGCTTTGCCATCAGTTTGCATTAGGAATATTTTCCTAAATCATTGGACTATGTATACATCTGTGTCTCAACATTGGAGACATTAACAAGATACGTAACTTTGTTTCAGGAAGATGGTTAGGTGAATGCATAAGGTTTCATTAAGTAGTAGGTGACGAAAATTTGTTATGAATGGTGCGTGTGAAAAACCCAGCCCTGGTTTACACTGCACAGAAGCAATTCCAGCGGTGGGCTCTGGTCTTTTTGCTTTTGCTAGTATGCTGCTATGGACCTGGGGACCAGAACTACTGCTGCCACCTTCTCTGTCAGATACCAGCTCCGAGCCTGTGGGAGCACCCAGAGCAGCCTTCTCTTCTTTGTACTCTCCCCTGTAGAGATGTCATGGTGTAAAGGTGAGTGGTCCCCCCCAGCTCATGTGTTTGGAATCCTTAGTTGATGCTGATGTTTGGAAAGATCAGGCCTTGGCACCTTTAGGAGATGAAGGCTGGCTGGAGGAAGACACCTCACAGGCTACAGGCCTTGAGGTTTTGGTCACCCTACCCTGCCTGCAGTCAGCTTCTTGCTCTCTCTGCCTCCATGATGACTGCTGTGACTTGAGCCACCTGCAGCTTCTGCCACCAGCCATGCCCTTTTCATCATAATGAACAGTCTCCTCTGGAACTACAAGCCAAATAAATCTCCTTTCTCCCTCAAGTACTTTCTTTGTGTTGTCTCAACAGCAGAAAGAAAGCTAATTACCACAGGGCATGAGAAAAGTTCTATTGAAACTCGGCTCTTCTGGCTATACCCACATCCTTGTCCAACCCCAGAGATGAATTCTTCAATTACCAGAATGCCAGAGAGGCTGCTCCTTACAACCTGTATATCACTCCTTTCTCTCCTTGACCCTCCTGCTTTTCTTCTCTACCAATCCATCTCCTCCTTTTCCCTCACCTTTGAGTCCAGGTTCTGGCTGCCCCCTGATTTGTGCTGCATTGTAAGACGGGAACTTTCAGTCTCTTGCAAAAGAAGCTGCCATGTATACACAGCAACCAACTGAATAGCTCTGCTGAATGAGTGCAAACTCCTGATTGTAAACCATGAGAATTGAGTGCATTGGGCTTTAGCTGTTTCTCCTCCCTGACAAACATCAGAAAAACACCACTGATTACAGCAATAAAAGAAAATTGAATTGAGGCCTAAGCAGGAATGATTGTTCTGGAAGTTTCCCAAGGGCCACTGCATATTCCTGGACACCTGAGAATCACCGCCTTGCATTCTCTGATCTCTAACTGGATTTCAGGACTAAATAATGATTCACTAAACCCCTCATGTGACAGGAACACCTTTGATGATGTGGGTCATTTAACTCTGCTCAGTACTCACCTTCCTACTGGGCCAAGTTGGAGTCTCTGAGTACCCCACCTCTGTTGAAATCTGTCACCTGTGTCATTAAGCGTCTCGTCAATGAAAGATCCCTCATGATCATGGATGGTCTCTACATTTTCCATCTAGAGAAACCCTGATCTGTGCATTTAAGACAAGACCAGGTTCAGACTTTGACTTCAGCTTTAACATCATGCTTCTATATTTTTATTTAAATGTGCCAATATTCAAACATAAATTCGTACCTCAAATTACTAGAGAGAAGAGTTAAAATATAGGGGGCTAGGGAGATGGCTCAGTTAGCAAAGTGCCTCACATGCCCAAGCTCTGAGTTCCATCCCCAGCACCATAAAAACGAGGATTTGTGATCCTAGCTCTTGGGAAGTGGAGACAGATGGTTCAGAAGTTTATGGTCGTCCTTGGGTGCACAGTATGTTCAAGAGTAATGAGGTATGTGTGAGATCCTCCTTCAAAAAAAAACAAGATTTTTAGATAATTATGCAGTTTTCAGAATTCACAAAGGAAAGCAAACAAACATGAACAGCTGCAAGTGTTTTTTTACTTAAATTTTTTTTTTTTTTTTTTTTGAGACAGGGTCTCATTATATAGGCCCTGGTTGCGGTGAAACTAGTTTGTTTTTTTTAATTTTAATACATTTTTATTTCAGCTCATACAAATTTAATAGGTACACCAGTTCCCTCCCTCCCTCCTCCTTCCCCCGAGCCCCCTGCTCACCCACCCCTCACCCCTCCCGCCCCATCCCACCGTGCCTCCCGCCCCAATTCCCAGAGTCCTTTCTTGTGCATGCCTGACTCTCCTCTGGGCCTCCTCCGATGACGTACAAGGACCCAGTGGTTGTTTCCCTGAACCCTTTCCTGTGTTCCCCTTAGCATAGGAACATACTGTGGCTGTCAATCCCTTGCCTCCAAGGATCTTGGTGTCTTTAGCAGATGCTAGACTTTGTGAGGGTCAATAGTGTGTTGGACATTGTGCCAGGCTGCAATGTCCAATTATGATTGCTTCGGCCCTAACTTGTGTGGAGTATCTTGCAAATCATTGCTCCTCCCATCCTTTTGCTCTTACCACTCTTTACCGCACCCCCTCTTCCGCAAATGTCCCTGAGCTTCAGGATGGGGAGAGATTAGTCTGGCCTAGTTCTAGGTGGTTGATATAGAGTCTCTGAAGCTCTGGATAGTGGTGGTTCGTTGATTTTCTTTTGCAGTTTTGTTGCTCCTGCAGTGTCCTTCACTCCATCGTGATGGGCACTGTATGTCACCCCCTGGCTAGAGACAGAAAGCGTTAAACTGGAGTCTTATTATAAGAAACATTCAGGGGTAGATGTAATACTTATACCCAAAAGTGGAATTGCGGGTCATAGGGCATTTGGCAATGGGAGGGGTCAATCACCCATTTGGAAAATGGTTACTTTTAATCTGCCGGACTATGTGCCTTCCCTTCTGGTGGAGTTCATACCCCCTTAGTTGTAAATGATCAGGAACGATTGTGAACTAACTAGGTGTCACATACTTTCTTGCAGTCCTTGATGGAGGCCTATTTCTCTACTGTAACATGGTCATCTCTCCTTGTTTCTGGTGTGGCCCTCCAGCCCATCCCTCTTGTTCATAATCCTTGCAATTACTGTAGGTAATACATAGATTTACCTATGAGTGTCTCAAGATGGGCTTGGTGGGTTTGGTACTAGGAGCCACCTATTAGGGAGTACATACGGCACTTAATTTTCTGGGTCTGGGAAACTGCACTTAATATAATTGTTTCTAATGACATCCATTTCCCGGCAAATTCCAGTAATTCATCATTTTTGATGGCTGAGTAGTACTCCATTGTATAGATGTACCACAGTTTCCTTATCCACTATTGGACATTTGGGTTGATTCCATGACTTTGCTATTGTAAACAGTGGTGCTATGAACATGGTCATGCTTGTGCTATCAAGTGAATTTTTGCTGTTGTAGGGTTATTCCCAAAAGTGGAATTGCAGGGTCATATGGCATTTCAATCTTTAATTTCTTTAAGATCTCCAGACGGCTCGCCAGAGTGGCTGTATGAGCCTGTATTAGTATTCCCACCAGCAATGTAGGAGAGTTCCCCTCTCTCCACATCCTCTCCAGCATTTGTTGTTGTTTGTATGTGGATTTTTGCCATCCTGACCGGGGTGAGATAATCTCAGGGAAGTTTTGATTTGCATTTCCCTGATGGCTAAGGAAGTGGAGCATTTTTTAAGATATTTGTTAGACATTTTAATTTCATCCCTGGTAAAGTTTCTTTTAAGTTCCAGGGCCAGGTGTTTAATGAAAAACAAGAGAGAGAAAACCCGAATTAACAAATTTAGAAATGAAAATGGAGTTATCACTACTGATACACAAGATATTCAGAGAATTATAAGGTCATGTTTCAAAAACTTACATTGTGAAATTTGATAACAGAAAAGAAATTGATGAATTCCTAAGTAAACACAATGTACCTAAATTGAATTGGGAAGTTTTGAATTATTTAAATAGTCCTATAACAAATGAGGAAATTGAGGAAGTAATCTCAAATCTACCCAACAAAAAATGTCCTGGACCAGATGGATTCAGCACAGTGTTCTAACAGACATTTAAGGAACAAATAACACAAATACTCCTGACATTATTCCTACAAATAGCAAAGGGTGGAAGAATACCAAATTCTTTCTGTGAAGCTAATATCGTTTTAATCCCAAAACCTAATAAAGATACACTTTAAAAAGAAAACTATAGGTCACTCTCTTTGATGAACACAGATGTAAGATTCCCAACAAAGTCTTACTAATCAGATTCAAAAACATATCAAAAAGATTATTGACGGGGATCAAGTAGGCTTTATCTCAGGCACACAAAGTTGGTTCAACATACATAAATCAATAAATTTTACCATAAATAAAATCCCAAATCACAAGTATCCAGTATTCATTGTTTCTTTTGAGAAGTCATTTGTTATTTTAATAAGTTTACCTTTAAAAGGGATTTGGTTTTTTTTTCCCTTGAAGCTCTCATCACCTTTTTTTTGAATGTGTAGTGTTTTGACTATTATTTTCCATGGCGAGTGTTTATTTTAGTCATATCTGTTTGGGGTGCGGAATGCCTCTTGTGTTTGGATGGGCTTCTTATTCTTTAGATGAGGAAAGTTTTCCTTGATGATAATTTAAAAAATTTCCTCAGGTGTGATACTTTGGGATTCTTGCTCTGGTATTCCATGAATGCACATGTTAAGCTTCTTCAGGGTGTCCTATAACTCTTGAATATTTCTCTCAAGTATCTTTATGGCTTTAACAACCTCTTCCATTGAGGTGGTTAATTCTTTTCTGCTTCATTAGTTCTGCTAATAAGACTCTCTTTTGAGTTCTGGGTTGATGATAACTTGTCTTTTAGTTCAATTTTAAATTCTGCTTGAGACTGTTTTAACTGCTCTATGCCTTTTTTGTTTCTTGAACTTTTTTTCTCCCTCCTCTAAGTGTCTGTAATATTCCTGTTCAAAGTGGTTGATGTGGTTATTCAACTCCTCTCGGATTTCCTGCTTTATAGTATTGATCATGGTAATGACCATGCTTTGAAAGTCATTATCTTGGGCCTGACTTTCTTGGCTATTTTCTGTGTGAATTTGTTCTGGTTGGAATCTATCATTATGCTGTTAATTCTTTCAGTGGGAGATTTGTTTTCTTGGGTTTTGTTTCTCATGGATTTGCACTGTGACTTGGGCATTGTTGCTTTATCTCTTAAGACCTTCTTTCAGTTTCTGTGTGTTGTTGACAGAACTGAATTGGTTGGTATTACTTCTCTCTAGCAGTTATTAGTTTTTGCCTTGAAGTTGGTTATGCTTGTCTGTTTTTGTAGTTAAGCTATTGGACTATTAGTACATCAATTAAGTTAGGTTTAGTAGACGGGGTGAATATTAGTATGGTAGAGCACATTTATGAATGAGTACCTTAGTGATATGTGAGGATGAGTTGTATTGTCCCTGAAGTTGTATATGTTTTGGGGGTGGCTATATGGAAAAGTTCATCTGTAGTGATTAATAATTGAGAAGAACAGGATGGAAAAAGGGGGGGGGGTTACTTATCTTTGTGCTGGATGTGAAGAATCTCTCCCATGTGATAGGATGATTTTAGAGGATTTCAGATGTATGGCCTTTGTCCCCTAGAGCTTTGTTTGGGTTTTCATTGGAGTCGGTTTAATTCTGAGGAACTGTGTGTCCTCCTTGGGCTGTGAGTGTCCCCAGAAAGAAAGGGCAGTGCTGCTGGTGATGGCCCACTTCACCTGGGACCTTAGTATGTGTTTTCTATCATTGCCCTTTTTCCTGGCTGTATTTTCTGGAAATCACAATTGGAAATAGTGGAGTTTTTTTTCTCATTGGAAATTAATGCCTCAAACTGCCTGATACTCAAGTGTTTTACTGTTTTCAATCCTAGTCACATAAATCATTAAGTAGGAGCGTGACAATTGATTGTTTTTCAAAATGTGAGAGTGAAGGGAAAATGAATCGCATGTCTATGTCCCTAACACAGTTTTGATCCTTAATGAAAATAAAATGCTTTCTAAATCCCCATGTCTCTGTGTATTGACTTTTCCTGCTGAAGATAACGCATCTAGTCTTTTTCTGTTCCAGGGTAGAAGTCATAATCTCAGCTCTTCTGGGAAATTTCCATTGCAGCTGCAGAGCAAGGAGAAAGAGGAGCATTACTTCTCGCACTTGATGGTCTACCATGAACCAGACAGTTTAATCATTAAAGGCTTAGCCAAGCAGGACTCAGCCCTCTCTGCCATGTGCTTTATTTATGTTTGATTGATTCATTATTGATAAGTCCTTTTAAATGCTTTATTTATGGGAAAGGGAGCGACAGAGGGAGGGAGGAAGGGAGGGAGGGAGAGAAGAGACAGAGAGAAACAAGAAGATCACACAATCATGGCAGAAGTCATAGCACGAACAACTTCAGAAAATCACTTTTTTCCCTCCCCCTCTGGGCTTCCCAGGATCTAACTCAGTCATGAGGTTTAAAGCAGTAAGGCGCCTTACCCACTGAGCTATCTCTCTCTGGTCTACCACGTGCTTAACTGACCAACTGGGGAAAGTGTGGGGCAGGATTCTGATTGTGTCAGCAGAGGAAAGAAACACTATTTTCAGGCAGAGCTTTTGGGGAAAAAACTGTCCCTTAGATTTCCGTAAGTAACCAGCTTGAATGAAAGTACTAGCCCAAGTGGTGGATGCTAAGTACTAAACCTTTGAGATGGGGCTGGCTTGTTTTCTTCATGTCCTAATCCAGGCTACAGCGTGGATAAGAGGGCTTCAAATGGAAGTTGGATTCTTTGCCATTTGCCTTGCACGTTCAACTCTCATCCACTGTCTTGGGCTGTCTTTTTCTTCTGGTGACTGTGTACATTGAACTCTGTCAGCTGAGTACACAATCTTTGGCTTGGAGGACTTATTTCTGTAAACCTGCAGACATCCTGAGGCTTCCAATTTGAGCTTGCAAACTTTGTATGAAAGGCAGTAAATATTAAACCACACCTTGTGGCACATACTGGCAATCACAATAACAGGGATAATAATTAATGGAGGCGGGAGGATCACTTTCAGTTCAAAGCTAAGTCTGAGATTCACAGCGGGACCCTGTCAAAAAACAATAAAGCAGAAGAACGACAAGGAGACCAGAATAGGAAGGAGCCTGCAAGTGGGCGACTGCTTGGGTCCAAAGAGCTGGTCTTGGGCAGGATGCCCTGCATAGAGGATGAGCTGATCTGCTGCCAGGCCTTGGGAGACCAACAGCTTTACTGTCACAGGGCTGAGTAATGGGGGCTGCTTAATGAAGCAGAATGTGGTTAGGATGCAGTTCATCTACCAAGCTGCATTCTACATGTGCTGCTTCCAGCTAGCGGAACCCCTCCATGAAGGCCCTTCATTTTCAGGAAAGGGAATGGAAGGCAAAATAAGATTAAAAAATCTCTTCTCATGAAAATGGTGGATGGATGGAAGACATCATGAGATTATCCACTGGGTCGGCTTGTAAACTGCCTGCCTTTCAGACATGTTTTGCTGTCACTATGGATGCTTTCTGCCCTGCCTCAATCACTTCCCTGTCAAGTTCACTCAAACTTCGGAATGAAACTCTATTTGGACATAGGGCCTTCAAAAAGGTAGTTTGATGTGGGTCCTAATCCAGTAGAATTGGTGTCTGTGACAGTTACGTGAAGCCTGGGTGTCAACTTGATATAGCTGGTAATGAAAGATCAGCTAAGACCACTTGGAATGATAAACTGAGACCACCTGAAAGGATTATACCCCCCTTGGGCTGGAGAGATGGCTCAGGGGTTAAGCCTCTGCCTTGCAGGTGGAAGGTCCTGAGTTTGGATCCTAGACCCCACCTATAGACGCCGGGCTGAAGCTGGAGCGGCCTGCGTTTCTGGTCCTGGTAGGGCAGAGCCTGTGAATCCGGAACAGAATAAACAAAAAGGAGGTGGAGGCAGTCCATGGTGGTTCCAGAATTCACCCGTGGTTCTACACACACACACACACACACACACACACACACACACACATGCACAATTGAATAAATAAAAAATTTTTAAAAAGGATTATACCCACCCTCACTTCCATGGGAACTTCCATAGATCCCATAGGAACCTTCCACTAATGGACCATATAAAAGGGACCACAGAATATAGGTGGGAAGACCTTTCTAGGACTGCCGGAGCTATGTGGAGGTCTTCTGTGACTTAGCCTGTGCCCGAATCCGCTATGACGTTTCCGTCACCTCCAAAGACTTTATTTACTTCCCCTCTGGAAATGTAAGATGAATAAATCTCCTTTCTCACATAAGTCATTTGCCTTTGAATGCTCTCTCACAGCAACAGTAAGGAATAACTAAAATAGTGTCCTTTTATAGCAAGAGGAGGTTAGGATGAGATGTGCAGAGCCAGACCATGGAAGAAGGAAGAAGAATCCTCTAGATACAGAGGTCAGCCTGTGGAATTCCGTTCCTGCAGCTAGAGCCACAGTTGTATGTAACCTGTCCTGGAAACCCTGCTATATGTTGAGCACTGAGATTAAAATGACAGGTTCCACCAGATGTCAGCAAAACAGCCTAAGGGCCACTCCACTCATTCAGCAGGCAACCACAGCTTATACATTTGCAAGTGGCTTAAGAAAAGAGAAATTTGTAACACCAGAAGATTATAGGGATTTCCAGTTCCAGTCTCCCGTTCCTGTTTCACGGGAATACAACTTCGGTCATTTGGGCCGTCTGTGATCTAGGGCCATATGCACAGTTGGCTTGTACCCACAGAAATCCAACAGCTATAGAGCTTGAGACTTTTAGCATCTGGCCCTTTCAGAAAAGTTACTGACGAGGCAAATCCGTAGTCTCTGATCTGAAAGGAAGTCAGTTTAACTACAAAAAATGTCATATAAACAATTAATTTCAGCTGCACATTGTAGTGCATTTTTGTAACTTTTTTCTTCCTTTCTTTTCTTCTTATCTCTTTTGTGTTATTGAGACTGAGTCTCAGTAGCTCAGGCTGGTCTGGAACTTGCAATTTAGTGAAGGAAGACTTTGAGCTCCTGATGCCCCCTCTTTTTCCTCTACTCTCTAAATTCTGGAATTACAGACATGCACCACTACACCAGTTTGATGTGGTACTCGGGATTGAACCCACGACTTTGCACATGTTAGACAAGCACTCCACAAAGTAAACTACAATCTCATCCTTATTTTTAAAACCTTCGCCTTTCCCCTCCACTCCACCCCCCACCCCGACCCAGGAGCGCACAGTCCAGCCAGGCTTCACCATGCCTCTACCCAGGTAAGCTCGGTCCCTGCCCATCCCCAGAGCCCCAGGTCACCTGAGTGGACGCAGCTCCTCCCACGATCTCACCACAAAAGATAGGCATGCTCTAAAAATAAAAGGCTAGTCAACAATTCTACAACCTAATGGAAGCAGAAAACAGGCAGGGGTAGCCATTATGGTATCAGACAAGTGGACTTCAACCAAAGAAAATCATAAGAGACACGGATGGATCTACATTTAGTCACAGGTACAATTCACCAGGAAGACTTCACAATACTGAACATAATGCACCCAATACGGGCCCCTCCACATTCATTAAGAAAACCCTACAGCGTCTAAAGCAAGAAATCAACCCCAAACGATAATTCTTGGGGACTTCAACACCGCCCTCTCAACATGGGATAGATCAACAGGTCAAAAGCTTAACAGAGACACTTTGGAACTTAATCAAACCCTGAAAGAAATGGACCTTACAGATCTCTATCAACTTTTCACCACCCACGCACAAAAGATACACATTTTTCTCAGCAGCACACGAACTTTCTTCCAAAATAGATCACATATTGGGCCACAAAATGAATCTACACATGTACAAAAAGTTGAAATTCTAACCTGTGCCCTATCAGACCACCACGGCCTAAAGCTGGACATCCACACAACAACAACAAGAGAAAATACACTAACTCCTGGAAACTTAACAATATGATGCTGAATGAGAACTGGATTCAGGAAGAAATTAAAAAGGAAATTCAAGATTTCCTGAAAGTGAATGATAATGAAAATACAACTTACCAAAATCTCTGGGACACAATGAAAGCTGTTCTAAGAGGTAAGTTCATAGCTCTTAATGCCTACATCAAAAAAATGGAAACATCAGAAATAAACAACTTAACAATGCAGCTTAAAGCTTTAGAGAAACTAGAGCAATCTGATCCCAAAAGTAGTAGAAGAGAGGAGATTAGCAAAATAAGGGGAGAAATATCTGAAATCGAGATTAAGAAAACGATAGAAAAATCAACCAGTCAAAAAGCTGGTTCTTTGAAAAATCAATAAGATTGATACACCCCTAGCTAAATTAACCAAAAGAGAGAGAAAACCCAAATTAACAAAATTAGAAATGAACATGGAGTTATCACTACTGATACCCAAGAAATCCAGAGAATTATAACATCATATTTCAAAACTTATACTCTGTGAAGTTTGACAACACAAAAGAGATGGATGAATTTCTAAGTAAACACAACTTACCTAAATTGAATCAGGAAGTTGTGAATTATTTAAATAGTCCTATAACATATAAGGAAATTGAGAAGTAATCTCGAATCTTCCCACCAAAAAATGTCCTGGACCAGATGGATTCAGCACAGAGTTCTACCAGACATTTAAGGAGTTAATAACACCAATACTCCTTAAACTGTTCCATCAAATAGCAAAGGAAGGAACACTACCAAATTCCTTCTATGAAGCTAATATCGTTTAATCCCAAAACCTAATAAAGATTCACTTAAAAAGAAAACTATAGGCCGATCTCTCTGATGAACACAGACGCAAAGATTCTCAACAAAGTCTTAGCAAATCGGATTCAAAAACATATTAAAAAGATCATTCACGGGGACCAAGTAGGCTTCATCCCCCGGCACACAAGGTTGGTTCAACATACGCAAATCAATAAATGTAATTCATCATGTAAACCAGTCCAAAGTCCAAGACCACATGATACTCTCGATAGATGCAGAAAAAGCTTTTGACAAGATCCAACAGCCTTTTATGATCAAACGCTAGAGACAGTAGGAATGAAGGAACCTTTATCAATATAATAAAAGCTGTATACAACAAGCCCACAGCAAGGATTATGCTCAATGGGGAACAATTGGAAGCATTCCCACTTCGATCAGGAACTAGACAAGGCTGTCCACTCTCACCACTTCTATTCAATATTGTACTTGAAGTCTTAGCTGAAGCCATAAGACAAGAAAGGGACATAAGAGGGATTCAAATCGGCAAGGAAGAAGTCAAGCTATCCCTATTTGCAGATGACATGATCTTATACCTGAGTGATCCCAAAAACTCCACCAGGAAGCTCCTGGAACTAATTGAGAAGTTCAGCAGGGTGGCAGGATACAAAATAAGTGTGCAAAAATCAGAGGCCTTCCTATATGCCCAAAATGAAAGAAGTGAAAAAGCCTTGAGAGAAACAATCCCATTTACTATAGCCCCTAAAAAAATGAAATACCTTGGTATAAACCTAACCAAGGAGGTAAAAGACCTTTATAATGAAAACTTTAAAACCGTAAGAAAGAAATAGCAGAAGACACCAGAAGGTGGAAAGACCTCCCTTGTTCCTAGATTGGCAGAATCAACATCGTAAAAATGACCATCCTACCAAAGGCAATATACAGATTCAATGCTATACCAATTAAAATCCCAAAGCAATTCTTCAAAGAAGTTGACCAAACAATCTCAAAGTTCATATGGAGGCACAAAAGACCCAGGATAGCAAAGACAATCCTGAGTAACAAAAACACTGCTGGAGGTATTACCATACCAAACCTAGTCTATACTACAAATCCATAGTTATAAAGACAGCCTGGTACTGGCTCCAAAATAGACACAGATCAATGGATAAGGATTGAAGACCCAGATATAAGCCCACAAAATACAGCCATTTGGTCTTTGACAAAGGGGCCCAAAAATCCAATGGAAAAAGAACAGCATCTTCAACAAATGGTGCTGGCAAAACTGGATCTCCACATGCAGAAGATTAAAGCTGGACCCGTACTTGTCACCATGTACAAGACTTAATTCCAAATGGATCAAGGACCTTGATATCAGGCCAGAGACTATAAAAACCATAGTTGAAAGGATAGGGAACTCCCTCGAGCTGATTGGGCTAGGCCAACATTTCCTAAACAGACATCCAATGGCACAGTCACTGCTACCAACTCTCAACAGTTGGGATCTTGTGAAATTAAAGAGCTTCTGTTCAGATAAAGAGATTGTAACAGAGCTCAAGGCAACCCACAGAATGGGAGAAAATCTTCACTAACACAGCACACCATCTGATAGGAACTATGCTATCCAGGAGTGCACAAAGAACTAGAAACTAAACATCAAGGGGAAACCAAGGCCCAATTAAAAAAATGGGCACTGGAACTTCAAAGACGAACACTTTACCAGGGATGAAATTAAAAAGGGCTAACAAATATCTTTAAAAAATGCTCACTTTTCCTTCGCCATCAGGGAAATGCAAATCAAAACTTCCCTGAGATGATCATCTCACCCTGGTCAGGATGGCAAAAAAAACAAAAAAAAATATATATCCAAAAATTTAAACAAAAACGGAAAAATGGATGGGAGCGGGGGGGAGAGAGGATTTGGGAGGGAGGAAAGGGGGTGATTGAGGGGGGAAAATTAATCAAAGTGTTGGTGGGGGGGAAGGACGGGAGAATGTGGGAGCCGCCGGACGGGAATATTGAATTTAATAAGAAAAATACTATGGCGAGAGTATGGCAGATTATAAAAGAAATTAAAATTTATATGAAATGAAAATGAATAGTGAAATGATATAAAACTTTGGGAATAAAAAAAAAAGAAGAAGAGGTTAGAATAGATTTAGAAAAAAGAATGACAAGGTTTCATGAAGAACTGGGACATGGTTACAATAGAAGAAAAAAAGTAATGGAACTAAACACTAAATGTAAAAAGATGAGGAGGGATGATAAGAACCACAGGATGGTAACATATATTAAAATGGAGATACTAATAAGCCAATAAAAAATGATGGACTTAATGGAATTTGACTGGAATGGATGTTCATTAGAAAGAATTATATTAAGTGAAAGTTACCAAACCCAAGGAAAATTTAGCGTCCGTATGTACCTCCTTATAGGTGGCTCCTAGTAACCAAACTCACCCAGTCCCCACATTGGACACTTAAACAGTAAACCTATGTAACACAGGTAATTGCAAGTGATTATCAAACAGAAGACAGGAAATATAAGCACACAGTCCAGAATTAAAAATAATTTCCTCCATTATAACATTAAACGTCAATGTGTTAATTCACACGATTAAGAGACATAGATTACAAACTTGGATTAAAACCACAATCAACAATCTGCTGCCTTGCAGGTACATTCACCAGGAAGACTCACAATACTGAACATAACTGCACCCAATATGGGCCCCTCCACAGTCATTAGAAAAAACCCTACAGCGTCTAAAGCAAGAAATCAACCCCCAAACGATAATTCTGGGGATTCAACACCGCCTCTCAACATGGGATAGATCAACAGGTCAAAAGCTTAACAGAGAACACTTTGGAACTTATCAAACCCTTAAAGAAATGGACCTAAAGATCTCTATCGAACTTTTCACCCAGCACAAAGAATACACATTTTCTCTCAGCAGCACACAGAACTTTCTTCAAAATAGATCACATATTGGGCCACAAAAGAATCTACACATGTACAAAAAGTTGAAATTCTAACCTGTGCCCTGTCAGACCACCACGGCCTAAAGCTGGACATCCACAAACAACAAACAAGAGAAAATAACACTAACTCCTGGAAACTTAACAATATGATGCTGAATGAGAATGGATTCAGGAAGAAATTAAAAGGAAATTCAAGATTTCCTGAAAGTGAATAATAATGAAAAACAACGTACCAAAATCTCTGGGACACAATGAAAGCTGTTCTAAGAGGTAAGTTCATAGCTCTTAATGCTCACATCACAAATTGGAAACATCAGAAATAAAAACCTTAACGATGCAGCTTAAGGCTTTGAGAAACTTGAGCAATCTGATCCAAAGTAATAGAAGAGAGGAGATTAGCAAAAAGGGGAGAAATATCTGAATCGAGATTAAGAAAACGATAGAAAAAATCACCAGTCAAAAGCTGGTTCTTGAAAAAATCAATAAGAGGATACACCCCTAGCTAAATTAACCAAAAGCAAGAGAGAGAAAACCCAAATTAACAAAATCAGAATGAACATGGAGTTATCACTCGATATACCAGAAATCCAGAGAATTAAACATCATATCAAAACTTAAAAAATTTACTCTGTGAAGTTTGACAACCAAAAGAGAGGATGAATTCTAAGTAAACACAACCTACCTAAATTGAATCAGGAAGTTGTGAATTAGTTAAATAACCCTATAACAACAAGAAATTGAAGAAAGTAATCTCGAATCTTCCCACCAAAAATGTCCGGGCCAGATGGATTCAGCACAGAATTCTACAAGACATTTAAGGATAATAACACCAATACTCCTTAAACTGTTCCATCAAATAGCAAAGGAAGGAACACTGCCAAATTCCTTCTATGAAGCTAATATCGTCTTAATCCCAAAACCTAATAAAGATTGCACTCAAAAAAGAAAAACTATAGGCCGATCTCTCTGATGAACCAGATGCAAGATTCTCAAACAAAGTCTTAGCAAATCGTATTCAAAAACTATCAAAAAGATCATTCACTGGGACCAAGTGGCTTCATCCCTGGCACACAAGGTGTGTTCAAATACGTCAAATCAATAATGTAATTCATCATGTAAACCAGGTCTCAAAGTCAAGACCACATGATACTCTAGATAGATGCAGAAAAAGCCTTTGACAAATCCAACAGCCTTTTATGACAAACGCTAGAGACGTAGGAATGAAAGGAACTTATCAATATATAAAAGCTGTATACAACAAGACCCACAGCAAGGATTATGCTCAATGGGGAACATTGGAAGCATCCCACTTCGATCAGGAACTAGACAAGGCTGTCCACTCTACCACTTCTACAATTTGTACTTGAAGTCTTAGCTGAAGCCATAAGACAAGAAAGGGACATAAGAGGGATTCAAATCGGCAAGGAAGAAGTCAACTATCCCTATTTGCAGATGACATGATCTTATACCTGGGGATCCCAAAAACTCCACCAGAAGCTCCTGGAACTAATTGAGAAGTTCAGCGGGGTGGCAGGATACAAAATAAATGTGCAAAAATCAGAGGCCTTCCTATATGCCCAGAATGAAAGAAGTGAAAAAGCCTTGAGTAGAAACAATTCCATTTACTATAGCCCTAAAAAATGAAATACCTTGGTATAAACCTAACCAGGAGGTAAAAGACCTTTACAATGAAAACTTTAAAACCCTAAAGAAAGAAATAGCAGAAGACACCAGAAGGTGGAACAAGACCCCATGTGTTCCTGGATTGGTAGAATCAACATCGTAAAAATGACCATCCTACCAAAGGCAATATACAATTCAGCTATACCAATTAAATCCCAAAGCAATTCTTAAAGAAGTTGACAAATAATCTCAAAATTCATATGGAGGCACAAAAGACCAGGATAGCAAAGACAATCCTGAGTAACAAAAAACACTGCTGGAGGTTTACCATACCAACCTTAGTTTATACTACAAACCATAGTTATAAAGACAGCCTGGTACTGGCTCCAAAATCGACACACAGATCAATGGAAGGATTGAGACCCAGATATAAGCCCACAAAATACAGCCATTTGGTCTTTGACAAAGGGGCCCAAAAATCCAATGGAAAAAGAACAGCATCTTCAACAAATGGTGCTGGCAAAACGGATCTCCACATGCAGAAGATTAAGCTGGACCCATACTTGTCACCATGTACAAGACTTAATTCCAAATGGATCAAGGACCTTGATTAAGCAGAGACTTAAAAAACCATAGTTGAAAGGATAGGAACTCCCTCGAGCTGATTGGGCTAGGCCAACATTTCCTAAACAGACATCCAATGGCACAGTCACTGCTACCAACTCTCAACAGTTGGGATCTTGTGAAATTAAAGAGCTTCTGTTCAGATAAAGAGATTGTAACATGAGCTCAAAGGCAACCCACAGAATGGGAGAAATCTTCACTAAGCACACAATCTGACAGAGCTCTACGTCCAGAGTGCACAAAGAACTTTAGAAAACTAAACTCAAGGAAAACATTGGCCAATTAAAAAATGGGCCTGGAACTTCAAGAACTTACCAGGGATGAAATTAAATGTCAACAAATTCTTAAAAATGCTCCACTTCCTTCGCCACAGGGGAATGCAAATCAAAAACTTCCCTGAGATATCATTCACCCTGGTCAGGATGGCAAAATCCACAACAAAACAACGACAAATGCTGGAGAGGATGTGGAGAGAGGGGAACTCTCCTACATTGTTGGTGGGAATGCAGTCTCATACAGCCACTCTGGCGAGCTGTGGAGATTCTAAGAAATTAAAGATTGAAATCCATATACCCTGCTATCCCACTGTGGGAATAACCCCCCACGCAGCAGAGGTTCGCCTCGATAGCACAAGCATGACCATGTTCATAGCAGCACTTGTTTACAATAGCAAAGTCATGGAATAACCTAAATTCCAACAGTTGACGAGTGGATAAGGAAACTGTGGTACATCTATACAAGGGATGACTACTCAGCCATCAAAAATGATGAATTACTGGAATTTGCTGGGAAATGGATGTCATTAGAAAGAATTATATTAAGTGAA